>CM046029.1:21798636-22145671 GCA_025215565.1 Flaveria ramosissima | reverse complement strand
CGGACAGAACTTGGTAGCTACTTAAGGATACCACATTTGGCTTTGACAAGAGTAAAGTGACCTGATTTAACTATGGAGAGAAGGGGCACTTCAAGAGAGAATGTGTTAAGCCAAAAAGACGGGTACGGGAACCCATTCTCATCCTTCACTTCGTCAAGACAAGCAAGCTACTAGTTCTACTTTCATCAAGCAAGGATCCAAAGCCTTGACTACTCATGATGATGAAGGACAGGACTGGAGCTTTAGGTTTGGTCTCTCCTGGGAATCAAACATTGCAAGTGTAGAGACTTAGACTATGATTTTCGCGAGTGAATGAGATATTTGCAGTTGAGATAGCGATGTCAAATATTGAAGAGACAACTACAACTGAGGGCAGCTACAAAGCCTGAAGAAAGGACTTCCACAAAAAGACAGAATCACCAGAAGCAGAGACATCTGATGCTGCGTTGATGGCTAAACTCTTCTGAACCTCCTCATGTAAGTATCACTGACCAAATGTTTTAATAAATCATGCTTTGTTCTGATTGTGATACTTTTAGAATAGCATAGATGAAAATTTTGCTAGGTTATTAGATCATAATGATAAATTAGTAAAAGATTTGCAACTTGCACTGAGTCTAATAGAGTATTAAAACAAATGAGCATAGTTACAAAGAAAAGATAGACCTTTGACTAAACAGCTTAAGGAAACTGAAGTAGTTGCATTTAACCAAGCTAATGACATTAGGTACTATCTAAACTCCCTAGAAGACACTAAGAAGCAAAAGGCATTTCTAGAAGTAGAAGTAAACTCATTAAACAGAAAACTGCACAGTTAGACAAGTTCATCACACATTGTCCAACACTTAGTTAGAGAAAGAAACAACGGGGAGGGTTTGGGTTACAAAGTGGTTTCACCACCACCTGAGACCTTGATGAACACTAAGACTAGACCAATAAATAATAACCCCATCAAGGATCATGTGGTGTCTACTCCTCTTGTTAGTGATCCAGGTTCCTCATGTTCATCTATTGAATCTGGAACCAAACAAAAGGAGGCCACTTCCAAGGCAAAGGGTAAATTGCCATGGTGTTAATCTGGAAAAAGAATTTGAAAAGGTTAATATAAAGTCAGGGTCAAACAGAGTCAAATAAGAACCTAAAAGGACTACAAATGTTAATCTTTCACAAGTTTCAAGTCAAAAACCAGTTAACCAAAAGGAAAAGGATGTTAAACATGTTAAAACAATTAATTTTGTTAAACAAGAGAAAACATCAAAAGAACCAGAGTCAAAACCTAAATTGAGTGATGTTACTAGAGTGTCACACACATCTCCACAAAGAATGTTTAATCATAAAGTTGATAGCAAGTCTTCCTATAACTGTGGAGAGTGTGGACACATTGCTTCCTATTGTCCTTACTATCAGACACCTAGGAAGAAGATTGAACTTCAGGATTCAAAACCTAGGTCTTCTAAGAGGAGTTCTTTAACTCCACCTAGAAGAACTAGTGAACCTAAAGTTCAACCCATTAGCCAGTCGACTGTTTATCACAAACAGGCTTTGCACAAATCTGGCTTATGGAAAGAAAAGTCATCCTGCGTGTCTGATAATGATGACAAGAAGAAACCTGAGCTACCCTCACCCTCTAAGGGTCAATGGGTTGAATTCATGATGTGTGATGCCTCTGGGAAACCCAAGCCAGTAAAGACTTGGGTTCCTAACCTAAACTAATCTTTTACATTATATGTGCAGGGTGTTCGTTACAGTGTTGAAACCAACACGTGGATTGTAGACAGCGGAGCATCCAGGCACATGACAGGAAACAGGGGTCTTTTATCAAACGTCAAGCAAATAAAAGGAGGGCATGTTTCGTTTGCTTGAAACAAGGGAGGCTATATCACAGCACAGGGAGAAGTTGGGAATCAGAAAGTAAGTTTGATAAGGTGAACTACGTTCAACAACTTCAAAACAACTTACTTTCTGTTTCTTAAATCTGTGATAAGGGTTTTAAAGTGATATTCGACAACAAGAAGTGTTACGTGCTAAAGAAAGACTACGTGATTCCGGAGGACCAAGTTCTGATGACTGCTTCAAGATATAAAGACCTTTATGTTTTAGATCTGTCAACTGCTTCTACAACGGATCATGAAGTTCAGTGCTTTCTCTCAAAAGCCACTGAGAAGGACTCCATCTCCTGGCATAGGAGAATGGGACACATTAATCAAAGGAAGATGAATCACTTGATCCAGAAGGATCTCGTGAGAGGAGTCAACGTCAAGAATTTCCAACTTCCTGATTTCTGTTTAGCTTGCAAGAAAGGCAAACAAACGAAGAAGTCTCATAAGGAAAAGAAAGTTCATTCAATAGAACTTCCTCTTGAACTTCTTCACATGGATCTGTTTGGTCCAGTCAGTACAAAGAGCATTGCAGGCGACTTGTACTGTTTTTGTGGTTACTGATGACTACTCAAGGTTCTCTTGGGTAATGTTTCTGAAGTCCAAATCAAAAACATTTGAGTCATTCAAGGAGTTAGTAACCACACTGGAATCTCTCTACAAGCTGAAGGTGAGACAAGTACGCTCAGACAATGGGACGAAATTCAAGAATCAGTGGATGGAGGATTACTGCAAGGAAAAGGGAATTGTGCATCAGTTCAGTTCTGCCTACACGCCTTAGATGAATGGCGTTGCTGAGAGAAAGAACAGAAGCTTGATAGAGACAGCACGGACAATGCTGGCAGACTCGAAACTGCCTATCCAATTCTGGAATGAGGCAGTGGCTAATGCATGTTATACACTGAATCGAGTTCTGATAGTCAAGCGCCACGGAAAGACATGTTACGAGCTACTACAAAGACGCAAACCGAATTTGGAGTATCTCAAACCATTTGGCGCGCCATGCACACTTCTGAAGAAGACTCAAGAAGGTAAATTCAGCGAGAAGGCTGATGAAGGGATCTTTCTAGGATACAACATACCAAACAAGAGAGTTTACAACAACTCAACGGGTCAAGTAGAAGTGTGGTGTAATGTTGACGTTCAGAGATATACCACACCACCTACTGGCAAAGGACCCGCCTACTTTTTCGACTATGATGGATTCTTCAAGTCCTTCAACATCCTATCTCTCCTTTGGATGACGAGTTAGCTACTCGAATGATGTATGATATCTTGAATACACCATCTGATGATTCCACATCATCTAGTTCACAGGGAGAATCATCTACTCAGTCAGGGGGAGTAGTCGACGACAGTGACTCGTCCTCTGAAGACGAAGCTGAAGAAGATGATTAGAACAGTCAGGAGGAACAGGTTCCAATCCCTGAAAGTCCACAAGCATCTAACAGTGATGCACCTTCGACTTCGGAACCTCAAACTCCAACTACCTCAGATGCAGAACCAAATGTTCATAATCTTGGCTCTGAGGTAGCTGTTCCTACTACTCCAGGATCACGTCTAAACGTCTATCATCCCTTAGACAATGTCATTAGGGATGTCAGATCAGGAGTACAAACCCGAAATCAGCTATACTCAGCTGATTACGCCTCGGTTATGGAAAAGGGATACATTCAATAGGTGCTTATCGGTGTTTTGTCTCGCAGTTTGAGCCAAAATACGTCAGTGATGCACTAAATGATGAGGCGTGGGTGAGTGCCATGCAAGAAGAACTCCTTCAGTTCAAGAAGTTAGGTGTATGGACTCTGCTAGATAGACCTAAAGATGCTAAGGTCATTGGCACCAAATGGGCCTTGAAATGCAAGAATGATGACCAAGGGGTCATTATCAGGAACAAGGCTCGACTGGTGGTTCAGATATTTCGCCAAGTCGAGGGGATTGACTAGAATAAAGTGTTTGCACCCGTGGCAAGGATGGAAGCCATTCGTATTTTCCTTGCCTATGCCTCGTACATGAAGATTAAAGTCTATCAATTAGATGTGATGAGTGCATTCCTTCATGGGGAAATAAGAGAGACAGTCTATGTCAGTCAACGCGAGGGATTTGAAGATCCTTATCATCGGGATAGAGTTTACAAACTCGACAAGGCTTTATACGGGCTTCATCAAGCTCCAAGGGCCTGGTATGAGAAACTCTCGACTCATCTTGTGAAGCACGGCTTTCGCAGGGGAGTCATTGACTGCACGGTTTTTATCAAAGAAAAAGATGGAGACCTACTGCTCGTACAGATCTATGTCGATGACATAATCTTCGGTTCAAAGAACGAAGAGTTATGCAAAGAGTTTGAAGCAGTTATGAAGAAAGAGTTTGAGATGAGTGCTATGGGGGAGATGAAATTCTTTCTCGGGTTCCAGGTGGATCAAACACCAAATGGGATCTTTCTACATCAGACCAAGTATGTGGGAGACATTCTCAGACGGTTTGACATGGAGAATGCTTCTGCTGCTGGGACTCCACTTGCTACAAATCATGATATAGCAACCGACAAAAATGGAGATCTGGTAGATGCCACAATGTATCGAGGAATGATTGGATCCCTCATGTATCTCACAGCCTTAAGACCTGATATCATGTATGCTACATGTTTATGTTCTCGATATCAGTCTAAGCCTAAGGTGAATCATCTGATCGGGGTCAAGAGGATATTTCGTTATCCGAAGGGTACACCCACACTTGGGCTGTGGTATCCTCATGATGATGACTTTGAGCTTACGGCGTATAGTGACTCGGATTACGGGGGCTGCAAGATGAACTACAAGTCTACATCAGCAGGGTGTCAATTCTTTGGGAGGAGATTAGTTACCTGGCAGTGTAAGAAGCAGACGTCGGTTGCATTGTCAACCTGTGAAGCCGAATACGTTGTTGCTGCAAGTTACTGTTCACAAATCATCTGGATTCAACTGCAAATGCGGGATTACGGTTTAAAGTTTTCTTCTACACCTATTTTTGTTGATAACTCGGCTGCAATTGCAGTAACTCAAAATCCGGTCCAACATCTAAAGACCAAACATATCGGTATTAAATACCATTTCATAAGAGACTGTTTTGAAAAGAACTTAATTGATGTGGTAAAAATTAATACTGATTTTCAACGCACTGACCTCTATACTAAAGCCTTTGATAAACCACGTTTCCAATATTTGTTAGAGGTCAACGATGTTAAAAAGAAAAGTGATGTTATTCCTGATGATGATCATGTGTAGTCCGATGTAGTTTAGTTAATTTTTCTTTTTTATCTTATTTTCTTTATTTAGTTTAGTTATTTAAATTAAACTCATGTTATCTAGCTGTTTATTTTAATCCTAAAATAATTAAACCAGTTATGATTTTAGTATTTTAGGGGGAGAATAAGTCAGCCAGTAACATTAAAAAAAACGAGGGAGAAGGAGTGGACAACTGATATAAGGTAGATCGTATCTGTGATACCGATTCAAAACCTTTGGAAAATGATAGTACACAGGAACAAATCAAAAAGGACTTTAAAAAATTAAATTTAGAAAGATGAAAATTCAAAGTATAAGTTTGTGTAGTCTAAGCAATATAAAAGGGAAGATGATAGAAAAACTGGTAACTACTAAGGTAACACAACGAGAGTAGACCTAGAGGTTGCTAGACCACAAATGATATGTTGGTAGATTCAACACAATAGATGACTAGACCTGACTGGTGATCTCAAGATGAAACTAAGTTGTTCAACTGACTGTGGGCTTCCATCTTATCACTGGTTAACACAATCAACAATATTCCAATAAGGGGCAATGAGCATGTAAACGCCACGAATGTGTGCGGATGACCATAAATAGAGCAAAGCACGAAAAAAATGAAAGACAAATGCTATCAAACAAATGACTTATGTTGTTGGTGTATTTTGTGCAAAATAAAATTAAGCTGCTCTAACAAGAAGATAGGTTGTGTGCCTCTCTGCTGTGCGATGGCACTGACCTGAGGATAAGCATAACCTAGATGTTCTATAATTCATTGTTGTTTGCCGCCTCTCTGCTGTGCGATGGTTGAGGGAGGATTGGCTTCTCTTGAAAGCCTCTAAGAATAGTTCTTCGTGTCAAAATACCTGTAGACCGCTCAAAAGCTCACGAGGAATGTTGATTACCATATAAGTGTGGGATCCACAAATGTTAGTTGAAATAATTAAACCTAAAACTATCACCAGTTTGTGTCTAAATTCTGTGTATGGATTTAAGAGGACAAACATATTGACAATCATTGTGGCTGCAATTCTTGAAAGTTCAAATCAATGTGGGAATCTAATAGTTCCAGTATGATTTCCTAATTTGCTAACAACTCTGGATGAAAAACCAAGAATTGAGCATCAAAAGGTTTTGATAACAAGTCCCAAACGATTTGACTTGCCTGTATGATTCCAAAATTGAATTGGTCCAGGTGTGGTCAATCTAAGTTGAAGCTGCCTATTCCGGAACCAAATCCAGTAGATTTCTATCTTAGGATTATCTCTCACAAAAGCCAAAAACAAGTTTAATTTTTGTACTTTAGTTTAATCTTCTAATTTATTTAGTCATTTTAGTTTGTTTGTTAGTCGGACTACATCATGAAAATCAGTATGGGATCAACTCACTAAAAGGGTCATGTCTGAGATGACCACTTGTGTTTTCAAAGTTTAAAAGGGTCACGTCTGAGGTGACAAAGTGTTTAAAAGGATCACGTCTGAGGTGATCAAAAAGTTTTCAAGTTAAAATGATCATGTCTGAGATGATCAAATGCTCATAATGTGAATTTCAATAATTAAAAGGTTTTAAATGTAAAATGGTCAAAATGGCAGAATATTTCATAAGTCTAACCCATTCGCACGATTGGACCATAAGTATGGACCAACCATGCGAATGGGTCCCATTCGCACGACTGGACATGAGATTGAGCCATTCACCCGAATGGCTTATCAGAATGATCCATTCGACCGAATGAAAGGGTGCGAATGAGTCAGTCGACCGACTAAACCTCAGTCGGCCAACTGAATGCGACTGACTGGGCCAATCGCACGACTGAGATTCAGTCGCCCGAATGAACTGAGCGAATGAGGCTTGTCGGCCGATTGAACTCAGCTTCAGTATTTAAAGGGCCACAGTCAATCGCATTTCACTCATCACCCTCAATCGCTCCTAAATCGCACTCCGTACCGTTACTCTGCCAAAATCTCTCTAGATCCTGTTTTCACCTTGTTATTGATCTTCTGACGTTCGTCGACGTTTATACAGGTAGATTGCAGTGGAATCTCACCGAAATCTGAAGAAAGGGAACCCTAATTTGCTATATTCGAATGAAAACAAGAAACGGACTATAAATGACCTAATAACCAACCTAAACTAAGCAAAATGTTAAAATTAAGTTTAATAGGTTATTAGTGACAATATGGCGAGTCTATTGAACCGGTAAACCATGTTAAATTGCTTGTTTTGGTCAAGATTCGAACAGCAGGCGACTGAACAGTAGGACAAGCGATTGGTCGTCCGGATGAACTCCAATCGCACGATTGAATCTTGCGATTGGGTCAATCGGCCGAATGTACCATGCGAATGAACTTAGTCGGCCGACTGAACCAATCGCAGACTCAGTCAGCAGATTGAACTCAGTCGCATGTCCCATTCACCCGAATGAGCTCAGTCGCATGAAAGGACAACCGACTGACTTCAGTCGCATGACTCATTCGCACGAATGAATCAGATTGAATTTGAACTATACACTTAGAACTGAATTTTGATGTATTATTTACTAATGGTTCTGTGTCTTGTGTTTCAGGAAAATGGCTGATAGATGGTCCTAACCCAAAGCACAATATATGTGCTCACTTGGACCATACGACTCGGAATGGGGCCGTGTTTACAGAGATTATAGCTTTCCTTTGACGTTCTCGGATACATAAGGCCATTTCTACACCGTGTACGCCTTAGAGGTCGTTACATCAGGCATCTTGGGAGAATGCCTCCGTTGATCGTTCACGTGAGCCTTACAGTATACGGAGCTCCATTCATGGTCATGATATTGAGATCACTGCAGCAGACATCTAGAGAGTTCTTGATTTTGGGGACGATACTGATCACCCCACAAGACTACATCCACATACAGTTAGAGGCTGCTTTCTCAGGATTAAGTACGCTGGGGACATAAACTCAACTGTGCTCAACAAGAGCAACCTGCGTCCCCAGTACAAGTACTTGGCGCATGTGATCCTGAAGTGCATTACTTCCAGGAGGGGTTGGTTCGATGACCTATCAGACCAGATTCAGAATGCCTATGTGGCACTGGTGCGGAACCATCCCTTCAGCTTCTCGAGCATGATTTTTTCATATCTGGTGGAGAATCTGGAGGCTAAGGGGAAGGAGGGTTTTTGTATGTACCCTAGGTTTCTGCAGTTGATCTTTAACGAGAAGCTGCCATTACTTCCCAAGGAGAGCCATGATGCGGTTGCCTTGGAGATTATGTATGACACGACTTTAGGTCGTATGAGAGTGTATCGGGGCAAGCAGGTAAAGCCCCAGGTGAAGAGGTTGATCGGCCATTTGGCCAATGAGAGATATGTGGCGCCAGGGAGACGAAAGTGGCGTCATGATGATAGTGATTCAGACGACGAGAGGCTATTGCTCCCTGAGCTTGATTCCGATGATGACAACAGTGGGGATGCTGGGGATGATATGCCTATTCCACCAAGGGGCACAGCTTCAGATGTTATACCTCCAGTGTCTGCCGCAGCTGGTGACATAGTTGAGTCTGCTGGTTTCCATCAGGACTTTATTCCTGGTGAGGAGGAAGAAGACTCTGACGAGGAGCCCTTAACAAGGACTGTGGGAAGCAAGGTTGTTCCCACAGAGTATGGGCTAAGGGCAGTTGGTGAACGCCCAAGAGATTCAGGAGAGACAGCTGCTGATCCTAGTTATGCCCCTGAGCCAGCTAGCCGTGTTATAGGGGGAGCATCCACCTCGACGGGAACGAGGAGGAAAAGGATGGATGAGCCCCACGGCCAAAAGAAGAAGAAGAGAAGACTAACCTTCGTCACCACCACAGCCACACCATCCACCACCACAGCCACCACAGCCACACCATCCACCACCACAGCCACCACAGCTACCACTACTACCACCACACCTCCCACCACTGTACATATGCCAACCACCACCATAGCTTTCACTCCCACATCACCTCCACTATCTCACAGACCCAGCCCCATCTTCATTACAGCCACCACCACCAATGCTAGCCACCAAGCAGGACCCTCAGCCCATTCCTCACATACATATGGATCACCTCTACCTCCAACTGGGGTAGAGGAACAGCTTTCTGCGCATAACAGGATGGTGATGCGCTTATTAGCTGCTGATGAGGAGAAGTCGGCTCAGATCCGCCAGCTGGCTGACCTTACTACTGCACAGTCTCACCAGATCTCAGAGCATGCTCGGGTGATTGAGGAGCAGGCCCAACAAATGGCTGCTCAGAGCCATGAGATCGCCCAACTCCAAGCACACAGTGTCACATCTGCCAAGAAAATTGAGGAGTTGGAGGAGGCTAAGAAGACAATCATCCTAAAGCTAAAGGATCTAAGGCTGAGCCACTGAAGATTAAGGAGGGAGACGGAGATGATGGTGATGATGATGATGAGGATGACGATGAGGATGATAAAGATGAGACTGAGGAGGATGAGGGGACTGAGGAAGAGAGGACAGAGGAGAAGGATGAGGATGATGATACAGAAGGAGGAGATGCAGCTGCATCGGCCTCTGCTCAAGGTCAGGAAAGAAGATCCAAGAATAGACAAGACCAACAAGCTTCCTCCTCTGCTCCACCAAGTGATGACCCACTGATCCAGGACAAAAGTAAAGATTAGATGTCTATGTATTAGATTACTTTTGTATTTGAATCATGTATTTAAACCTATGTATTCAATGTTTATATTAAGTTTAATTCATTTCTGTTTTGATTAATTACTAATGGTTGATGTGTTGCATGTTTAAATCAAACAGATCCAAATTACCAACGGGATGAGTTCGATGTTGCTCCCTTTCAGCAGGTCAAGACTCAGTTGACTATGATTCTTGATCTGCAGGGGATCGTAAGGAGGTCGGTGAGTTATACCCCTGAAGAAGGGGAAATATTTCACGATCTATCAAACGAGCAACTAGCAGAGATCTTCAAGTTAAATCCAGATGAGATTGTGAAGGATGCTCCAACGTGCAACTCGATCAGTGACGAAGAGCTCAACGACGTTGATGAAATAGAGATTGAAGATGTCACTGCAGAGCACTACCCTCAGTATGCTGACAATGAGGGAAATTTGGTCCCCAATCTGGGTGAATCCCTTGTTAGCGATACTTTTGAGGTGTTAGACAAACTGGAGCAGGAGTCAGAGAAAACAGAGGAAACGGCCCAAGCCTCAAATGATGATGTCGATATCCGAAAGGCTGAGTGGGCTGCTTGTTTTGAAGAAGTTAGAGCCCAACGCGCTGCACCTAAACAGGATGCCTACACCAAACTCTACAGAGTCAAGAAACATCATAAGGTGTCGGACAGGATCATAGCGTGGGCGTATTTTGAGGACCTTAACGTATATGCAGTTAAGAGGGAGAAGGGAATAGAGTATTTCAGATTCCCACATGATCTGAAGACTCTACCAGGTTTTGAGCTCAACCAGCTGGCCAAACTGAAGCTGTTATATGCTGACCCGAGAAAGATGTCAGGCTGGTTTGAGGCTTCCCTAAGGAAGGAGTACCACACCAGGTGGGTTAACTTCAGACCCCACCAGCCTACAAGGTATATCAGAAGGTCTGAAGTTGATGCCATTACTGGAAAGCCAAAGATTGTGTTGAAGTGGAGTCCTCCGCGCACGATGTCAAGAATCCCGCTCAGGGAAATGCCACAGGACTTCACTCCACACTTTAAGTGGTGGTACTACGATTGGAGGACAGGAGAAGCGGTCATAGTCCTAAACAAAGAGGGCCAAATGGATACTATCAGGGTATTTGACCCAATGTGGCTTACCAACTTGTCAGCTAATGATGTCTACACTCTATACAAGTGGCCACTGTTCTATGATACGCAGGATATTGTACAAGCCCTCCAGTTCCAGAACGTCATAAGACTCTGCTTCGCGTTTGAGATTCACGCGGGAGTCACAAAAGAGGATAAGTACAAGAAATATGAGGAGGTGATGCAAAAAACAAGACATTAGAGAGATCTAGGTCCAAAGGGGAGTTTGTTGATACATGTATGTCCCTAGATCAGGATATGAATGTAATAGATCTTCTTTATCTGATTCTGATGTAATGTTTGAAATGATTAATGAAATGATATTGATTGTTTGTTATTTATAATGTTTAATATTTCATTAATGAGTCGATGATGAATTGGTTTTGTGGTTGTTTGAATGGTTACACATAATGTTATATTAATTAATACATTCAAACTTAACACAATGAAGTTCTCATGCGAATGGCCCATGAGAATGGACCACACGCATGAATAACTTCATACGAATGACTCAGTCGCACGACTGAACCAGGAGACTGGATCAATCGTATGATTGTAACATAAGATTGGCTCAGTCGCACGACTGAACACTCAGTCGTGCGGATGAATCAACCGTATGGTTCAATCGCACGACTGAACCATACTAATGGTTCAGTCGCACGAATGAACAATACTAACCTATAAATACAACCCAATTCGTGGAAAAACGTAAGCATTCATTCTATTTCGACTCCAGACGTACCCTATCCGTCCAGAAGCCTCCCAATTCGTTCTCCAAGTTCATAGAATGCATTAGATCGATTCCGAATCCATTCTTAACGTTAGATTCAATACTTTATTGATTCTTCGTGCGTTCTCACTGATTGGATCGCCAATCAAATAGGATTCCGCACTATTTGAGTTGGTATACACGTTAATCATTCGGTATTTCGTTCAAATACCAGGTCCTAACAGAATCCAAAGCAATTGAACACAGCAGCTTGCAGCAGCAATGTATTTAACCTCAGCAGTTGATGCAGACACACAGGATTGTTTCATACATTGCCAAGAGACTACTCTTCCACCAAGAAATTGACATCCCCCTGATGTAGAATTTGTAGTCATGTTGCAACCACCATAGTCACTATCTGTATAAGCATAAGATTAAAGTCAGAATTCTTTGGATACCAAAGGCCAAGTGATGGAGCACCTTTGATATATCTTAAAATTCTTTTGACAGTGACCAGGTGTGACATCTTGGGGTTGGCTTGATATCTTGCAAATGCATGTAGCAAACATGATATCTGGCCTGCTAGTTGTGAGGTACATAAGAGACCCAATCATTGCCCTATGGAGATGCTCATCAACACAATCCCCCTCAAGATTAGGTCCAAGGGAGTGATTTTTGGCTATGGGTGTCTTAGCAACCTTACAATCAGTCATGTTGAACCTTTTAAGTATGTCTTGTACATACTTTGACTGACTTATGAAGATGCCATTGTCAACTTGCTTCACTTGAATACCAAGAAAGAAATTAAGTTCCCCTATAGCACTCATTTCAAACCTGTCCTTCATCAGCTTCTTAAAGTCTTTGCAGAGCTTTGGATTAGTTGACCCAAAGATAATGTCATCTACATATACTTGAACTAGCATTATGTCATTTCCTGTTCCTTTGATGAAGAGAGTTCCATCTATAGTATCCCTTTTGTAGCCATGTTGACAAAGATATTGAGATAAAGTCTCATACCACTTCCTTGTTGCTGGGTGCAGCCCATAAAGAGCTTTATAGCCTGCAGACATTGCCAAGATGATCAGGATCTGCAAACCCAGATGGTTGTCTGACATACACCTCTTCATCAATCACCCCATAAAGAAAAGCACACTTGACCTCAAGTTGGTAGACCTTGAAGTTCTTGGATGCAGCAAAAGCTAGGAATATCCTAACAGCTTCAAGTCTTGCTACAGGAGCAAAACATCTGTGTAGTCAATTTCTTCTTCTTGAGTATACCCTTGAACAACTAGTCTTGCCTTGTTCTTGATGACAAGTCCTCTATCATCCTTCTTATTCCGAAAAACCCATTTGTTTCCTATGGTAGTCTTCTCTTGAGGAAGAGGACATAGGTTCCAAACCTTTTGCCTTTTGAATTGAAGCAACCCAACTTCCATCCTTTAGAGCCACATCAATTTTCTTTGTCTCTATCTGGGACAAGAAACAAGAGTGAAGACAAACATTTGCTTCATGGGTTTGTCCTCTTGTTCTCACCCTTGAATCAACATCTCCAAATGATGTTTGTGGTAGGATCAGACTTGTGGATCCTTAGTTGAGGGTTCACAGCAAGTTGCATAGACAGATCTAAATTTGAGAAATTCTGATCTGGCAAGGAAGATTCACCCTCCACATTAGCACACTTATCAAGATTGACTTGTTCCAATGAGTGTGTGACATCATTGATGTTGCCTTAAATGGAGTTGTTATTAGCATCAAGAAATTCCTGATCACTTTCACCACCACCATTTTCTCCAACATTTGAAGCTCTTTCCTCTGAGTTTTATGCCTCTAAGCTGGAATTTGAAGGCACCCCAGAATAATCAGCAGGATTTGTTGTTGATGTGTGATGTGCTCCAAATTATACATAAAAATCCTATCAAAAGAACATCAATTATTCCTAAATATCTTCCTTAAAATGATGAAAATGTACTTAAAAGTGTTAAATTGTGTTTTCAGGTGTTTAAAAGGGCAAGATGGACAAAAGGAGCATATTTAACAAGAAATTGAAGTGATCCGAGCTTTGGAGTCCAAGCATGGGGTCGTGCCTCATTAAGCACGCCCCCATGCCTTGCCAGAAACACACCCCCGTGCTAAATTAACACATCCCCGTGCTTGGACATCTGACATGGGCAAAAGTACTGTCTCCTAAAAGTAGACACGGGGCCGTGCCCCACCTCCAACACGGGGCCGTGCCCCATTTAGCACGGGGCCGTGCCCGACACAACCTTCATGTACGAGCCGACCAACTTTCGTAAGCATTGTACTAGCACGGGGCCGTGCTTAAAACTCTGGAAAGCCTATAAATAGAAGCCTAAGTTCACCATTTTTGGCAAGCTTTGGTGGGAGAGTTACTTTGCAGAATTCTCTCGGTAATCAAGACTTCAAGATCATTTGGAGGCTCGGGAGGTGCATACAACACTTGGAAGAAGCTTGGGATCGTCTAAACGTCATCCATTGTGGATTATCGGTTTGATTGTTCCATTTCACCGATGATTACATATCTATCTTCTTTGTTATCTGTTGTTATGTTCAAGCTCATTATGAGCTAAACTCTATTTATCATCCTAATCGGATGAAACTTATGTAATTTGTGAGGAACTAATAGTGTGATAAATATATGTTAATGTTATGGTGGTCTTGGGAAAACTATTGATTGGTAGCATCTACATATGAACGGGAAGTTATAAATTTATGGTTTGTGATTGTGATTGTCATACAAGGTTGAAAACCGTATGATTAACTTTCATTCGCGAAACCGGCCTTCATAATAAATCCATGGCTAATGAAGTAGAAATGGTTATTAGAAATCATATTACTTTAACTTTCTGATCATTTGCGGGTTCTCTTTTATTAGTTTGAGAAATCTTTAGTAATTGTTACGGTTTTCTAAAATTAATGGTATGTTAGGAAGGAATCTGATCAACTCTCTTTTTAACTTTAAGTTATGTTTTCAGAAATCGTATGTCAAATAGGTCACAAAAGATTTACCTACATTACTAGGGCTTTGATTTGAGCAGTAAACTCAGCCTGACAGGATCAAGTCACTACGGCAGAAGGATAGACGAGAAATCACGCCAGCTCATCTTTATAAACATTAACATAATTACATTAATCCATATCTTTAAATCACACCACCAATTCATCACGATTACATAAGTGGAGTCTAATTAGGACGATAACTTTTATTCCCTGGTTTTAAATCCAAACGCTTCAAATCTTAGTTTACTGTCTTTCTATTATTGTTTATTTTTAAACCCTAAAAATCTTTCCAAATGAAAATTATCACTTTCTTTAACAAAAACCAAATCTGATAGTCAAACATCAAGTTTGTTGAGTAGGCTAGGTGTGTCCACGGACTGATACTCGGTTCTTACCAACACTATATTACCACACGACAGGTACACTGCCTTTTGTGAGTGTGGTTTAGTATTAGTAATAACCAATTAAAACTGAATCTGTGCAATAAATCTTTATCAAAACATATATACTATCTGCACCCATCAAGTTTTTGGCGCCGTTGCCGGGGACACACAGCAGTTTGAAAGACAAACTAAATTTTTGACTATCTTGCATATAACTTGTTAATGTATTTTTGTTTAAACTTTAGTTTTATTTTTATTAGTTAGTTTTGTTATTTTTGCCTGATTCATTTTAAGCCTTAGTTAGTTTATGCTTCTTTAAGTTAGTGTATGTCCGACTCGTCTAGTTCTGAACTTGTTCCGCCTCTTCCGGAACCCGAATGACTTTTTCGTCAAAGATTGCGCAAAATATCACAACAAGCATCAGTCATTGAAGAAGACATTTTGGAAGATACACCATCTGAAGAAGACATGGCTAACCAAGACGAGGAAATAAAGATGACACACTATGCCACACCATCAATAGATTGTTATGAGTCTAGTGTTGTCCAACCAGCAATAACGGCCAACAATTTCGAGATTAAGTCTAGTATTATCCAACTCGTAGAAAACTCTGTTATGTTCCATGGGTTAGAAGACGAAGATCCTAATGCTCACATCTCACGATTCCTTCGTATCTGTGCGACCTTCAAAATCAATAACTGTTCAGACGACGCCATTCGACTAAGACTTTTTCCATTTTCACTTCGAGGCTGAGCCATCGATTGGCTTGATTCACTTCCGTCTGGTTACATTACCACATGGGCGGAAATGGCTGAACAATTCCTTTTGAAATACTTCCCACCCGATCGCACTGCCAAACTAAGAAGCAGCATCACAAGTTTCCGCCAAGACGACGATGAATCATTACACGCAGCATGAGAGAGATATAAAAGTCTCCTTCGGAGATGCCCACATCATGGACTGGATATGTGGCTGCAGTGTCAAACCTTTTACGATGCAATTAGCGGAGCCCACAAGCAAGCGGTTGACCAAAGTGCGGGAGGAGATTTTGGAAGTGTCACGCCAACTGAAGCATATCAAGCCTTAGAAAGAGCAGCTAAGAAGAGCCTTGCTTACAATCCTTTAAGAACCAAACCCAGTTCTAAAGGTATTCATCAAGTAGTCTCTGAAACCCTAATTGCAGCCCAATTAGAAGCTCTAACCAAAAAATTTGAACAATTGCAAAGCAAGCTAAAGAAAACTCCAACACGATGCAACACATGTGCAAATTCACACAAGACCAACAAGTGCCCACAAGGCATTATGATTGTAGAAGATGTTGACTATGTAGGAAGCCCAAACAACTCATACAATTCAAATAGGAAAAGCAGCTCGAATTACAGAGATGCTGGTAATAACCAACAATCATCTGGATTCAACCGAAGGCCACCTTACCAACAACAGAAACCACCGTACCAAGGTCCAAGCAGTAGTACCCAAGACCGTGGAGCATCATCAATGGAAGACTTATTGCAACAATTGTTGTTAACCACACAAGCCACAGATGAGTACATCCGGAAATCTGATCTAAGAAATGAGGAGAGGTTCCAAATAAACGAAGCTGACATTAAAAGCAACAAAGCATCATTACAAACCATAGAGCACCAAGTAGGTCAAATAGCACAAAAACTATCTGAAAGACCTCAAGGAGCTTTGCCCAGCAACACTGTGACAAACCCTAATGCTCAAGTCAAAGCCATCACCACCAGGAGTGGCAAAACCACTCAAGGTGATGTACCCGCATTACAACCCATCCTTGAAGAAGTAGAAACTGAAACTCCAAGTAATGCGAGTGATAAACAAAAGCAACTTGTTTTTATTGAAGAACCAGCAAAGAAATACGTTCCACCACCACCTTATGTTCCACCACCTCCATATCCAGGTCGTTTGAGACAACAAAGAATGGAGGCACAATATGGCAAATTCCTTGGGTTATTCAAGCAACTCCACATCAATTTGCCCTTGGTGAAGGCCTTAGCACAAATGCCAAACTACGCTAAGTTTCTAAAAGGTGTCTTGTCAAACAAAAAGAAGCTGGAAGAGTTATCACACGTGGTTTTGATTGAGGAATGCTCTGCAGTTCTTCAAAACAAACTACCTCAAAAGATGACTGATCCAGGAAGTTTCACCATACCTTGCCTAATAGGAAATCTTTCTATCAGTAATGCGTTAGCTGATTTAGGTGCAAGCATTAACCTTATGCCTTATGCGGTTTTTGAAAAACTAAATTTAGGTGAACCTAGACCTACCCGTATGAGCATCCAGTTAGCTGACCGTTCTGTCAAATATCCGAGGGGCATCGGTTAAAATCTCCTAGTTAAAATTGAAAAATTCGTACTTCCTGTTGATTTTGTGATCCTTGACATGGATGAGGACAAAAATGTTCTTCTTATCCTAGGTCGACCTTTCTTAGCGACTGCTCGAGCCCTCATTTATGTTTGTACAGGCAAACTCACGCTTAGAGTAGACGAGGAGGAAGTAACTTTCGATATAGGCCAATCCATGAAACACCCTCAACATCATGATGGCTCACTCTATTACGTTGATGCTTCCGATTCGATCATAAGCCGTCATTTGAAGGAAGCCCTTCAAAATGAAACTTGCAACACTCAATTAATAGAAGTCCAAATCACCGAACCCATCTGTGAGAACCAAATCATTCCAGAACTTGAAGTTGATGAAACATCATTTCATCAAGAAGCATTTGAGATCATCAAGCAAGACTTAGAACCAAAAGCCAAACCTTCTATCGAAGACCCTCCAGTTTTAGAGCTCAAAGAACTTCCATCTCATCTCGAATACGCTTTTCTTGAAAACACATCTCAACTTCCTGTCATAATCTCATCCGCCTTATCAATTGATGAGAAGAACAAGTTGCTCAATGTGCTTAAGGCACACAAACGAGCAATTGCATGGAAAATCATGGACGTCAAGGGAATCAATCCATCCTTTTGCACTCATAAAATATTGATGGAGGAGAACTTTAAATCCGTCATTCAACCTCTAAGACGTTTAAACCCGAGCATGCAAGAAGTGGTGAAGAAAGAAGTAATCAAACTGCTAGATGCCGGTTTGATTTACCCTATTTCTGATTCGCCTTGGGTCAGTCCCGTCCAAGTTGTTCCAAAGAAAGGAGGAATGACTATTGTAACTAACGAGAAGAATGAGCTTATTCCCACTCGTACGGTTACAGGATGGAGAGTTTGCATAGACTATCGCAAACTCAATGACGACACAAGGAAAGATCACTTCCCTCTTCCTTTCATCGACCAAATGCTTGAGAGATTGTCTGGAAAACTGTTCTACTATTTCCTGGACGGTTTCTCAAGTTATTTTCAAATTCCTATTGCTCCCAAAGATCAAGAGAAGATGACATTCACCTGTCCATATGGCACATTTGCTTATCGGCGAATGCCCTTTGGATTGTGTAATGCTCCTGCTACATTTCAAAGATACATGGTAGCAATATTTCATGACATGATTGAACACTCAATGGAAGTTTTCATGGATGATTTCTCCATCTTTGTAAACTCATTCGACCAATGTCTTGAAAATTTGGAAAAGATGCTGGTTAGATGTGAAGACTCCAACCTTGTTTAAAATTGGGAAAAGTGCCACTTCATTGTTACGGAAGGAATAGTGTTAGGACATAAAATCTCTCGAGCAGGGCTTGAAGTCGATCAAGCCAAAGTCGACACTATTTCTAAACTTCCGCATCCCACAACCGTGAAAGACATCAGAAGTTTCCTAGGACATGCAGGATTCTACCATCGTTTCATCAAAGATTTCTCAAAAATCGCTCGACCAATGACTCAACTCCTGGAGAAAGACGCGCAATTCGTATTATCTGATGAATGCATTAATGCATTCAAATTGCTTAAAGATTACTTCCCTCTTCCTTTCATTGACCAAATGCTTGAGAGATTGTCTGGAAAACTGTTCTACTATTTCCTGGACGGTTTCTCAGGTTATTTTCAAATTCCTATTGCTCCCAAAGATCAAGAGATGATGACATTCACCTGTCCATATGGCACATTTGCTTATCGGCGAATGCCCTTTGGATTGTGTAATGCTCCTGCTACATTTCAAAGATACATGGTAGCAATATTTCATGACATGATTGAACACTCAATTGAAGTTTTCATGGATGATTTCTCCATCTTTGTAAACTCATTCGAGCAATGTCTTGAAAATTTGGAAAAGATGCTGGTTAGATGTGAAGACTACAACCTTGTTTAAAATTGGGAAAAGTGCCACTTCATTGTTACGGAAGGAATAGTGTTAGGACACAAAATCTCTCGAGCAGGGCTTGAAGTCGATCAAGCCAAAGTCGACACTATTTCTAAACTTCCGCATCCCACAACCGTGAAAGACATCAGAAGTTTCCTAGGACATGCAGGATTCTACCATCGTTTCATCAAAGATTTCTCAAAAATCGCTCGACCAATGACTCAACTTCTGGAGAAAGACGCGCAATTCGTATTATCTGATGAATGCATTAATGCATTCAAATTGCTTAAAGATCACTTCCCTCTTCCTTTCATCGACCAAATGCTTGAGAGATTGTCTGGAAAACTGTTCTACTATTTCCTGGACGGTTTCTCAGGTTATTTTCAAATTCCTATTGCTCCCAAAGATCAAGAGAAGATGACATTCACCTGTCCATATGGCACATTTGCTTATCGGCGAATGCCCTTTGGATTATGTAATGCTCCTGCTACATTTCAAAGATACATGGTAGCAATATTTCATGACATGATTGAACACTCAATGGAAGTTTTCATGGATGATTTCTCCATCTTTGTAAACTCATTCGAGCAATGTCTTGAAAATTTGGAAAAGATGCTGGTTAGATGTGAAGACTCCAACCTTGTTTAAAATTGGGAAAAGTGCCACTTCATTGTTACGGAAGGAATAGTGTTAGGACACAAAATCTCTCGAGCAGGGCTTGAAGTCGATCAAGCCAAAGTCGACACTATTTCTAAACTTCCGCATCCCACAACCGTGAAAGACATCAGAAGTTTCCTAGGACATGCAGGATTCTACCATCGTTTCATCAAAGATTTCTCAAAAATCGCTCGACCAATGACTCAACTTCTGGAGAAAGACGCGCAATTCGTATTATCTGATGAATGCATTAATGCATTCAAATTGCTTAAAGAGAAACTGGTTTCCCCAGATTGGACGCTACCATTTGAACTCATGTGCGACACAAGCGATTTCGCAGTAGGAGCTGTATTAGGACATAGGAAAGACAAGCAATTTCACCCAATTCATTATGCGAGCAAAACCCTAAACGACGCACAAGAAAACTACATTACCACCGAAAAAGAACTTCTTGCGGTAGTTTTCGCATTCGACAAATTCCGCTCCTATCTCATCCTTTCAAAGACAATTGTTTACGCCGATCATGCAGCCATTCGTTATTTGTTCAACAAACAAGATGCAAAGCCGATATTGATTCGTTGGATCCTTTTGCTTCAAGAATTTGACATCGAAATTCGTGACAAGAAAGGAGCAGAAATTTGGCGGCTGATCATCTCTCGTGTCTTGAGGATTCAAGTCCTTCACAAATTGAGGAAGCCGCAATAAACGACAATTTTCCTCACGAATTCCTTATGCACATTCAATCCTCAATCGATGAACATCCTTGGTTCGCCGATTTTGCAAATTACTTAGCAAGCGGAATCCTTCTCAAAGGAATGACTTACCAGCAAAAGAAGAAGTTCTTTACTTATATCAAACATTACTATTGGGAGGACTTGTATCTGTTCAAAATCGGTGCAGACCAACTCATTCGAAGATGCGTACACGGAAGTGAAGCAGAACAAATTCTAAGGCACTGTCATGAAGGACCCACAGGAGGACACCATGGAGCAACCTTAACAGCCAAGAAAGTATTCTACTCTGGATTTTCTGGCCCACGATCTTCAAAGATGCTCACAATATGGTACGCACCCACGATCTCAACACGGGATGAGATGCCTCAAAAACCAATTCAAGTAGCGAGGTATTTGATATATGGGGTATTGATTTCATGGGGCCATTCCCGGTGTCATTTGGCAATCGTTACAACTTGGTAGCAGTTGATTACGTTTCAAAATGGGCTGAAGCTCAAGCCCTGCCTACTAATGATGCCAGGAACGTTGTCAAATTCCTTAAGAAACTATTTTCTCGTTTTGGTGCCCCCAAAGCTCTGATTAGTGACTGAGGAACTCATTTCTGTAACAATCAGCTTGAAAGAGCAATGGCACGTTATGGAGTTCACCATCTCTTTACAACTGCTTACCATCCACAAGCGAATGGGCAAGCCAAAGTCACTAACCGAGGTATCAAACGAATCCTTGAGAAAATTGTAGGTCAAAACCACAAGGATTGGTCTACCAAGTTAGATGATGCATTATGGGCTTTTCGAACAGCCTATAAGACTCCCATCGGCACAACACCGTTTAAACTAGTTTATGGGAAGTCGTGTCATCTACCTGTGGAACTAGAGCACAAGGCCTTTTGGGCACTTGAAGAAGTAAACCTGGACCAAGACCTTGCAGGAAAGAATCGATTCCTACAAATTCACGAATTGGAGGAATTGAGGGAACAAGCGTACGAAAACGCTAGGGTTTACAAAGAAAAGACAAGGAAATTCCATGACGCTCGATTAAAGAGCATAAAACGCTTGGGTTTACAAAGAAAAGACAAGGAAATTCCATGACGCTCGATTAAAGAGCACAAAACGATTTCATGTGGGAGAACGTGTCTTACTGTATAACTCTCGTTTACGTTTATTTCCCGGAAAACTGAAGTCACGTTGGTCTGGACCTTATACGATCAAAAACGTGTTTCTGAATGGTGCCATTGAAATTTATAACCACGTAGGTTTAAGTTTCAAAGTAAATGGTCATCGTTTGAAACCGTATAACGATGGACCAACCAAGATTCCTTTGGAGGAATTACACATCCGCCCCGACGAAAACTAAGTGTGGGGAAAGGTCATGCCGAAGACCCGAAACTTAAACGCGGCACCTGTACATAAATTTTTTTTACTTTTTAACAATTTTTAGGACTTCACAAGCACAAGCACGGGGCCGTGCCTCATCAAGCACGCCCCCGTGTCTCTGACAAATTTTTTCCACCATCTCCGTTGACGACTCTGGAACGCTGCAGGTCGAATTTAAGACGAATTCTGACAAGCACGGGGTCGTGCCTAGCCAAGCACACCCCCGTGTTCACTTTCCATGACCTGTGTATAAATACCACACTTTTTCCATTATTTCATCACACCCATTCCTGCTTAAAAACATTTGATAAAATGAAAGAATCAAGTCACGGAAGTTCAAATTGGAATCCTGCGAAGAAACCGCGTTCTGAAACACGAGAACCAACGACTCAAAAATATTTCTTCAAGCTGCATGAACTAATCAAGCAACTGACTGAAATGAACCTCGTTGCATCCCAACGCTTAGCTGAACTTATCCAAAAAGTTCAACAGGTGAGTGAGGAACTCATTTTCATTAACCGGTAGCTTGCAGAATTAAGCAACTGCACTTCTCACTATCCCATCCTGAACCTTCCACACGAAATGTGTTGGAGGTTTCTTTTAGAAGCATTTCGTGATGTGCCAAGTGCGTTGTTGCGCGTTAAAGAGTCTGGTTTTGCTGTTTCAGATTCTCGGCTTTTAACGTATCGTGTAACCGTAGGACCCTAGGAAATGTAATTTTCAATTTGGCTTGTGTTATTTAACTATCGGACTATTTTCGTATCTTTTTTGATGATTTGGAAGTGATAAAACTTAACCGGGAAAATTAGATAACACGCGAAATTGAAAAACGGAACAACAAAAGACTGAAACCGAACAAGAACACATGAGCACGCCCCCGTGCTCGACAATAAATGACACCAGCTGACAATTTACAGCCTTTTGCTTGTTTCCAATCAATTTCGCATGTTAAAAACCGAGCTCATTTGCCTGCAAAGTCGTATCCACTTCCATTTTCACCTTGTTTTCCATTTTTCTTTCATCTTTTCAAGAGTTCTTTCAAGAGTATTTGATCAAGAGGTTAGTATGCTAATTCCTATGATATGATAGTCATTTATATGTAGTTAGGTGATTAGGTCTCTACACAACCGAAATCCTAGCAATTATGTGTAAAAACTTGTTCTTAAACGTGTTATGGAATGCTGAATGCTTTTAACCTACTTGTTCATGTTTATTCTTGTAGTAGATTAGTGTTAATTAGTATGTTTAATTAGTTATTAGTATGTTTAGTTAGTTAATTAGTTTGTTTTCTTTTATTGTTAACAAGACTATCTTCATAATTCGTGGTGAAATCTTTGTTAATCATGTTCAAGAGTTCCCAAATGGTATTAAACACAAAATATATTTTTGGGTATCTTGAATTATTAACAAATGATTAAAATGTTAAACGTATAAACTTTGATTTTTAACGGAAGAAATGTTAAAACCATGCTTAATCAAAGGTTTACAAACAAAACCACGCTTGCTCGAGTCAAGATTTCATGCCTAATGTTGATGCATGTATGTCCCTAGATCATGAGTTGTAATGTAATAAATCTTGTCTGTCTGATTATGATATAATAGTATCGATTAATGAAATGATATGAATTGGTTGTTACTTGTGATGTTTAATATTTCATTAATGAGTCGTGATTGAATTGATTGGGTTTATGAGTGTTTGAATGATTGCAAATTATGTTATATTAATTAAAACATTCAAACTTAACTTAATGAAGTTCTCATGCGAATGGCCCATGCGAATGGACCACACGCATGAACAACTTCATACGATTGACTCAATCGCACGACTGAACCAGGAGACTGGATCAGTCGTATGATTGACACATAAGATTGACTCAATCGAACGACTGAACACTCAGTCGTGCGGATGAATCAACCGCATGGTTCAATCGCACGACTGAACCATACTTATGGCCCAGTCGCACGATTGAACAATACTAACCTATAAATAGACCCAATTCGTGGAAAAAGGTAAGCATTCATCCCATTACGATTCCAGACGTACCCTAGCCGTCCAGAAGCCTCCCAAATCGTTCTCCAAGTTCACAGAACACATCAAATCGATTCCTAATCGATTTCTGACGTTGATTTCAATTCTTGATTGATTCATCATGTGTTCTCACTGATTGGATCGCCAATCAAATAGGATTCCGCACTATTTGAGTTGGTTTAACACGCTAATCACTAGGTATTTCGTTCAAATACCAGGTCCTAACAAGTGGTATCAGAGCTTTGGCTCTTGATTACGTGTTGATTCAATCAAGATTGCATAAAAGTTTGTGTTTTTGCACGAAAAACGCAATCTTTGGCATCAAAAGTGATCTTGGACGTTCCCTGCTCATCGAAGTTCAGTTTCTACGGACTTAGGCGATTAGGACTTGTGAAATTTCGAATTTTTACGGCTGAAACCCGTCAAACCTAGAAATTTCGCAAAACAGCAGCTTCAGTCGCACGAGTGACCCATTCGCACGACTGGACTCCATTCGTATTGCTCATTCGCACGATTGGACCTAGTCGCACCCTCATTCGGCCGACTGAACCGTTCGTTCGCATAACTCATACGCACCAGATTCATTCGCACGACTGAACCATTCGCCCTGTTCAGTCGCACGGTTGAACCAATTGCAGAGTTCATACGCACGATTAGACCATTCGCATCCTTCAGTCGCATCAGTGAAAGTTTGTTTGATTAGATTCTAAGTTTATTAGCCATGGAAGATCAGATGTCAGCCTTTACTGCTGGGAAGGACTCGAGGATTCAGAACCTGCTGTTGCTTGAGAGTGAGGTGGGTAATCACAATAAACCACCAAAGCTCTTGACTTTAGATGAGTTTCCCCACTGGAAACAACGTTTTGAGATCTACCTCAATGGAGTAGATCCTAATCTGTGGGAAGCTATTGAGGTCGGTTATAGTACACCGGTGGGAGCTGATGGAGTTAAATTAACGTTAAGTGGGATGACAGACGCACAGAAAGTAAAGTACAATGCAGAGAAAAGGGTTTATGCATTGATCACTCAGTCTATCCCCAAAGATATATTCCACCAGTATTCAGAGAACAAACAGTCCAAGAAACTGTGGGATGAGCTAGAAAAAAGATATGATGGGAATGCGTCATTGAAGGCAATCAAGGCAAAGGAGTTAAAGAAGGAATTCGATAACTTCTCATCGATTGGTAATGAGAGTTTAGACGAAGTCATAGACAGATTCTACCACTTGATGAGCGAATTGCATACACATGGAGTGGAAACGACTATGGAAGAGAAAGTAAGCAACTTCGCAGACGGATTGCCTGATAAGTGGGCTTCATTGTGTCTAACCTTAGACAGAATGGAATGCTTGTAAAGCTGGATATAAATGACTTCATTCTCAAGTTGCGAGAAGAAGCACTAAGGATGAAGTATAGAGCTCAGAAGTCTTCGTATACACAAAATCCAGCTTTATACAACGCCACGCCTCAAGCTAAGACCTCTGGAGCACCTCTCCAGACAGCATTTGTGTCTAGCTCGTCAGGTCCTTCACATGCTTCTCCTTCTGGATCAGACACGTCAGGGTCATCATGTACCCATTATATTGGATCAGAAGCAAGTGCTACCAAACTGAAGACCGAGAACCTCGGTAATGTGACCGTAGAAGTAGCTCGAGAGCATATGGATCTTTTAGCAGCAGTGGTTCATTCATATGATGGACTTGTTGCTGGGAAGATTGGAAACTGCCATCTGGCAGATGAGGACTACGAGCAGGTGGATGAAATGGAGCTTGAGAGGATGGATATAAGGTGGGCCTTAGCTAGCGCTGTCCGAAGGGCGAAGAAGTTTGTTAAGAAGACAGGACAGAACTTGATAGCTACTAGGATACCACATTTGGCTTTGACAAGAGCAAAGTGACCTGCTTCAACTGTGGAGAGAAGGGGCACTTCAAGAGAGAATGTGTCAAGCCAAAGAAGACGGGTAATGGGAACCCATTCTCGTCCTTTACTCGCCAAGACAAGCAAGCCTCCAGTTCTACTTCATCAAACAAGGATCCAAAAGCCTTGACTGCTCATGATGATGAAGGACAGGATTGGAGTTTTAGGTTTGTCTCACCAGGAGAATCTAACATTGCCAGTGTTGATGATATTGATGATGATTCTGCGAGTGAAGGTGATCTAGCAGTTGAGATAGCGATGTCACATAGTGAAGAAACAACTGCAGCTGAGGTCAGTTACAAGCCAAAGGAGGAGACTTCCACGTCAGAGACAGAAAAGTCAAAATCACCAGAACTAGAGACGTCTGATGCTGCGTTGATGGCAAACTCTTCTGAACCAACACAGGTAAGTACAACTGTCCAAATGTTTAATAATCATGCTTGTTCTGATTGTGATATGTTTAGGAATAGCATTGATGAAAAATTTGCTAGGTTATTAGATCATAATGATAACTTAGTAAAAGATTTACAACTATGCACTGAGGCTAATAGAGTTCTAAAACAAAATGAGCATAGTTATAAAGAAAAGATAGACCTATTGACTAAACAGCTTAGGGAAACCGAAGTAGTTGCCTTTAACCAAGCAAATGACATTAGGTACTATCTAAACTCCCTAGAGGACACTAAGAAGCAAAAAGCAGTTCTAGAAGTAGAAGTTAATTCATTAAAACAGAAACTGCACAGTTGGACTAGTTCTTCACACATAGTTCAACACTTAGTGAGAGAAAGGAATAACGGGGAGGGATTAGGCTACAAAGTGGTTCCACCTCCACCTGAGACCTTGATGAACACTAAGTCTAGACCAGTAAACAACAACCCCATCAAGGATCATGTGGTGACTACTCCTCTTGTTACTGATCCAGACACATCATGTTCATCTACTGAATCTGGACAGAAACAAAAGGAGGCCACTTCAAAGGCAAAGGGTAAATTGCCTTGTGTTAATCTGGAAAATGAATTTGAAAAAGTTAACTTAAAGTCAGGGTCAAACAGAGTCAAATCAGAACCTAAAAGGACTTCAAACGTTAATTTTTCACATGCTTCAAGTCAAAAACCAGTTAACCAAAAAGTGGAACATGTTAAACAGGTTAAAACAGTTAATTTTGTTAAACCAGAGAAAACATCAAACATACAAGAGTCAAAACCTAAAGTGATTGATGTTACTAGAGTGTCACGCACTTCTCCACAAAGAAAGTCTACTATAAAGTTGATAGCAGGTCATGCTACAACTGTGGAGAATGTGGACACATTGCTTCCTATTGTCCTTTCTATCAGACACCTAGGAAGAAGATTGATCTTCAGGACTCTAGACCTAGGTCTTCTAAGAGGAGTTCTCTAACTCCACCTAGAAGATCTAGTGAACCTAAAGTCCAACCTGTAAGCCAGACGACTGTTTATCATAAACAGGCATTGCACAAATCTGGCTTATGGAAAGAGAAGTCATCCTGCGTGTCTGATACTGATGACAAGAAGGAATCTGAGCTACCCTCACCCTCTAAGGGTCAATGGGTAGAGTGTATGATGTGTGATGCCTTGGGAAACCCAAGACAGTAAAGGCTTGGGTTCCTAACCTAAACTAATAATTTACTTTATATGTGCAGGTGTTCGATACAGCGCTGAGACTAACACTGGATTATAGACAGCGTAGCATCCAGGCACATGACAGAAATAGGCCCTTTTATCAAACGTCAAACAAATAAAAGGAGGGCATGTTCCTTTGCAGGAAACAAGGGAGGATACATCACAGCACAGGGAGAAGTGGGAAATCAGAAAGTTAAGTTTGATAAGGTGAACTACGTTCAACAACTTCAGAAAACTTACTTTCTGTTTCCCAAATCTGCGATAAAGATTTAAAGTCATCTTCGACAACAAGAAGTGTTACGTGCTGAAGAAAGACTACATGATCCCGAGGACCAAGTTCTGATGACTGCTTCAAGATATAAAGACCTTTATGTCTTGGATCTGTCAACAGCTGCTACAACGGATCATGAGGTTCAGTGCTTTCTATCTAAAGCTACTGAGAAGGACTCAATCTCCTGGCATAGGAGAATGGGACACATTAGTCAAAGGAAGATGAATCATTTGATTCAGAAGGATTTAGTGAGAGGAGTAAATGTCAAGAACTTCCAACTTCCTGACTTTTGTGTAGCTTGCAAGAAAGGCAAACAGACAAAGAAGTCTCATAAGGAAAGAAAGTTCATTCAATAGAACTTCCTCTTGAACTTCTTCACATGGATCTGTTTGGTCCAGTCAGTACAAGGAGCATTGCAGGCGATTTGTACTGTTTTGTGGTCACTGATGACTACTCAAGGTTCACTTGGGTAATGTTTCTGAAATCCAAATCAGAAACATTTGAGTCATTCAAGGAATTAGTAACCACACTGGAATCTCTCTACAAGCTAAAAGTTAGACAAGTACGCTCAGACAACGGGACAGAATTCAAGAATCAATGGATGGAGGCATACTGCAAGGAAAAGGGAATTGTTCATCAATTCACTTCTGCCTACACGCCTCAGATGAATGGTGTTGCTGAGAGAAAGAACAGAAGCTTGATAGAGACTGCACGGACTATGCTGGCTGACTCGAAACTGCCTATTCAATTCTGGAATGAGGCAGTGGCAAACGCATGTTATACACTGAATCGAGTCCTAATAGTCAAGCGCCACGGAAAGACATGTTATGAGCTACTACAAAGACGCAAACCAATTTGGAGTATCTTGAACCTTTTGGCGCGCCGTGTACACTTCTGAAGAAGACACAAGAAGGAAAATTCAGCGAGAAGGCAGATGAAGGAATTTTTCTAGGATACAACATACCGAACAAGCGAGTTTACAATAACTCAACGGGTCTTGTAGAAGTGTGGTGTAATGTCGACGTTCAGAGATATACCACACCACCTACAGGCAAAGGACCTGCATACTTCTTCGATTATGATGGATTCTTCAAGTCCTTCAACATTCCTCTCTCTCCCTCGGATGATGAGTTAGCTACTAGGATGATGTATGATATTCTGAATACACCATCTAGCACACAGGGAGAATCATCTACTCAGTCAGGGGGAGTAGTCGATGACAGTGACTCCTCTGAAGATGAAACTGAAGCAGATGACCAGAACAGTCAGGAGGAACAGGTTCCAGTTCCTGAAAGTCCACATCTACGAGTGATGCTCCTTCGACTTCGGAACCTCAAACTCCAACTACCTCAGATGCAGAACAAATGTTCATAATCTCGGTTCTGAGGTGGCTGTTCCTACTACTCCAGGATCACGACTAACGTCTATCATCCCCTTGACAATGTTATTGGGGATGTCAGATCAGGAGTACAAACCCGAAATCAGCTATACTCAGCTGATTACGCCTCGGTTATGGAGAAGGTTACATTCATGATGGTGCTTATCGATTTTTGTCTCGCAGGTTGAGCCAAAATATGTCAGTGAGGCACTAAATGATGAGGCGTGGGTGAGTGCCATGCAAGAAGAACTTCTGCAGTTTAAGAAGTTAGGTGTATGGACTCTGGTTGATAGACCTAAAGGTGCTAAAGTCATTGGCACCAAATGGGTACTAAAATGCAAGAAGGATGACCAAGGAGTCATTATCAGGAACAAAGCTCGACTGGTGGTTCAAGGTTTTCGCCAAGTCGAGGGGATTGACTATAATGAGGTGTTTGCACCCGTGGCAAGGATGGAAGCTATTCGTATCTTCCTTGCCTATGCATCGTACATGAAGATTAAAGTCTACCAATTAGATGTGAAGAGTGCATTCCTTCATGGGGAAATCAGGGAAACAGTCTATGTAAGTCAACCCGAGGGATTTGAGGATCCTTATCATCGGGATAGAGTTTACAAGCTCGACAAAGCTTTATATGGGCTTCATCAAGCTCCTCGAGCGTGGTATGAGAAACTCTCGACTCATCTTGTGAAACACGGCTTTCGCAGGGGAGTCATTGACTGTACACTGTTTATTAAAGAAAAGGATGGCGACCTACTGCTTGTACAGATATATGTTGATGACATAATCTTCGGGTCAAAGAACGAAGAGTTATGTAAAGAGTTTGAAGCAGTGATGAAGAAAGAGTTTGAGATGAGTGCTATGGGGGAGATGAAGTTCTTTCTCGGGTTACAGGTGGATCAAACACCTAATGGAATCTTTCTACATCAGACCAAGTATGTAGGAGACATTCTCAGTCGCTTTGACATGGAGAATGCTTCTGCTGCTGGGACTCCACTTGCTACGAATCATGATATAGCACCTGATGAGAATGGAGATCTAGTAGATGCCACTATGTACCGAGGAATGATTGGATCCCTCATGTATCTCACTGCCTCAAGACCTGATATTATGTATGCTACATGTCTATGTTCTAGATATCAGGCTAAACCAAAGGTCAACCATCTGATCGGGGTCAAGAGGATTTTTCGTTATCTGAAGGGTACACCCACACTTGGATTGTGGTATCCTCATGATGATGACTTTGAGCTTACCGCGTATAGTGACTCGGATTACGGGGGCTGCAAGATGAACTACAAGTCTACATCAGCGGGTGTGTCAATTCTTTGGGAGAAGATTAGTTACCTGGCAGTGTAAGAAGCAGACATCGGTTGCATTGTCAACCTGTGAAGCCGAATATGTTGCTGCTGCAAGTTGCTGTTCACAAATCATCTGGATTCAACAGCAAATGCGGGATTACGGTTTAAAATTCTCATCTACTCCTATTTTTGTTGATAACTCTGCTGCAATTGCAGTAACTAAAAATCCGGTTCAACATCCTAAGACCAAACACATCGGTATTAAATACCATTTCATAAGAGATTGCTTTGAAAAGAACTTAATTGATGTGGTTAAAATTAATACTGATTTTCAACGCGCTGACCTCTATACTAAAGCCTTTGATAAACCACGTTTTCAATATTTGCTAGAGGTCAACGGCGTTAAAAGAAAAGTGAGGTAATTCCTGATGATGAAATGTGTAGTCCGATGTAGTTTAGTTAAAGTTTATTTTATTTTTTTTATTTGTCTATTTTATTTTTATTTAAACTCATGTTATTTGCTGCTGTTATAAAATCCTAAAATAATTAAACCAGAAATGATTTTAGTATTTTAGGGGGAGAATATGTCACAGCAAGTAACATTAAAAAAATGAGGGAGAAGGAGTAACTAGCTGAAATAAGGTAGATTGTGTCTGTGATACCGATTCAATACCTTTGGAAAATGATAGTACACAGGAACATATCAAGAGGGACTTTAAAAATTTAAGTTTTGGAAAGATGCAAAAGTTCAAAGTATAAGTCTGTGTAGTCTAGCAATACAAAAAGGAAGATGATAGAAAACTGGCAACTCCTAAGGTGACACAAAGAAAGTAGACTTAGAGGCTGCTAGACCACAAATGATATGTTGGTAGATTCAACACAATAGACAATTAGACCTGATTGGTGATCTCAAGATCAAACTAAGTTGTTCAACTGACTGTGGGCTTCCATCTTATCACTGGTTAACACAATCAACAATATTCCAATAAGGGGTAATGAGCAATTAAACGCCACAAATGTGTGCGGATGACCATAATTAGAGCAAAGCAAGAAAAAATGAAAGACAAATGCAATAAAGCTAATGACTTATGTTGTTGGTGCATTTTGTGTAAAATAAAATAAGCTGCTCTAACAAGGAGATAGGTTGTGTGCCTCTCTGCTGTGCGATGGCACTGACCTGAGGATAAGCATAACCTAGATATTCTAGAATTCATTGTTGTTTGCCGCCTCTCTGCTGTGCGATGGCACTGACCTGAGGACAGGCTTCTCTTTGAAAGCTCTAAGAATAGTCTCTTCTTGTAATAATACCCGTAGACCGCTCAAAAGCTCCTGAGGAATGTTGATTACCATATAAGTGTGGGATCCACAATGTTAGTTGAAATAATTAAACCTAAATAAGTCACCAGTCTGTGTCAAAAGTCTGTGTATGGATTTAAGTGGACAAACATACTGACAATCATTGTGGCTACATTCTCAAAGGTTCAAATCAATGTGAAAATCTAAGAGTTTCAGTATGATTTCCTTAAGTTGCTAACGACTCTGGATGAACACCGAGAATTGAGCATCAAAGGTTTAAAACTAGTCCCAAATGATTTGACTTGCCTGTATGATTCCAAAATTGAATTGGTCCAGATATGATCAATCTAAGTTGAAGCTATCTACTCCCGAACCAAATCCCGTAGATATCAATCTCTGGATTTATCTCTCACAAAAAGCCAAAAATATGTCTGTTTATGTAATTTGTTTAAGTTCTTAAATTAGTTAGGTGTTTTTAATTTTAATTTTAGTTTGTGTCGGGCTACATCAGGAAAATCAGAAGGAATCAACTCACTAAAAGGGTCATGTCTGAGATGACCATATGTGCTTTGAAAGTTTAAAATAGTCACGTCTGAGGTGACAAAGTTTTTTAAAAAGGGTCACGTCTGAGGTGATCAAAAGTGTTAAAAAGATCATGTCTGAGATGATCAAAGGTTCATAATGTTAATTTCATAAAGTTAAAGGGGTTTTAAATGTAAATTGGTCAAAATGGCAGAAAATTAACTAAGTATGACCCATTCGCACGAATGGACCATACGTATGGACTAACCATACGAATGGAATCCATTCGCACGAATGAACTATGAGTATGGACCATCAAACCGAATGGCCCATACGATTAGTCCAGTCGGAGGCTTAAGTGCGAACGAGTGAGTCAGTCGCACGACTGAAATCCAGTCGGACGACTGGAGAAGGGCGACTGACCCAATCGCACGACTGAGCCCCACTCGCACGATTGGATCTAGGGTTGGTATAAATAGAGGAGGAGTCGGTCGCAGAGACTCATCACCCTCAAATCGCCCCTAAATCGCACTCCCTACCGTTACTCTGCCAAAATTTTATTTGCCCTAGTTTTACCGTTGATTGTGATTCACTGACGTTCGCCATTCATCATACAGGTAATTTGAAGTCTTGTTTCACCAAAAACAGAAGATTGGAACCCTAATTTGGATTGTTCGACTGTGAAACTGAACCGAGACAAGAAAGCCCTAATAACCTATTAAAACCAAGCAAAACGTTAAATTAAGTCAAATAGGTTATTAGTAACGAGAATGCGAGTCTAATGAACCGGTTAATTGAGTTAAAAGACTTAGTTTGTGAAGTTTCGAACGATTGGCGACTGAACAACTGAGACAGGCGACTGGTCGTCCGGATGAACTTCAGTCGCACGACTGAAGGGGCGATTTACTTAACCGCACGACTGAACCATGCGAATGAGACTCAGTCGCACGACTGGTGTAACCGCATAAGAGTACATGCGCATGAGTCCAGTCGCACACTCAGTCGTACGCATGAGTTCATTCGCACGTCTGAACCTCAATCGCCCTGTTCAGTCGCACGACTGTCTTCAGTCGCACACCCTCAATCGTATGACAAAAACATTCTACTCAAAGTTTAAGTGTTTCATTATACTTGTAGCCAGTGGAACTAATGTTTATATTGTTATGTGTTACAGATGGCGAGTCGATGGAACATGAGCACCAAGCACAACATATGTGCTCATCTGGATTTGACATCCAGGAACGCAGCTGACTTCGCAGGCATCATTACTTTCTGTTGAGATCCAGGATTGCTCATGCTATCTCTACACCATGCACGCCGTATAGATCAGTGCAGCAGGCCTTCTGGGAAGGCGCGACTGTTGATAGATCCTCTGAGCCTCATTGCATCAGGAGTACGATCTTTGGTGAGGCTATCACCGTATCAGAGGAGGATTTGAGGATTGTTCTACAGTTAGGGGATGATGCTGATTGTCCTACTCGTCTACACCCCCTCACTGTCAGAGGATGTTTTATGAGAGCCAAGTACTCTGGGGACATCAATGCTGGGGTACTCAACAAGAGTAACCTCTGTCCCCAGTTCAAGTATCTTGCGCATGTTCTGCTGAAGTGCATAGCGTCGAGGAAGGGAGGATTTGATGAGTTGTCAGATCAGATCCAGAACGCTTATGCTGCGTTGGTGCTGAACCACCCGTTCAGCTTCTCCAAAATGATCTTCACCTACCTGGTGGAGAACATTGAGGGGAAAGGGAAGGAAGGCTTCTGTATGTATCCGAGGTTTATACAGATGATTATTGATCAGAAGCTTCCCTCCCTGCCGAAGGAGAAGGAGGATGCTGTGGTGCTAGAGGTCATGGATGACACTACGCTAGGCCGGATGAAGGTATACAGGGGGAAGCAGGTGAAACCCCCTGTCAGGAGGTTGTTGGGCATCTGGCCTGCTGACTATGTGGCGCCAGCCAAGAGAAAGTGGCGCCACGATGACAGTGATTCAGATGTTGAGCATATTGCTATACCAGATACTGACTCAGATGATGATGATAGCGGCGACGCCGGGGATGATATGCCTGCTCCACCTAGAGGCACTGATTCAGACGTTATTCCCCCGGGGTCTGCCACTGCCGGAGAGGTCGCTGAGATGGCCGGTTTCCATCAGGAGTTTGTAGCTGGGGATCAAGAGGAGGAGGAGTCAGATGAGGAGCCCCTCACTAGGACTGTGGAAGCAAAGTTGTTCCCACAGACCACGGGCTTAGGGTGGTTGGTGAACACCCTCGGGACTCCTCAGAGAGAGAGACTGACCCGAACTATGTTCCGGGTTCAGTGGGCAGAGCTGCAGGGGGAGCATCCACTTCCACCGGGACTAGGAGGAAGCGGATGGCTCAACCCCATGGATTGAAGAAGAAGAAGCGTCGCCTGACCTTCGTTACCACTGCTGCCACTACTTCCACCACCACAGCCACCACTACCACCATCACTGACATACCACCCATCACCACAGCCACCACATCCACTACTTCCACTACCACATCCACCACCTTACCTACCACCACTGTATCCTTCCCATCCACCACCATACCATTCACACCTACATCACCAGCACCAGCTTACCGACCCGACCCATATTCACCACTGCCACTACCACCACACCTCACATCATGCTGGACCCTCAGCCCAACCACATGTTTTATGGATCTACTCTACCTCACATCGGGGTAGAGGAGCAGCTGTCGGCGCTTAACCGTATGGTGATGCGCCTGCTCGCTGCAGATGAGGAGAAGGCGGCGCAGATTCGCCAGCTGACCGACCTGACTGCTGCCCAGTCTCAGCAGATGGCAGAGCAGGCTCGGGTGATAGACCAGCAGAACCAGCTAATCGATGCTCAGAGAGTCGAGGTGTCCCAACTCCAGGACCAGCAGGCCCAGTCCGTCAAACGTATAGAGGAGTTGGAGACGACCAACAAGACGATTATGCTGAGGTTAAAGGGGTCGAAGGATGAGCCCTTGAAGCTAAAGGAGGGTGACGGGATGATGGAGATGGTGATGATGAAGATGATGATGATGATGAGGAAGATGATGATGATGAGGAAGAGACTGAGGAAGACAGGACAGAAGGTAGAGATGATGATGACGAAGCAGAAGGAGGGGATGCGGCTGCATCGGCCTCTGCTTCAGGTCAAGAACGAAGATCTAAGCATCGACAGGACCAGTCATCCACCACTTCTGCTCCTCCGAGCGACACGCCCATGATTCAAGACAAAAGTACAGATTAGATGTCTTATGTATTTATTTATTTTGTATTTGAATCATGTAATGAAAAACAAGTGTGTTGAATGTTTATATATTAAGTTGATATAATTCTGTTTGATTACTTACTAATGGTTTTGTGTTGAATGTTTATATCAAACAGATCCAAACTTTCAAAGGATGAGTTTGACTTTGCTCCCCTTCAAATGGTCAAGACTCAATTAACCATGATTCTTGATCTACAAGGGATTGTAAGAAGGTCTGTGAGTTATACCCCTGAAGAAGGGGAAATAATTCATGACCTATCTGATGAGCAACTGGCAGAGATGTTCAGACTCAATCCTGATGAAATAGTCAAGGATGCTCCAACAGTTGATTCAACCAGTGATGAAGAACTAAATGACATTGATGAAGTTGAGGTTGAAGATATTACTGCAGAAGAGTACCCTCAGTATGCTGACACCGAGGGTAATGTGGTCCCCAATCTGGGTGAGTCCCTAGTCAGTGATACGTTTGAGGTACTAGACAAGATGGAGCAGGAAACCGAAAAGACTGAAGGAACAGCCCAAGCCTCCAATGATGACGTAGACATTCGCAAGGCTGAGTGGGCTGCCTGTTTTGAAGAAGTAAGAGCCCAGCGTGCTGCACCAAAGAAAGATGCCTACACCAAGCTCTACAGAGTCAAGAAACACCATAAGGTGTCAGGCAGGATTATTGCATGGGCTTATTTTGATGACCTTAACGCGTATGCAGTTAAGAGGGAGCAGGGTAGAGTACTTCAGGTTCCCACATGATCTGAAGACTCTACCTGGTTTTGAGCTCAACCAGCTGGCTAAGCTAAAGCTGCTGTATGCTGACCCAAGAAAGATGTCAGGCTGGTTTGAGGCTGCCCTGAAGAAAGTACCACACCAGATGGGTTAACTTCAGACCACAACAGCCTACGAGGTTATAAGAAGGTCTGAGGTTGATGCCATTACTGGCAAGCCCAAGATTGTGCTGAAGTGGAGTCCTCCGCGCACTATGTCGAGAATCCCTCTCAGGGAAATGCCACAGGACTTCACTCCACACTTCAAATGGTGGTACTATGATTGGAGAACCGCTGAAGCTGTCATAGTTCTGAATAAAGAGGGCCAAATGGATACTATCAGGGTATTCGACCCGATGTGGCTCACCAACTTGTCTGCTAATGATGTCTACACATTATACAAGTGGCCACTGTTCTATGACACACAAGACATTGTACAAGCCCTCCAGTTCCAAAACGTTATACGACTTTGCTTTGCGTTTGAGATACACGCAGGAGTCACTAAAGAGGAGAAGTACAAGAAGTATAAGGAGGTGATGCAGAAGACAAGAGATTAGATAGATCTAGGTCCAAGGGGGAGTTTGTTGATGCATGTATGTCCCTAGATCATGAGTTGTAATGTAATAAATCTTGTCTGTCTGATTATGATATATAGTATCGATTAATGAAATGATATGAATTGGTTGTTACTTGTGATGTTTAATATTTCATTAATGAGTCGTGATTGAATTGATTGGGTTTATGAGTGTTTGAATGATTGCACATTATGTTATATTAATTAAAACATTCAAACTTAACTTAATAAGTTCTCATGCGAATGGCCCATGCGAATGGACCACACGCATGAATAACTTCATACGATTGACTCAATCGCACGACTGAACCAGGAGACTGGATCAGTCGTATGATTGACACATAAGATTGACTCAATCGCACGACTGAACACTCAGTCGTGCGGATGAATCAACCGCATGGTTCAATCGCACGACTGAACCATACTTATGGCCCAGTCGCACGATTGAACAATACTAACCTATAAATAGACCCAATTCATGGAAAAACGTAAGCATTCATCCCATTACGATTCCAGACGTACCCTAGCCGTCCAGAAGCCTCCCAAATCGTTTTCCAAGTTCACAGAACACATCAGATCGATTCCTAATCGATTTCTGACGTTGATTTCAATTCTTGATTGATTCATCGTGTGTTCTCACTGATTGGATCGCCAATCAAATAGGATTCCGCACTATTCGAGTTGGTTTAACACGCTAATCACTCTGTATTTCGTTCAAATACCAGGTCCTAACACCTAAACATGTTAACCGCACCCCCACGTTTTACAAAGCGCACCCCCATGTTCAAAAAATTTTCCTTGGATGATAAACTTATGATGTTATGTCTTGAAAAACACATGGTTTTCACTAACATCATGAAACTGCTCAAGAAATTTGTCTTGTCTAGATTAACTTATTCTTAAAATTTCAGGATCATAGATCATCCCTACTTACATTTTGAAGGGAGCCGCGAGAGATGGTGTCATGATAGACTTCAAAGACTGCTACAAAGGGTCGAAAGATCCCACTTACAAGCAGATGAAGAAACACTAGCGGCAGCCGGACAACTAGAAAGATATAATATTTTATTGAGTGTTAAGTGGAAGCATTTATTCTCACAAAATAGACCTTCCGTTTATGAACTAACTCTTGAATATTTAGCATATTTCAAATTTAGCATGAAGACTCTAACCCTTGGGATGATAGTGCAGTTTCATTCAGACTAGCTGGGCATTGGCATAAAACATCCATTGCCTTGTTCGGTGTCTATCTCGGAATCTACACGGAACAACAAATGGAAGATGAGGCAATATCTGGAATGCCGACGTACCATACCTTCCCGGACGAGGAAAGTAAAGACGCGGAAAGTGGTGCAATGAGGAAAGCATTTTGGGAGCGGATTGGAACCGGAGGGTTCAACTCGAGTAAAACAAAAAGCAGTCAGATACGAGACCCGCTGTTGTGATACATTCATCGGTTACTTAGTCATTCCATAACAGCTCGTGGTCAAAGCGAGGGAGTTGTTAATTTTAGGGACTTGTTTATTTTATAATGTATGGTTAATCAGTTGCCATGTAATATTGGGTATTTGTTTTGTAATCTTTTTTCCAGGAATGTGATTACAGCTGCTCCAACACCCATGTTTGGAGGAAGCTGGATTTTGAACTTATATGAGAGCTATGGTTATAACACTGAGGAAACCGTAGGAGTGATGTCGGGATTGTTAGACTTGAGCATTTGCACAAGTATATACATGGTGACAAGCCTACCAAATGGGCAGCCGAAATTCATTGATAAGAAGGGACAAATCTGGGATCCGCCGGATCCCGAAGAAATAATCATGGACCTCGACATGCCGATACAGCCGGAAGGAGCCGAAGCTGGATCTTCAAGTTCACGTACAATAGAATTCCCAACCATGTTAGACCTTTATGAGTCAATCCAAACCACCAGCGACCATGCAAGGCGATCATTTGAATATGCCTAACGAGCCTTCAACCGAGTCGAAAATCTACATTCTCGAGTCGATGACCTGAGCAATGATGTCACGTACATCAGGAACCGAATGTAACATGAGTGGGGGGATATCCGACCACAAAGCCCTTGAAAACCGTATCATTTTCGTGGCCCCGGCAGAGTTGTTTCGTGCCAATCTATCTTTTAATTTATGTCGTTTTGTTTTTTTTATTTTGTGTGTTTAGGATTTTAATGCTTTCAATAAATTGGTGACATTTCAGGTGACACCGAGGATTCTAACAACGCGAGGGAAACCAAACACAAGTGATAAATTTATCATTTTTAGTGGAGTTATTTCATTACCCTTTCTCGATCTTGAATATGTCAATCACATTGAGGACAATGTGAATTTTAAGTGTGGGGATGGGAGTAATGCATTTGACTTTGCTAAAAAGGTCCAAATTTAAAACTTTTAAGAAAAGATCACTTTACAAGTAATTTTTGTAACAAGAAACCAAAAATTTAATATAATTTTTGATAAACCAAATTATAAATATACGTTTTCGGGAAATAAAGAAGTAAATACATGACGTCCAAAAAAAAATTGAAAATGTTTTTTGTGATATCCTTAAAAGCAATAATCTAGTAAAATATTTGTAAGGATTCCTATAAGTCTGATGCAGCCAAAACATCCAAAGTCTCTCTGCAAGCAATGCACTAAAGAACTGAAGTAGAGATGCTTCGGAAGTTTTACACCATGCACTAGAAATATTCTAAGTCTAAAATCTTCCGAATCCAAGACCAATATCTTCCGAAGCCAAAAGTGAAGTCTTCCGAAGCTTCAGAGACAAAGTCTTCCGAAGCCAAATAGTGAAGACATATTTTTTCCGAAGACTTTTAGAGATATGCCTTTATCCGATGTACTTTACCATAAAGCTTAACCACCTTTCCGCTGCAACTCTGTAAAGTCACCAACTTACATGAGTTGGTGAAAGGTCCATGCTTTTGGTAATTGTACATTGAGGTCTTGATTCCACGCTTTCTACTTTATGTACTTTATCCTTTTGTAATATATTAGGATGTGAGCTATGGCATGTCATAGTCACAAGTCAAAAGGCAGATATGTGTTTTGATTCTACAATTGATTTTGTTTGTGTCTAGTCAATTGTATCCAGCTTGCTTTCAAAGTATAGCCGGCTGTAGGTTGTAGTATAAGTATTCCATGTTCTTGTATCTTTCCTTAATGTTTTGTAACACTTGTAATATAACTTGAGAAAGCAATATACTGCATCCTTGAAACCCAATCTCTTGGGTTCTCTTGTTCTGTCTCTTACTCATTACTTGTGTTCTCAGTATCATTATTGTGGTTAACCCAGTTTACTGTTTGATTAAGTTTGGTTAATCTCCTATTTGTGTTGTTGTGTTGTAAGTGACCACCCTTCACCGGTCCTGCAATTTTTTTCAGAGGTGGGACCGACATTCGGATTTCAAAATTTATCCTCTTTCATTAACTTTGGTTCAAATCCTTTTCACATAAATACCCAACGGTTCCCCCTCTCCCTCACTATCTTCTTCAATTTTACTATTCCTCAAACCTAATTCCCAAACCGCCTTTGCTTTTCACCTTTCTTCATCCTTAAGCTTCTAAAATGGCCAACCTTAACCGCAGAAACAACCCAGATTTCTCCATGCAACTTCACAGGCAACACAACCAGGTTGCTCTGTTAAGCTCTGAGAAAGATGATAGTATCTCAGAGATTTGCCGTTTCTTAGCTCTATCTAATTACTTCACCTCCCTAACCATTGATCCTACTCTCTATGAGGATCATCTGCTTGAATTTTGGAATACCTGCCAAGAGGTCATCATGGATGGGGAGAAGGCACTATCTGCCACAGTGCAAGGGAGGACAATCTTCATCACCCCGGCCATCATCAACACTCATTTGCAGCTGGATGATAAAGAATGTGAGTTGTCCTTCCCAAAGGAAGCTGTCAATCATTCCTTTGAGCAGATGGGATATGAGGGAGATTTCTTCTAAAGACCTTCAGGAAAGGGAAGGTCTCATCCCAGTGGAAATACCTACTCCATGTGGTTATCCATAGCTTGTCAAACAAGCATGGAGGGTGGGACCAGATTCCTGAGGATCTCTCCTTCATAGTGCATGGAATGGTTCAAGGGGTCAAGTTCAGGTACACTCAGTTTGTCTATACAAACTTGCTTGCTAACTTGGACTCCTTAGAGTATTATATGTTTCCTAGATATGTTCGACACATTCTCAATTGTGAACTGGGCTCACAGTTGAGGGAAACAGATAATATTCTTAAATTGGGACAGATGAAGCCCGGCATCTTTAAAATCATGAAGAAGCCAACTGTAGGCTTCTCAGGGGTAGAAACAGCCCTTGTCCCAAAATGTTAGAGCTCATTGCTCAAGGTGACAACCTAGCAACACAAGCTAGTGTTGAACCCACACCTTCTACCTCTCTACCACTAAAAAGGCCTTAAGTAACCCTCACCTACCTAAGAAAATCCAAACGAACCCCTGCTCAAGCTATTGAGTCTGTGCAGGTCCCCATATACTCACCTATACAGGAGGAAGTGGACACTAGAGCTCCCACTTCCCCTGAGGAGCAAACCACTCCTATATCTTCAACAATCAGGGTTGAGGTTCCTCATGCTCACCCTGATGAGCTTACAAGCCCAACTGCCTTAAGCCTTCACTCTGAGTCTCAACACTCAAGTGAACAACCTTCAAGGGATAGTTACCATCCCCTGCCTTTAGATCTAAATCAACACATTCCCAACCTTTCATTCTATACTGATGAATACTTAGGTTTCAGTGAGTACCATGAGTCTCTCTTCTCTTCCCCTACTCAAAGGGAGATGAGTACTCCTGAGTCTCATCAGTCTAGCCCACATCAGTCACCTATAACTGAGGTGGATACTTCTAAACCTGTTCAGGATATCCATATGGAAAAGGCTCTCACTTTTGCAAGTGATTACATTATTAAGACCTCAACCATGGCAACTCAGCCCATTGACATCTCCACTAAGAATGTCAATGAGCAGAGGAAATCCAGCAGCCAAGAACCTGAAGCTGGTGGTGAGAGAGAGGACTTTGGTCCAATCATCTCATCCCCCAATGATTCTTCTGATGAAGAAGAGGGGAATCTGAGACTAAAGGTGTAAAAACTATCGAAAACATGCTCCTATTTAGTCTCTAAGGTTAGTCACCTTGAATCTCAAGTGACTACCCTTCACAACTGGGTCAATGATCAGCAACTTGAGATATCTTATCTCAGGGAAAAACTAGCTGGGAGACCTTTAAGAAGAGTTCAACCAGGACACAAGAACCTGTGAATGTGGTTTGACCTAACCTCTAGCTCACCTATGCAAGAGGGTGATGCTACCAAAAAGGGGGAGAAAGTCATTACAGACACAGAACCTGGGAGCTCTTCAGAGAGTATGAACATTGATGACTCACTATCCTCACTTGAAATTATGCATACTCAGCAATTTCCTCAAGTTCACATTAATGTGGACTCTATAGACTCTATCATCAGGAGTCTCTTTGAGGAAGGTATACCAAGGGCTATGTCATCCCCACCTCAAGGAACTTCAAACTACGTCATTGGGTGGAGGTATGATGCTGATAGAAGAGCCCTCATTCTTCACAGAGTTCAAGGGCAACAAGAAGTATTTGATATTCAAACCTTGAACTACTATGAAGGTCTTGATCTGGTCAACACGCCACTTGTCAATCCAAGCAAATCAAGACAAGCTGACAGGTTGGCACTCAGAATTCAAGACAGAATTACTGAAGAGTTCAGCCTAAGAAGGAGACAAAGGCAATCAGGTAATGTCATTGGTCAACTGGATACTGAGGCAGACCCTGAGATTAGCTTCAAAGGGAAAACCCTGGCTGAAGGCCCAGTGATAGAGCCTGAGAGCCCTGTCACACCAACAACTGCTTCAGAAATTCATTCCCTCAGTGAAACACCTGCTGGTGAAGGTGTCTCACAAACTCTCTCTAGCCAGAGCATGGATGCTACACCAAGCAATGAAGGCCAAACCTCTATCCACCCTGAAGCACAAAGGTCTATGGGTGACAAAGAGAAAAGGATTTTGACTCCTGAGGAAATTGAGGAGGAGGAGAGAGAGAGGAAGAGGAAGCTAAGGGGAGAATATTCCTCTGGGTATTCACGTTTTACGCAAGCTGCAATCAGGGCTGCCCCCAGACCAAATACTCAAGATGATGAGTTGAGGGCAGTCAGGATTACTTACCTGCAGACCAGGAACTATGACATAGATGAGATTATATCTCTCCCCTTAGAGCAACTAAATGAACTGGCTGGCATGGATGTGTCAAGAGAGATGAAAGAAAAAGGGGATGCAAGGTTACTTCTCCAATTCAAAGAGGAGAAGAGACCGAAAAGACTCTACAAGCATGCTCCTACTCTCTCCCCAGTTCAAGAAAGACCTGTGCAAGAGAATATGGCTTCTACACAAGAACTTCGGGTAGACAAAGAAACAGACAGACAAAACATGATCAACTACCTGAGTGCCACATGTCTCTACCAGGCAATTGCACTTCTTCCCTTGTCCTTTGAGTACATTGAGTTTTAGTATCTCAAACGGCTTGAACTTCAAGTGCTCAAAGAACAAAAAGCTACAAAGAGAAAGATGACAGAAGAGGCTGCAAAGTCAAGAGCCATCATCCAAAAGAGTATGAAGAAGTCTGCTGACAAACAAAGGATGATGAGCTTCTTGAAGCTGTATGGATTCTCCGGAAGGAGACTTGGCCCTATGTCTCTGTCCACAATGGATGAGCATATCAGGGTAATCAAGCAGAAGATCAAGAGTGGAGAGCTGATTGACTTACACTCTCCTCCAAGTCAAATCCCACCTGAAGTGGAGGTTAAGGTTGAACAACCTGAGACAACACAACCCGGACCTCCTGCTGAGCCTCAGCAAGCTTCATCTTCTGATCCACAACAGGATCAAACTCCGTCTCCTTCTGAACCTGCGAGGGAGGAACACCCAACTGAGAAAGACAAGGATGATCAACAAGGTACTGCAGACCAGTCTTCTCATTTAAAGTCCTCTAAGAGGAAGAAGAGGATGGCTTCTAAACCAAAGTCTAAGAAGAAGAAGCCTGAACCATCTGGACCTCAGGCTGAGTCAGATCAACATGAGGAAGTGCATGAAGAGGCAGCCCAACCAACTCCAATTCAAGTGGCTCCTCTTGCAGCTGAGACACCCATCTTATCCTGGACCTTTACTACTAATCCAGAAAGATGGCATGTAATCAGAGATCAAGGTGTTGAGAATGTCTATACATGGCAATACATAATCAACTTACCTCTGCATGATCTCTTTGATATGAGAAGATACTATGAGATTCTGAATGATCCTGACCATCTAATGAAGAAGGGTATGGTCATCATTGTGCTGAAGACTACAAACATCTGAAGATCTTCTAAATGTTTTGGTAGCATCAGCCTAGGGGGAGTTTGTAAGGATTCCTATAAGTCTGATGCAGCCAAAACATCCAAAGTCTCCTTGCAAGCAATGTACTAAAGAATTGAAGTAGAGATGCTTTGGAAGTTTTACACCATGCACTAGAAATATTCTAAGTGTAAAATCTTCCGAAGCCAAGACCAAAATCTTCCGAAGCCAAAAGTGAAGTCTTCCGAAGCTTCAGAGACAAAGTCTTCCGAAGCCAAATAGACAAGACAGATTTCTTCCGAAGACTTTTAGAGATATGCCTTTATCCGATGTACTTTACCATAAAGCTGAACCACCTTTCCGCTGCAACTCTGTAAAGTCACCAACTTACATGAGTTAGTGAAAGGTCCATGCTTTTGGTAACTGTATATCGAGGTCTTGAGTCCATGCTTTCTACTTTATGTACTTTTATCCTTTTTGTAATATATTAGGATGTGAGCTATGGCATGTCATAGTCACAAGTCAAAAGGCAGATATGCCTTTTGATTCTTTAGTTGATTTTGTTTGTGTCTAGTCAATTGTATCCAGCTGGCTTTCAAAGTATAGCCGACTGTAGGTTGTAGTATAAGTATTCCATGTTCTTGTATCTTTCATTTATGCTTTGTAACACTTGTAATAGAACTTGAGAAAGCAATATACTGCATCCTTGAAACCCAATCTCTTGTGTTCTCTTGTTCTGTCTCTTACTCATTACTTGTGTTCTCAGTATCATTATTGTGGTTAATCCAGTTTACTGTTTGATTAAGTTTGGTTAATCTCCTCTTTGTGTTGTTGTGTTGTAAGTGACCACCCTTCACCGGTCTTGCAATATTTAATCATGTAAAATGAAACACTTTTACCCAATTCCATCCGTATGTGAGTTTATTTTTGAGCCTTAAACAAGCTATTGCAAATTGCAATTCTAATTTCATTCTGGATTTACTTGAGGGTGCCATATGATACGTGTGATTAGAACTTGCTTTGGGTATACATTTCAAGACCTTAATTAGTATTTGTTGCATAAAAATGAGTTAGGCACTAGGAAACCTTAACCATTCGAGCCCCAACCATTGTCTTTAATTTTCCTTACCCGAACATCAACCCTAGTTAGCCCCGTTGAGCTTAAACGTTTTTATCTTTCAATCACCCGAGTCACCAAGTCACTTAACCAAAAAGCCTTCAACAAAACCCGTTTTCGTTAAAGACACATTTTTGGCTTATAAAAAAATGGTCTTTTACCGGCAGACCTTAAAGAACTGGAATGCATTCTATTGATTTCAATTTGCTTTGTTGCCTTCATCACGCAAAACCAGGACTTCCCCCGGAAATCCGCGAACAAATTTTCAATCTCACGTTCGACGCAAGAAAGAAATGGCGAAAAAAGGAACAAGTTCCGCCATTTTGTGGGATTTCAAAAAGTGCTATAAAGAACGGGCAAAAAGATATGAAAGATGCCCGAACTGTGGAAATTGGTCCCATAATGGAAAATGGAAAAAGAATCAAACTGAATCTCAATACGAATACACAGAACTAATCCGATTGGGTGCTATTAGGCTTCAAGCTGAAAGATCCTTGAGAAAGAAAAGTTTTGTGTATCTTCGGGTAAAAGATGAAGTACGGCTCTTGAAAACAAAATACGGTCTTGACAATCTGACCTTAAACGAGTCCTCAGGCTAGCATATCCCTTCTAGCTTGAAGTATTGTATAGGGAACCTTTATTGCTTTCCTTGTAGTTTATGTTAGAAAAATAAGCCAAGACCGTCGTCTTTAGCAATTAGCCACTTTTTCCAAATATTCCATACCCGAGCCCGAGCCATGTTACAACCCATCAAAGTCCTAATGATTTATGCAAGTAAATATCTAAGTAGGTGGGATTTGATCCCTTAACAAGCATATGATTTCACACGTATTCATACTAGGCAATTGAGTGTATTAGTCATACTTAATCTTGATTATGACTCCATATATTTAGCCGAGTGTGAGTGCATCTTGTGAGAAGTGTGGATTTTTACATGATAATAATCTTTACTAACCAACCTATTGCTTGCTAGGATATCATTTTACATATGCTTAGAATATTTATATTTGGATGAAAATAATGTTTACTTGCTTATTTCTTGAAAGACATGTTTATAATTTGATTTATTTGGTTTTTGGTGGAATTGTCATTTTAAGTGATTTTTGCATCGGGACAAGCAAAGTTCAAGTGTGGGGATGTTTGATGTGCTCCAAATTATACATAAAAATCCTATCAAAAGCACATCAATTATTCCTTAATATCTTCCTTAAAATGATGAAAATGTACTTAAAAGTGTTAAATTGTGTTTTCAGGTGTTTAAAAGGGCAAGATGGACAAAAGGAGCATATTTAACAAGTACGCCCCCATGCCTTGCCAGAAACACACCCCTGTGCTAAATTAACACACCCCCGTGCTTGGACATCTGACAAGTACAAAAGTACTGCCCCCTAAAAGTAGACACGGGGCCGTGCCCCATAAGGCATGGGGCCGTGCCCCACCTCCAACACGGGGACGTGCCCCATTTAGCATGGGGCCGTGCCCGACACAACCCTCATGTACGAGCCGACCAACTTTCGTAAGCATTGTACTAGCACGGGGCCGTGCCTTTTAGGCACGGGGCCGTGCTTAAACATTCTAGAAAGCCTATAAATAGAAGCCTAAGTTCACCATTTTTGGCAAGCTATGGTGGGAGAGTTACTCTGCAGAATTCTCTCGGGAATCAAGACTTCAAGATCATTTGGAGGCTCGAGAGGTGCATACAACACTTGGAAGAAGCTTAGGATCCTCTAAACTTCATCCATTGTGGATTATCAGTTTGATTGTTCCATTTCACCGATGATTACATATCTATCTTCTTTGTTATCTGTTGTTATGTTCAAGCTCATTATGAGCTAAACTCTATTTATCATCCTAATCGAATGAAACTTATGTAATTTGTGATGAACTAATGGTGTGATAAATATTATGTTAATGTTATGGTGGTCTTGGGAAAACTATTGATGGGTAGCATCTACATTTGAATGGGAAGTTATAAATTTATGGTTTGTCATTGTGATTGTCATACAAGGTTGATAACCGCATGATTAACTTTCATTCGCGAAACCGGTCTTCATAATAAATCCATGGCTAATGAACTAGAAATGGTTATTAGAAATCATATCACTTTAAATTTCTGATCATTTGCGGGTTCCCTTTTATTAGTTTGAGAAATCTTCAGTAATTGTTACGGTTTTCTAAAATTAATAGTATGTTAGGAAGGAATCTGATCAACTCTCTTTTTAACATTAAGTTATGTTTTCAGAAATCGTATGTCAAATAGGTCACAAAAGATTTACCTACATTACTAGAGCTTTGATCTGAGCAGTAAACTCAGCCTGACAGGATCAAGTCACTACGGCAGCAGGATAGACGAGAAATCGCGCCAGCTCATCTTTATAAACATTATAATTACATTAATCCATATCTTTAAATCACACCACCAATTCATCACGATTACATAAGTGGAGTCTAATTAGGATGATAACTTTTATTCCCTGGTTTTAAATCCAAACGCTTCAAATCTTAGTTTACCTTCTTTTTATTATTGTTTATTTTTAAACCCTAAAAATCTTTCCAAATGCAAATTATCACTCTCTTTAACAAAAACCAAATCTGATAGTCAAACATCAAGTTTGTTGAGTAGGCTAGGTGTGTCCACGGATTGTGTAACATCATGTATTTCCGGGTTAATTATAAGTTAACATTGTTAATACTTGTTTTAATTCTAGTAATTGTTTTAATTGTTTTAATGTAATTGTTTTAATTCTTTATTTTGAAAGTTAATAATGAAAATTGTTACTTAACACATAAATAATGATCTTAATAATAACTAATAATAGTAATAATAATATTATTATTAATAATATCATCAATAATAATGATAACTAGTAATAATAACAATAATAATAAACTGGTTATTAATGATAATAATTTGTAAGAATTATTAAACTAATAAAACTTTGATTTAAAAGTTAAGGGGGCCTATTTGGTAATTTAGAAACTTTAATACTAGTGTTAGTACATAAAATGTTAAAAATTGAAAACACAGGGACCATTTGTGTAAATAATGGAAACCAACCCACCCCCCTTCTACAGCCCGTAATTCCGGTCGCCGGCCGGCCAAGTCCGGCGCGGCGCCGGCCACCTTTAAACCCGCATTAAACCTTCAAAATTTGATGCCAAACCGTCCCAAATCAATATAGAACGTGATTTCGAACTTGAATGCACCCATTAATCATGATAAAACACCAGTTACAAAGCTCGATCATGAGCATAACCGACACCTTAAATCCATAGCCGTTTGGACCTTAAAACTCAATAATAATCCAATTAAATGAACCCAAACGATCTATTATCTATCTGAAATCGTATACCATTTACAATTTCACTTGAATCAAACACCAACATCGAATCCAACCATACCCGATATCGCGACTCAAACCCCCACTCGAAAACCATAATCCGGGCTTCAATCTTTGAAATTGTCAAGGGGCTTTGCATCATGAACACCACACGAAGCTAACCTCGAAGTTAATTTGATTTTCAACACCGATTGCATCTCGAATCATAACCATCCGTGGTCGCGACTGGCTCCTCATCGTGTAGCATCAATTCGATCATCTTTCTGGTAAATACACACACCCACACGCTCGTTTTCTTACATAGAACAAAAGCCCCATGTTTATTTCAGTAATCATTGTTGAATTGAGGTTCAATTTGATTGGATTTGATTCTAGGGTTCTTAGAAATTGGGGGTTTCTGTTTGTTTTGCTTTATAAAATATGCGAATTGGTTTCTATCAGGCCTAGGCGACCCAGCCTAATGGTAAACACCCTTCCTGTGAACCTTGAGGTCCCGGGTTCGAACCCGGGCACCTCCATTTATTTTTCTTTATTTTTTTAAGCCTTTTTACTTACAAATAAAATTACAGAAAATTTATAATTAATGTAAAAATCATTTTTGATAATTAATATAATGATTTTAGACAATAAAATATTTTCTGAAATTTTTTTAATTTAAATGTATTCATTATATATAAATATATATATATATATTTTTAGTTATTCCTTATAAAATGGATTTAAAATGATGGTTTAAATTAATAAATTATTATTGATCCAAACGTTACCTTTAAAAACATAGTTATCTTTATTGTTTATCTAACTTTTATATTTAAATTGTCTCCTTTTAAAATAATTAAATAATTATTAGACTTGAAACAATAAATCTTTATAATATTAAAAGGCATTATATTAATTAAAGTTTTATTATGATAATTGTAGAAATTATATATCTTATAATTTCACAAATTAGCTTCAAATATTATTTTTCTTATAAAAGGTTTAGATTAATAATATGTTATTAATCAAAATGCTATTCCAACTAATTTTAAAGCTTTATTTATATTGACCCTTATCAATACTTTTACTTAAATTCATTTCTATAATATTTAAATATACATATATAATTCTTTTAATTGAATGAAACATAAATAATTGCTTTATAAACTTATTACTTATTAAAAACCCCCATGATTCTATCAAAACTCTAATCCTTGTTTGAACGTTAATCTTATTGTTAACCTTAAACTTGTAATATACATGTTAGGTGCCTTGTGATGGATACCTTGGATTATCTTTTGACTTTTTATATCATCTTGTAATGCATATATCCAAGTGAGTATTTCCATACCCCTTTTTGACTTTTTATGACTTGAATTGCCATCTTTTATATAATCTATGTATTAAAAACTATGGACTGCTCACCAACATTATTGTTGATCTTTTATTTTTAACATGTTTCAGGAAACGCCCAAGTTTGATATCTACACTTTGAAGCTTGCACATCTAGGAATGGACCTAGATAAATAAATAAAATAAGAATGATTTGTTACATTCTATGTTGTGCTTTCATTTTCTGTAACACCCCGAAAAGTCGAAACGAGTCATTAAGAATAATGGGCTTAAATAATGGGTATTTAATAAAAGAAGGAAATGGGTTATGGGCCATATTGGGTTTATGGACAAGAGCCTAAGTGATTAAGGCCCATAATCAACCCTTAACCTACCCAAATCAGCCTCCATCTTCATCATTACAACCCTAGCCACCAAAATTCGTAGAGAGAGAAAGTAGAGAGAGAAAGTGGAGAAAACTCAAGATTTGAAGCTTCCAAGGTGAAGAGGTTGAAGATCTGGGTGTTGGAGCATCAAGATCTAAGAAAGAAGCAACAAATCCAGGTAAGAATCGACCTCTAAACCCTTCTGTAGATCAAACCCGGATTCTAGGGTTTTGGGTTTTGAAAAGTTGCAAAGAATCACATAAATGTCACATTTTTACGTATGAAAACATGTATAAAGCTTAGATTTAGCCTCATGGATGATAAACTAAGAGATTGGACGTAAAAAGTTATGATTTTGGGTTAAAAACGGACTGGTTCATGATTTTTATGCGATCTGCGAAACTGTGTGTTCATCCAGCGAATTTGCATATTCAACCAGCGAAAATGTGGATCTTCCTGCGAAATTATTGTTTCGTAGGTAGTTTCGCAGACATGTTTTTCCAACGAAAGTTGGGCGAAACTGGCAGCAAAGCTGGCAGCGAAGATGCCAGCGAAACTGTGTACTTAATAAGTTAAGTATTATATATATTAAAGAGAAAGATGATATTAATGAAAAGCGAAACATAATGAATGTTACCCCCGGGCCCGTTTGATGATGATAAGTCTTGCAAGCACTATGATAGACTTCACTTATGTGAGTCTGATGTATGATGATGGATCCGTATTCATGAGCGGGCTATGTGCTTTGCAGTGTGGATCAACTGTCGGGGGTTAGCTACCGTTTTCATGTGTACCGACAGGGATTGACATTTGTTGTCAATCAACATGGAGCTCTTGCTTTGTGCAATCTCGTTTATGATGAAAGTGAAAGATAATGAATAAATGAAAGATAATGAACATGCTTATTATGATGCAAGTAATGTTATGTACTATGATGTATGCATGGTCATTATATGAATGATAAAGTTTATATTTTCTTATATTATTTAAAACTAGAACTCACTCAGCGAAGCTGACTTTTATGCATAATAGTTGGCAGGTAAACGCTGATGCTGAGGATGGCACATGGACCTACTTGAAGAGCTATGGATGGCATTTATTTATGAAATCTTTATTGTAATTTAAGAACAAGTAACATGTTTTGTTTGAAATTAAAGGACAAATGTATGAGTACGATATGGTTTCTAAGTTTTAAATGAATGTCTAATTATTTCCGCTGCAATGTTTTATTATTAAACTGATTTTATGCTATGATTAACCAACTGTGAGGCTTCCCGGGAACGGGGCCTTACAAGTTGGTATCAGAGCCAAAGTTTAAGAGAATTGGGTAAACTATTTTCAAAACCAAAACTTAAACTGAAAATGGGACCGAATGAAGGATGCCAATCCAAGTAGCTACGTGCCATCAGGTAAAAGTTTCAAGTAAAACCGGAATTATGTGCGTGTGCTATTTGTTTTATGTGCTTGTAGATTTGAATACTGATATGTGTTAGGATAGTGATTGCTTGGGACAGGAGGGTAAGGTAAGTGGTTAATCACACTTGGCCACTGTAATTAAGGACTTACCATACTTATAATGATCTGAGCAATTATCTTGAATAACCACTTTGGTGTTTGAATCTTATAGGAATTAGTTATGGCTGGTAGAAAATCTGGGAAGGCAACCCGAGGCGGTGCTCGTGGCGGGCGTACTACTGAGCCACGTGTCACCCGGAGCAAAGCTAAGGCTCCCGAGACTGTTCATGAGGAGTCAGACCTCCATAGTCACCCGGAGGGGGAGGGATCAGCCACCCTCAAACCCACTGTGAAGGAGGCTATCGCTGATGAGGTCTACAATGTCATGCAAAATGTCTTACCCTCGGTGGTGACCGAGGTGATCAAAGCAGTCAAGGATGGAGAGAAAGCTGAGAAGAAGGGGAAGGAAAGTGATAAGAATTCAGGAAAGTCCACTGGGAGGACTGAGGAATCTGAAGAGGAGCCATCAAACCCTAAGGTGGTAGTCCATGATGACGACAGTGATGAGGAGTCCGAGAGAGAGACTACTAGAGGGTGCAACTATGGGGCATTTCAAAGGTGCAAGCCCCCAACCTTTGACGGTAACGGCACTGCTACTGCCGCTCATTGTTTGGTCAGAGAGATGGAAGCGGTACTGGAAATTAGTGAGTGCCGAGAGGATTAAAAAGTTAAGTTTGCCACTCATTCCTTTGTTGACTCAGCGTTATGCTGGTGGGACAATATTGTCCAGGCTGAGGGGAAGCGATCCATAGCCAAGATGAAGTGGTCTGAGTTGAAGGAGTTAGTGCTGGAGGAGTATTGTCCCCATCGGGAATTAGACAAGATTGAAAAGGAGTTCTTGTATTTGAAGGCTGGGAACATGACTCATCAAGAGTATACCTCCAAGTTCAATGAACTTGCAAGACTTGTGCCAGACATGGTGACACCTGCGTCCAGGAAGATCAAAAGATACATACAGGGTTTGCCTGTGGACATCAGGAGGCACATGATTGCAGCCAGACCGGGTACGTTTAGGTCTGTGGTGGATTTAGCTGGGAGGTTGTACGATGAGAGAGACCCAGTGCCTGTACAGAAGAGGGTGGAGAAATGGAATGGGAACAAGAATGGAAATGGGAAGAGGTTCGGAGGTGATAACTTCCGAAGTGGAGAGAAGAGGATGAGGGTTGAGGATCAGTCTGGGAGACACGGAAATACTAGGGAAGGAGGTGCTTGTAGAAAATGTGGAAAAGGTCATTTAGGGGAGTGCAGAGTTGGGATGGGAAAATGTTTCAAATGTGGAGGCGAGGGCCACTATGCTAGGGATTGCAAGGTGGGGAAGTGTTACCTGTGTGGCGAGATGGGTCATGCGGGAAGAGACTGTAAGAAAAGAAAACCAGAAGGATCAGGAACGGTTAAAGCTGGAGATAAGGGAAGGGGGGACGGTTCAAAGGAGAAGGCGAGGGCATTCAACATAACTCGCGAGGAGGCCAGGGCAGACCCAGAAGTAGTTTCAGGTATGTTTCTGGTAGACCATGAATATGCTTCTGTGCTCTTTGATTCTGGTGCTAGTAGGAGTTTTGTGTCTGCTGCCTTTTGTCGTTTGTTGCATGATAAGAGTAGAAAGTTAGATGAGCCTTTCTATGTAGAAACAGCCATTGGTAAGTCCACTAAGGTAACTGAGGTGGTTGAGGATTGCCTGATTGAGTTAGAAGATTGTAAGTTCCCTGCTAGGTTGCATGTTATGGCCTTAGGAGGTTTCGATGTGGTGTTAGGCATGGATTGGTTAGCTACTTATGAAGCCAATATTGTATGTAGTAAGAAGATAATTCGTCTAACAGCGCCCGATGGTAGTTCTGTTACGGTTCGTGGAGATAAGGTGTGCTGTGTACCGAAGGTCGTGTCGATGATTACAGCTGAAAAGTACTTGAGACGTGGGTGCAGCGCTTACTTGGCCTACGTAAAAGATGTGGATTCCCCAGAGCCACAGTTATCAGACGTGCCGGTAGTGCGCGAGTTTCCTGACGTCTTTCCTGAAGACCTGACCGGTGTGCCGCCTGACCGCGAGATCGAATTCCAGATTGATTTGCTACCAGGAGCACAACCTGTCGCTAAAGCACCGTATCGATTAGCTCCTTCGGAGATGGTAGAACTGAGGGACCAATTGCAAGATTTATTGGATAAAGGCTTCATCCGACGAGTATATCTCCATGGGGTGCTCCGGTTTTATTCGTCAAGAAGAAAGATGGTAGCATGCGGATGTGCATTGACTATCGCGAGCTCAATAAGCTGACAGTAAAGAATCGGTATCCGTTACCAAGGATCGACGACCTGTTCGATCAACTTCAGGGTGCCAGCTGGTTTTCAAGGATAGACCTGCGGTCTGGCTACCACCAACTGAAGGTGAAAGAACAAGACATTCCTAAGACAGCGTTCCGTACGCGTTATGGACACTATGAATTTCTCGTCATGTCCTTTGGTTTAACCAACGCGCCAGCTGCTTTCATGGACCTCATGAATCGGGTATGTCGGCCGATGTTGGATAAATCGGTGATAGTGTTCATTGATGACATCTTGATTTATTCAAAAAGTGAAGAGGAACATGCCGATCATATTCGAGAAGTATTGGAGACGCTCAGAAGTGAGAAGCTATATGCTAAGTTCACTAAATGCGCATTTTGGCTACGAGAAGTTCAATTTCTGGGTCATGTGGTTAATCCCGAGGGGATCAGGGTGGACCCTGCGAATGTTGAAGCGGTGATGCAATGGGAACCTCCAAAGACGCCATCCGAGATTCGCAGTTTCTTGGGCCTAGCAGGATACTATAGGAGGTTTATCCAGGATTTCTCCAAGATAGCTTCTCCTTTGACAAAGTTGACCCGAAAGAACGTGAAGTATGAATGGGGTACTGATCAGGAGAACGCCTTCCTAGAACTGAAGATGAGGTTAACTCAAGCCCCTGTCTTGACGTTACTTGAAGGGAACGAGGATCTGGTGGTCTACTCGAATGCCTCGTATGCATGATTGGGTTGCGTGTTGATGCAACGAGGGAAGGTGATAGCCTATGCTTCTAGACAATTAAAGGTTCACGAGGCCAATTATCCCACCCATGATTTGGAGTTGGCTGCGGTGGTGTTTGCATTGAAGATTTGGAGGCACTACCTGTATGGGGTGAAGTGCACCATCTTCACTGGTCATAAAAGTCTAAAGTATTTCTTTGAACAAAAAGAACTCAATATGAGGCAGAGGAGGTGGTTGGAACTGATCAAGGATTATGACTGCGAAATTCATTATCATCCAGGCAAAGCCGATGTGGTTGCTGACGCCCTTAGCCGAAAAGGACGACCCGAACCAATTCGGGTGAGGGCTTGCCAGATAATCATGACGTCTGATGTTATGAAACAAGTGAGGGAGTTCTAGGATGAGGCACTAAGAGAGGATAGAGTCAACTCTGAAAGGATGAAAGGACAAGTTTCAGACTTGAGGGAAAACACCTTGGGTGTTAGAACCCGATCTGGAAGAATGTGGATCCCTCTCTATGGGGATCTAAGGGAGAAAATCATGGATGAGGCTCACAAAATTCGATATTCCATACACCCCGGTGCCACGAAAATGTATCAAGATCTGAAGAAAGATTACTGGTGGCCGGGAATGAAGCGAGACGTGGCTAAGTACGTGAGCAAGTGTCTGACTTGCTTGCAAGTGAAGGCAGAACACCAAAAGCCATATGGGAAGATCCAGCCTTTGGATATCCCTGAATGGAAATGGGAACACATCACAATGGACTTCATCACGAAGCTGCCTCGCACGGCGAGGGGAAGCGACGCAATCTGGGTGATTGTTGACCGTCTAACAAAGAGCGCCCATTTCCTACCAATTCGTGAGACGTATTCCTCTGAGAGGTTGGCAAAGCTATTTATCAAGGAAATCGTGGCTCGTCATGGCGTGCCAGTGTCTATCGTTTCGGATAGGGACACGCAGTTTACGTCCAAGTTCTGGAAGAGGTTTCATGACTCAATGGGGACTAGACTGCATATTAGTACGGCTTACCATCCCCAGACAGATGGTCAGTCGGAAAGGACGATCCAGACTTTAGAAGACATGCTACGAGCCTGTGTAATCGACTTTGGAGGAAGCTGGGATGAGCACTTACCGTTAGCAGAATTCTCATATAATAATAGTTACCATGCCAGCATTGGTATGCCACCTTACGAGATGTTGTACGGTAGGAAGTGCAGAACGCCCGTGTGTTGGGACGACATCGGGCAGAAGGAATTGGGGAGTCTTGAAGTGATTGAGGTCACAACTGAGAAGTTAGATAAGATTAAGGCGTTCATGAAAGCTGCAAAGGACCGCCAGAAGTCTTATGCTGATAAGAGGCGTAGGCCGATAGAATTTGAGGTTGGTGACAAGGTTATGCTCAAGGTATCGCCCTGGAAAGGGATGATCAGGTTTCGAAAAAGGGGAAAGTTAAGCCCAAGATTCATAGGGCCATTCCGTATTATTGCAAGGGTAGGAGAAGTGGCCTACAGATTAGAACTACCTGATGAGTTGAGTGGAATTCACCCTACGTTCCATGTATCTCATCTCAGAAAATGTCTGGTAGACAATGATGCAGTCGTACCACTTGAGGACATTGAAGTCGATGAACGGCTTAATTATGTAGAGCAGCCGGTGGCCATCCTTGATTGGAAAGAGAAGCACTTACGGAATAAAGTGGTTCCACTAGTACGGGTACAGTGGAGACACAGAAAAGGGTCAGAATCTACGTGGGAGACCGAGGAGGAGATGAGGAAATTTTATCCTCAGTTGTTGATGACTGACAGGTTTCGAGGACGAAACCTAAATAAGTGGGGGAGACTTGTAACACCCCGAAAAGTCGAAACGAGTCATTAAGAATAATGGGCTTAAATAATGGGTATTTAATAAAAGAAGGAAATGGGTTATGGGCCAAATTGGGTTTATGGACAAGAGCCTAAGTGATTAAGGCCCATAATCAGCCCTTAACCTACCCAAATCAGCCTCCATCTCCATCATTACAACCCTAGCCACCAAAATTCATAGAGAGAGAAAGTGGAGAAAACTCAAGATTTGAAGCTTCCAAGGTGAAAAAGTTGAAGATCTGGGTGTTGGAGCATCAAGATCTAAGAAAGAAGCAACAAATCCAGGTAAGAATCGACCTCTAAACCCTTCTGTAGATCAAACCCGGATTCTAGGGTTTTGGGTTTTGAAAAGTTGCAAAGAATCGCATAAAGGTCACATTTTTACGTATGAAAACATGTATAAAGCTTAGATTTAGCCTCATGGATGATAAACTAAGAGATTGGACGTAAAAAGTTATGATTTTGGGTTAAAAACGGACTGGTTCGTGATTTTTATGCGATCTGCGAAACTGTGTGTTCATCCAGCGAATTTGCATATTCAACCAGCGAAACTGTGGATCTTCCTGCGAAATTATTGTTTCGCAGGTAGTTTCGCAGACATGTTTTTCCAACGAAAGTTGGGCGAAACTGGCAGCAAAGCTGGCAGCGAAGATGCCAGCGAAACTGTTAGCGAAGGTGCTAGCGAAACTAGCAGCGAAACTGCTGGTGAAACTAGCAGCGAAACTGTTGGCGAACCTAGCTGCGAAATTGCTGATCTTGCAGCGAAATTAGCAGCGAATTTAGGCAGAAATTAACCCCTTTAAGTGTTAGCTATTCTGCAGGCTGTGTAGAGTGATCCTAGCCTTGTAAGCTTAGCCTAGAAGTTATTCGTGGTATCCAGGTGAGTTCTAGATCCCCTATTTATAAGTTTTTCCATGTTTTGGGGCTATTATGCATACTAAATTTACATTTTTAAATGATCAAGATTTTAAGGGGTTTTAACAGGAAGAACGATTTTTCTATAGGTAAATGTGCTATATAAATGTTTAAATATAAAAACTAGCAGCCCGGCCCCAGCCAGGGGCGTTGCCCCTTGGACCCCACTAGGGGCTGCTGCCCCTAGGACCCCGCTGTCAGGGGCTGCCGCCCCCGAACCCCCGCTGTCCCGCGGCGGTTCGGTTATGTTTTATGATGATTTTGCTTGGCATGATGTGTAATTAATAAGTTAAGTATTATATATATTAAAGAGAAAGATGATATTAATGAAAAGCGAAACTTAATGAATGTTACCCCCGGGCCCGTTTGATGATGATAAGTCTTGCAAGCACTATGATAGACTTCACTTATGTGAGTCTGATGTATGATGATGGATCCTTATTCATGAGCGGGCTATGTGCTTTGCAGTGTGGATCAACTATCGGGGGTCAGCTACTGTTTTCATGTGTACCGACAGGGATTGACATTTGTTGTCAATCAACATGGAGCTCTTGCTTTGTGCAATCTCGTTTATGATGAAAGTGAAAGATAATGAATAAATGAAAGATAATGAACATGCTTATTATGATGCAAGTAATGTTATGTACTATGATGTATGCATGGTCATTATATGAATGATAAAGTTTATATTTTCTTATATTATTTAAAACTAGAACTCACTCAGCGAAGCTGACTTTTATGCATAATAGTTGGCAGGTAAACGCTGATGCTGAGGATGGCACATGGAGCTACTTGAGGAGCTATGGATGGCATTTATTTATGAAATCTTTATTGTAATTTAAGAACAAGTAACATGTTTTGTTTGAAATTAAAGGACAAATGTATGAGTACAATATGGTTTCTAAGTTTTAAATGAATGTCTAATTATTTCCGCTGCAATGTTTTATTATTAAACTGATTTTATGCTATGATTAACCAACTGTGAGGCTTCCCGGGAACGGGGCCTTACATTTTCTTTGAGACTTATGTTTGTAATGTGACAATTGAAACTTATGTTTAAATTATATTTGGATTATTAATCGCGTTATGTGGCTGTGAACGATCTTAACTCTCACTCCTCGACGTTTCCGCCGTCAAGGTTGGGGTGTGACAGATTGGTATCAGAGCCCATAACTATAGGGATTTAGGTTATTAGAAATGGTGACCTAGACTATAGTTGCATGAACCTCATAGAAAGATCCTTATACCTTTGTGCTTACATGTTGTTTGCATGCTACATAATGCTATGCCTTTTGTGCAACTTGATGCCTTAGCATAGGATTGCCTTATGTATGCTTAAACTTAGTTACTTGTCTCCCTAAACTTAACTTTGACTCTTTGACCCTCCCCGACAAATGAACTTCCTAAACCTATTCTCAACGACACGTGGAATCTACACTTATCGTCGTGGGTTCAATTCCTTGGAATCTATGTCTAATCTATGAAAATCTCATCAAGGTTTTGATTTCATAAACCAAAGAAATTTGTGTGACACATAGACACCTGTATTCTGGATTTCCTGGCAAAAGGCCTTCGGGCTAAGGCAAGCATATCGTATAAATCTCATTGTGAGACCAGTTATGCTTACCTGGGGATTTCTGGGATGAGTGATAAACTATGGTCAACATACACAAGTCTCTATGGCAAATGGGTCAATTTACCTTGACGTGTCAACGATTCTAAATGGTAATGCGTTACCAAATGGAACCATCCTCTTTGTATCTTAAAAATCTTTGATTCCTTGAACTAGTATCACTTCATTCTTATCATACATAATGTTCCTGTTAATATTGAACCTAACCTACATTTCAACTCTTACGTTTAAGCACTGTTATACGTTGAGCGTTTCATGTAAGTATTTCTATATCTTGACCAACGTGAACATGGATCTTAATATACCCAAAGATATTGGGAATCTAAACCGAATGGTCATCAAAAGAAAAAAAACTTTAAACCGTTACTTATGGTTCTCAAGTCATCTTAAGGATGTGTCCCATAACTAAGAACATGCAATGCTATAGGTGGAATTCCTACATCTCGAGATACTTTGTCTAGGCAAAGTGTAAATGGTGATTTGACTTGATCATTGAATCCATTTACTTGACTCGAAACCCTTGAGATGAGTGATCACTTATAAGTACGCGTGTCTTCAATAAGGCTATGGTTGACCTCATATCTTGAGAAGTCCATGTATTCCTTTCGATTGTGAATCGAATGTTTACATCTCATTGTGGTGTTGAATAATTTCATTCCCTTGATTTCGTCTTCCCGATTGAAACCATCCAAGATTTGAACACCACAACAACTTCTGTTATCTTGAACTTTGATCCTAAGCTTGTAAACATGATTTTTTTCCTTTTGTTACATTGATGTAACTTGAAATTTTCCAAATTTCTAATTGATATTATTTTCCTTTAAGTCAAACTCCGTACCGTCTGCACCGTGAGAGATGCAAGTGTTTGCAAGTCAACCTATGACTAAGAACACCCGTATCCCCTAAATGATTCTAACTCATCAAAACAGGGGTGATTCCCTTACTTTGATGATTCTCTATTCGTTTCGATAAATGGTTTCCAATTGTGATTTATAAAATTTCATCCTCTGGATCAGGGTGATTTCCTTATCCCGAGGATTGACTTCAGTTATTTTCTTTGGAATGGCATTTCACAAATGACATGATCTCACCAAAATAGGATTGAAACCCGTACTTTGGTGACAAATGTCAATCTTCGATTGTTTTCTTGCTATTATGAAATTCAGTCATCAAGATAGGCGTGAATTCCATACCTTGATGATAATATCATCTTTATGAATTGTATTTGTTCAAATGAGACGACTTCATCAAAGTAGGAGTGAATTCTGGATTTTGATAAAGAAGTTCATCTCGTTATATTTTGTTTTTGTAAAACTTCACCGTTAAGACAGGAGTGACTTCCCTTACCTTAATGGTGAGTTACCTCGTCTTATTTCTGTGGATCCTCAACAAGGAGTTGGGATCGAACTTTTTAATTGGTAAGTTAGCGGTCATACCTTGGGAATACACCATCAAGTTAGGAGTGAAAACCACACCTAGATGACTATTCTCATTTCTTGATCTCCAACTTACCAAGGTTTTAATCAAGTGATAAGAAACATGTAGTAACTTGAAGGATGAACCAATGTTAGTGTTTGAACCTATCAAGCCAAAGCATGATTTCTGAACTTGAAAGGAGACCTGATCACACTAGGTTGATTTTGATTCCGAGCTTGGAGCATTTAAATTCTTAAATTGATTTCTTTCCCTTTATCCTTATGTTTTGATTTGATCTAGCTATATCGAACCATTTATTCCCTACTTATCAACTTTCATTTTGAGATATCATCAACACATGATTGTGTGACGGTAGTCTTCTTAAACAATCTTTCTACTAAATAAAGACATTATCAACTTGTGGTTATGTTCTTCTAGTCATACGAATGTTCTCGACTGTACTTATGGGTTTGATTAATTACGTATGCAATCTATATTTGGAAATTTGTTACCTTGCAAAACATGGTTACAAATGCATGTCTTATTGTTTGCGTTACTTCTTGAATCACTTTTGAACCCTTAACCTTGGAAATCTTTAAAACTCTATCTTGGTTTCGACTAACGAGACTCGATATTACTTACATTGTGACGTGGAGGTTCATAAACCTTCGTAACTTGTAGTCATGGGTTTGGCATAGAAGAAAAGACATAACTTGGTATGTGTCCAAGTGTCTTACCTTCTTATATGACAAAGCCTAACATTCGTGTTCCTATGAATCTCCTGTTTAACTTTTCATCGTTAAGTGCCTCTTATCTTAGATGCCATGATGACAAATGGTGCATTATAGACCGATTAACTAATTTCATATTGACTCATGTGGGTTAACGGGTCGAGAAATTGGCTCGTATCCATCTCAAATAGTCGTATACCGTGGTAAGTCGTTAAACATCGATCATTAATTTGGATGATCAATTCATTTTCTGCTTTTAATAATGTTCCTAACCATCGTCGTGAACTTATTCTAAAATCTTCCCATATCGTATTATTCTTAGACCGATGATTGGTCAAAGGAGAGATACATATTCACAAGATATGCGTTAAGATCGTTTCATATAGTGACGTTTGGGATTCTTAAATCCTGACAGTTATCCTTTCTTACAATTGTGGTCTTTTATTGATTTCAACACGTCACTTTACTACGAGATTTTATTCTGGAAGTTGTGGCTTATAAGTCTAACATACACGGTAACTCGTCATCGTTTTTCAACGTTTCATATGCCAAATTTCAAAGCGTCTCGTATTTCACTGGAAAAATTCAAATTGGCATGCATTATGTCAAGAGACTTATAAGGATCCATCTCATCCGTAATCAAACGTCTATCACAGGCCGTTGTACACTTACCTTTCATTATAACTCCTTTTGTTCATTTAAGTTCATTCTTAATTTCGGGACGAAATTCTTTTAAGTTGGGGAGACTGTAACATCATGTAATTCCGGGTTAATTTTAAGTTAACAATGTTAATACTTGTTTTAATTCTAGTAATTGTTTTAATTGTTTTAATTTAATTGTTTTAATTCTTTATTTTGAAAGTTAATAATGAAAATTGTTACTTAACACATAAATAATGATCTTAATAATAACTAATAATAGTAATAATAATATTATTATTAATAATATCATCAATAATAATGATAACTAGTAATAATAACAATAATAATAATATGGTTATTAATGATAATAATTTGTAAGAATTATTAAACTAATAAAACTTTGATTTAAAAGTTAAGGGGGCCTATTTGGTAATTTAGAAACTTTAATATTAGTGTTAGTACATAAAATGTTAAAAATTGAAAACACAGGGACCATTTGTGTAAATAATGGAAACCAACCCTCCCCCCCTTCTGCAGCCTGTAATTCCGGTCGCCGGCCGGCCAAGTCCGGAGCGGCGCCGGCCACCTTTAAACCCGCATTAAACCTTCAAAATTCGATGCCAAACCGTCCCAAATCATTATAGAACGTGATTTCAAACTTGAATGCACCCCCTAATCATGATAAAACACCGGTTACAAAGCTCGATCATGAGCATAACCGACGCCTTAAATCCATAGCCGTTTGGACCTTAAAACTCAATAATAGTCCAATTAAATGAACCCAAACGATCTATTATCTATCTAAAATCGTATACAATTTACAATTTCACTTGAATCAAACACCAACATCGAATCCAACCATACCCGATATCGCGACTCAAACCCCCACTCGAAAACCATAATCCGGGCTTCAATCTTTGAAATTGTCAAGGGGCTTTGCATCATGAACACCACATGAAGCTAACCTCGAAGTTAATTTGATTTTCAACAACAACTGCATCTCGAATCATAACCATCCGTGGTCGCGACTGGCTCCTCATCGTGTAGCATCAATTCGATCATCTTTCTGGTAAATACACACACCCACACGCTCGTTTTCATACATAGAACAAAAGCCCCATATTTATTTCAGTAATCATTGTTGAATTGAGGTTCAATTTGATCGGATTTGATTCTAGGGTTCTTAGAAATTGGGGGTTTCTGTTTGTTTTGCTTTATAAAATATGCGAATTGGTTTCTATCAGGCCTAGGCAACCCAGCCTAATGGTAAACACCCTTCCTGTGAACCTTGAGGTCCCGGGTTCGAACCCAGGCACCTCCATTTATTTTTCTTTATTTTTTAAGCCTTTTTACTTAAAATAAAAATTATAGAAAATTTATAATTAATATAAAAATCATTTTTGGTAAATAATATAATGATTTTAGATACTAAAATATTTTCTGAAATTTTTTTAATTTAAATGTATTCATTATATATAAATATATATGTATATATTTTTAGTTATTTCTTATAAAATGGATTTAAAATGATGGTTTAAATTAATAAATTATTATTGATCCAAACGTTACCTTTAAAAACATAATTATCTTTATTGTTTATCTAACTTTTATATTTAAATTGTCTCCTTTTAAAATAATTAAGTAATTATTAGACTTGAAACAATAAATCTTTATAATATTAAAAGGCATTATATTAATTAAAGTTTTATTATGATAATTGTAGAAATTATATATCTTATAATTTCACAAATTAGTTATAAATATTATTTTTCTTATAAAAGGTTTAGATTAATAATATGTTATTAATCAAAATGCTATTCCAACTAATTTTAAAGCTTTATTTATATTGAACCTTATCAATACTTATACTTAAATTCATTTCTAGAATATTTAAATATACATATATAATTCTTTTAATTGAATCAAACATAAATAATTGCTTTATAAACTTATTACTTATTAAAAACCCCCATGATTCTATCAAAACTCTAATCCTTGTTTGAACGTTAATCTTATTGTTAACCTTAAACTTGTAATATACATGTTAGGTGCCTTGTGATGGATACATTGGATTATCTTTTGACTTTTTATATCATCTTGTAATGCATATATCCAAGTGAGTATTTCCATACCCCTTTTTGCTTATTTTCACACTTTGGGGTGAAACATGTTAACTTATTATCATTGCACTTGTAAACTTATTTGAGACATGTAATCTTTATGGCAATTCATCATGCAAAGTTGTGGTTAGTTGAACTTTTGTGGTTACCATGTTATGGCGTTATATGTACAATCATTAACTATTGCTAGCCCAGCGAAGTCATAGATCTATGGGCAAGACAAGCCTGCTTTGGTTGATCCAAGTACACTTAGCTGACCGTATATACTTTTAAACGTTTAAGACTTGTAAAACTTTGTCGAGGTTTGATTGTTGCATTGTTCATAACATCCCTAATCACTTTATTCACTAACTTATGACTTGAATTGCCATCTTTTATGTAATCTATGTATTAAAAACTATGGAATGCTCACCAACATTATTGTTGACCTTTTATTTTTAACATGTTTTAGGAAACGCCCAAGTTTGATATCTACACTTTGAAGCTTGCACATCTAGGAATGGACCTAGATAAATAAATAAAATAAGAATGATTTTTTACATTCTATGTTATGCTTTCATTTTCTTTGAGACTTATGTTTGTAATATGACAATTGAAACTTATGTTTAAATTATATTTGGATTATTAATAGCGTTATGTGGCTGTGAACGATCTTAACTCTCACTCCTCGACGTTTCCGCCGTCAAGGTTGGGGTGTGATAGATTGATACTCGGTTCTTACCAACACTATATTACCACACGACAGGTACACTGTCTTTTGTGTGTGTGGTTTAGTATTAGTAATAACCAATTAAACTAAATCTGTGCAATAATTGTTATCAAAATATATATACTATCTGCACCCATCAATATGCTGGTAAAAGCTTTATTTTTAGGGTTAGTTACCACTGAAGCTGAAGATGTGTAACTTGAAAGTCTTCTTAGCTCAAATCGTGGGTTAGGATCACCTGTAGTTAGTATATCTGTGGATCCTGAAATATTCTCACAAGATTTGTTAAAACAGTTGGTAACTAAATCAAGATCAAATAGCCAATCCAGACCAGAACCTTTCACACTGGGAGTGTGCTCATTGAAAGTCATATTGGCTGACTCCTCAACTACTTTAGTTCTGAGATTGTATACTCTATAAGCTTTAGCTTGAGAAGAGTATCCAATAAAGTGTCCATCATCTGATTTCTCAGCAAACTTGGGAATTTGATTTTTGGTATTCAAGATGGTGCAAGGACATCCAAATGACCTGAGAAAACCAATGAAAGGTTTTCTCTTGTGCCAAATTTCATAAGAAGTCTTACCATATGTCTTAACCACTAAATCTCTGTTTTGCACATAGCAAGCGGTGTTTACTGCCTCTGCCCAGAAGGTGATAAGCAGTTTAGAGTCAGACAACATAGTTCTTGCAGCTTCAATCAGTGTCATGTTTCTCCTCTCAACAACACCATTTTGCTGAGGAGTCCTGGGGGCACTATATTATCTTGTAATACCTTTTTCATCACAAAATGAATCAAGGATTTGATTCTTGAATTTAGTTCCTTGATCACATCTTATGGTTTTGACCTTGTGATCACATTGATTCTCAATCTTTAAGATGAAATTCTTCAGAATCTCAGGGGTCTTATCCTTAGTTCTAAGAAAGAAAACCCATGTAAATCTTGTAAAGTCATCTGTGATCACCAAACAGTAAGAGGTCCTTCCTAGACTCATTACACTAGTAGGGCCAAAGAGATCCATATGTAATAAGTGTAGGGGTCTAATGATGGAATTTCTTTCCTTTGGATTGTGAGATACCTTGTGTTGCTTCCCTTTCAGGCATGCAACACAATGGTCATCACTTGTAAACTCTTTCTTCTGTATTCCAGTTACCAAATCATTATTAATTAATTTATTCATGTTTTTAAAGTTTACATGGCATATTCTTTTGTGCCAGAGGAAAGATTCATCATTATTTGCTTTAGACAGAAAGCATGAAACTTCTCCTGAGGGAGATGTTTCTTGCAAGTCCATCTTGTACATGTTCCCTTTCCTGGGGGCTCTAAGCATGATGTGCTCATGAGGAATGACCACCCCAGTCCTGAGAACAATGCACTCATGCTCAGTGAAGAGCATGTTATGACTCTGATCATAAAATTGGGATACACTCAGAAGATTGTAACCAAGCTCCTTGACAAAGTTTACCTTCTCAATGTTGAGCTTACCATTTATGACCTTGCCTCTTCCTGTAATGTAACCTCCTGCATCTCCTCCAAAAGCAACTGGTCATCCATAAATTCTATCAAACTTTTGGAGTAGTGACCTATTGCATGTCATGTGCCAGGAATAGTCACTGTCAATGATCCTTATAATTTTGTTTGTCTTGAGCTCTTCCTGCACAAAAGAGATGGTTAGTTTAATTTGGAAACCCAAGCCTTATTGGTCTTGGACTCATCAAAAGAAGTTGAAGACAATGCAATAGTAATTGATCCTATAGTCATGCTAGAAGGATCATTTGCTGATGTTGATGAAGAACTTTCAGCAACTTGGTCTTTTTTTGACTTCCACACCACCTTTGGAAGCTTAGACTTGACCTTCAATACTTTGGAAGTTTTGATGACTTCGGAAGTTTTGATGACTGGACCTTCGGAAGATCTTGCTTTCACTGCATCAGGCTCTAGTGCTTTGGAAGTATTCCTTTCTTCCGAGACCAAATTTTCTTCCGAAGGCAAGTTTCCACTTGTCTTCTTCTTCATTTTGGAGCTTCCGAAGGAAACAGATTTTCCTTCCGAAGCTTGCTTCTTTTTTTCCAAACTCTTAGAAGTTTCTTTCTTGGTCATGTGGAGAGTACTCTTTGGATTGTAAATGCAATCCTTAGCAGAATGAGAAGTACTCCCACACATAACATAGTCCATTTTCTTCCATCTATGAGTTTTCCTTTGTGAACAACGCTGAACTTAAACAGTTTCCTTCTTCCATCTCCTATTCATCCTCTTCAGTCACATGATCTATGAGGGGAAGCTCATCTTCACAAGTTTCACACCTAGGAGATCTTACAGACAAGATTGTGTGTGGAGGAGCTATCTCACAAGATCCTAGTCCCTACTTATTTTGATAACAAACTTTTGCATGCAAGGATGAGGATATTATGTTCTTAAAGGTCTCTTCTTCAAGAACACAATTTACTGCCTTGGCTTTGCTGATCACAAGCTCAGCCGGGCATTCAGTTAACTTAGTAATGAGGTCTATGATGCCGGTAGTTTGTATGCTCATGTTTAAGAGTTGAAATAGTTTTCTCTAAGTCCTCTATCTTTAGTTTATAATCATTTTCAGCTCTTTTAAAATCAGCTTCTAAGATATTTAAGGACTCAAGATCAGATCTCATTTCTAAGTTATAGGACCTCTATCTATTGACTTTAGCAATGTATTCAGCAGTACAAAGATGTTCCAATACCTTGGCTTCATTGTGGTCGGCCATGAGTGCTTGGTTTGGAGATGCATCTTCTACCTGAAAGCTCCAGTGTAAGCCTCCTTCTTCAACAACTACTACATCTTGCTGCTTTGGCTTCTCATTCTGGGGGGCTTTCTTAGTGTAGTTTTGTCTGGTTTGTGCTTGGCCACCATTTGTCCTTGGTGCCTTACACTCCCTTGCAAAGTTTTCCATCGGGTTACAGTTGTAACACTTTACTTTGCTTTTATCCAGCCCAAACTTTCCATTGGCTGCATTGCTTGGAAACTTTCTCACTGTCTTCTTGTAGAACTTCTTGGCTCTGTGAGTCAGAAGAGCCATCTACTGGACTATCTCCATGTACTCCAGATCATCTGGATGGATACAGTCCAAATCTTCAAGGGTGAAGAGAAAGTTGCCTAAGGTTTCATCAGCATAGACAAAAGCATGAGAAGAACTTGTCTCTTGGAAAGGACTTCCTTGAGTGTAGCTTTCCCTTGGTGTCTCTAAGAAGGTGATGAAAAGGCCCTTTTGTGAGTTTTCAGGGTAGCATATAAGATGATGTTTTGGCTCAATGCTTTCCCTTTCAACCACATGGAGGGCTAAACTCAGTTGATTGCTGGAGTTACTAGATGAGTTTTGCATGTTCATCTCCATCTGGTAGCCACTAAGAATACCATACAACTTTGTAAGAGTAAGAGTCTTAAGGTTCTCAGTCCTCTTGATAACAACATAGTAATCTGTCCATTGTCTAAGAAGAGAGGACATAACTTCCTTACAATGTCCCTTTTCTCAAGAGTTACTCCAACATCCATTAGAGTATCCATAATCTCAACATACCTGAAGTATTTTTGAGTCATGGTTTCACCTACCTTAAAGGTGAAGTTTTCAAACTGCTGCTTCAGGAGATCCTTCTTGTTCTCCTTTACTTCAATAGACCCCTCATACATCAGCTTCAGTGCTTCCTATAATTGCTTGGCAGTTTTGCACTTCTTGAAGCCTCTGTAGATGGAGTTTGGAAGAGCAGTTTGAAGGGTTGTCATGGCTTTCTGATCAATCTCTATTCTCTTCCTGTCTTCTTCAGAGTAATCAGCCACAACCTTAGGAATCATACCACCACCAGTAGCAAAAGTGGTGCCTGGTAAGTAAGGTCCTGGATGAAGCCTTCCATTCTTTAACACCAAGTATCAAAGTCTTCAGGAGTGATAAGTGGAGACTTTGTCATAGTTCTTGTTTCCATATCAGCTTTGGTAACAACTTCCATTTGAGTTGTTAAGTATTTTGTGTGTGTGAGGGATCTTAAGATGATGAGATCTTATATCAAGAGCCTGAAATGCTCTGATACCAAATGCAGGACCGGTGAAGGGTATGCACTTACAACACAACAACACAATGAGGAGAGTTGCTTAGAACACTTAACATGTCAAATAGGGACCTGGTTAACTTTTAGTGAAAGATGCTAAGAACACAAGTAAATATGAGACAGAACTAGATGGCAAACAACACAAGTAATTGGTTTTCAAGAATGTTGTATATTGCTTCTCAAGTACTATTACAAATGTTACAAAGCATAAAGGAAAGTTACAAGTACTTGAGATACATATACTACATCCTACAGCCGGCCATACTTTGAAAGCCAGCTATATAAAATTGACTAGACAACTATAAAATCAAATGTAGAGTCAAAAGGCAGATTTGTCTTTTGACTAGTGACTATGACATGCCATAGCTCACATCCTAATATATTACAAAAAGGATAAAAGTACATAAAGTAGAAAGCACAGACTCAAGACCTCAATGTACAGTTACCAAAAGCATGGACCTTTTCACCAACTCATGTAAGTTGGTGACTTTACAGAGTTGCAGCGGAAAGGTGGTCCAGCTTTATGGTAAAGTACATTAGATAAAGGCATATCCTCAAAAGTCTTCGAAATAAATCTATCTTCACTCTTTGGCTTCGTAAGACTTTGTCTTTGAAGCTCCGGAAGACTTCACTTTTGGCTTTGGAAGATGTTGGTTTTAGATTCGGTAGATTTTACACTTAGAATATTTCTAGTGCTTGGTGTAAAACATCCGAAGCATTTCTACTTTTGTTCTTCAGTGCATGCATGCAGAGAGAATTTGGATGTTTTGGCTGCATCAGACTTATAGGAATCCTTACAGACCCGTATGAAGCATTTAGAATAGGAGATTGCTTTAAGGTTGTTGCAGACTCTTGCTTGTTCTGAAGTTTCCCGTGCTGAACAGGGAATGAGATCTTTACTGATTGATCTGGTTGTTTTGCAGTTGGAGAAGAGATCCGTATTGGTCTTGATGCAGATTTTGGAAACTTTTGAGACCTGACAATTTAAGGTGATATCTTGATCTTTGAGGAACTGACACGGTCCTCTGTGTTTAATTCATCATCCGAGCTTGACCAGTCTCGTATACACAGATCTGCTTCCAATGGATCTTCATTGATAGGAATAGGATGTGTTGTTGTTGTTGAAACTTGATGATTAGGTGATTCCTGATTTATCTCTTCTTTCACAACCTTGAAAGGCTCAAAAGTAGGAATTTCACGTGCATTAAACTTATCACAAAAGTTAGAAGAAATAGTAGATATAGATTTACAAACAATCGGTACTGAACAATCATTAGCTATGTCAGTATTCAGTTTATCGTATCACATACCAGTTGTAGAATCATAATCATCTCGCACCTTATTAAGATTGACACCGCTCAAACCTTCATGCAAACTATTAGTAGGTTGTTCAAACAAATCATTTTTAAAAGATCATTTTCAGCCAATGCTTCGTTAAGTTTTCTTGAAAAAGCAATTTTATTTTTCTTTAATTCCTGATTTATTATTTTAAATTCTTTTTCATTTTCCAATAACAATCTGTTTGCCTTATAAATCCCAAATAACCGGATTCTGCAAGAAGAAGAACACATATCTTGAACAGTCTCATAAGGAAGACCCATGATAGTTCTTTATGTAGCTAAGCTCTTTTCATAGTCGCAAACCTTTGTGATTCTCTGTTGATCCTCTTCTTTGAATTTTAACAGTTCTTTATTCTCGAACTCTTTCTTTCCGGTATCAGCTTTCTCGTCATCATTATCCTCATTTCTCTCAAATTTAGGTTTACTGTCAGTATCAACGCTCATAGCTTCACAATTTTCTTAGATTTTAACAGTGGAATCCAAATCAGATCTCAATAATTTCATCTTTTCAATCAGCTTGGGTTTGTAATCAAGTAAACTTGTTATAGATGAAACAAGTTTAGTATTAAGCATGTTAGTTTGATGTGGGAACACGGCTTGTTGAAATTCGTTTCTTTGGATATCCAGCTTGAGAGATTTTAGTCTGTTGATCATATCCATAAGCTTTGTGTCGACATATCCACATTTAGAAATCGATCAATTAAATCTGACATTTTTCTTTCTTTTTGCCTGCAAAAGAGTCAAACCGGCTTTGTGTCGTTGTGAGATTATCTGATTTAAAGACTTCTGAAAATGACATTTTATTAAAAAAATTTAAACAATTAAACGCCCCAAAAATATTTTTCCCAAAATTTGTAAAATAAATCTCCCCCGGTCAAAATATTTTTTTTAAATAAACGTTGAATATTTCTTTATCGGTTTGAAAACAATTAATCCTAACTAGTCAATTTTCTTTGATTTATTTTATTAGCCCACACCTCAATTTAAAAAAAAATGCAACCCAATTTTAATCTTTAAATAGCCCACATTGTTACAAAACAGTTAACCTAATTTGCTGATCCAACTCAATACAATGAGGAAAGCCGACAACCAAATTGTTATTTGTTAGCCCACTTTCTTTGAAACCCATTAACCCATTAACACTAACCCTAAAACACTAACACACACAAAACACTTCAAAAGAAATAGAGAGAGAGAGAGAGGAGCGGATGAGGGCAGTGAACCCTCTAGGGTTCCGACGAACACCGCCTTTCTGGCGAGTCTCAAGCGACGGTGACGGGGAAGCCGGTGTTGAAGTCACGGCTGAAGAGGCTCTTCGATCGGCAGTTTCTTGGCTCGACGGATGCATATGATGATTCGGGCATTAGGGATTTGAGGAAAGCGGTGACGAGGAAGGCGATTGCGTTCCAGGAGAAGGTGGATTCGATTGAGCAGGTTGAATAGCGAACCCTAGATTCACGTGAACATGATGAAATTGATGTTGACAGTGATTCATGTCCGAGTACATCAGATCAAGTCACAAAAGCGTCTGATTATGTTGATGAGATGGTTGATAACAATGTCAATTTGGAAGCCGTTGAGGTTGCTGATGATGTTGATAGTATTGTGAAGGAAGTCATTGAGAATAATTTGAATCCTGTGAATGATGCAGATGTAAGTGATGAAGTGGAAGCAATGGAAGCTAGTCCTTCTGTAAATTCGAATGAATTTGGGGGAAAAGATTATGCTAAAACAGATATAAATAAACAGAAGGAAGGTGATTCTGTGATAGAGTGAGTCTTCTATAGGAAAATAAAGACTTCTAAATATGTTTATATTATTGATTTTTGAGTTCTTTGCTTCTTTTGGGTGTGTTATCTGCTATAAATTAAAAGCAAGGGTCATGTGTAGCTGTTTCGACCAATTGCTTTGGGTTTACCATTGGAACTTTAATGGTAACAATATTTGTGATTAATCATTGTTGGTTTGGGTTTAAAAAAGTATAAATTTGTAAATTCACAGCTTGCTTTTTGTAATTTCGCAGTTTAAATTTTTGAATTCGTAGTTTTTTTTAATTCGCTGAAAAATTTGTATTAATTTCGCAGGTTCGTTGATGATTTTGGTAGCATTTTCGCTGGTATTTTCGCTAGAAAATGTGAACTTTCGTTCAGTTGGGTGTTAATTTCGCAGCTTGATGATTTGAAGATATGAAGATGTTGATACATATGTACCTAGTTTAGGAACTTAATGTAAAATGTCTTTCATGTCTTAAATATATGTAATGAGTGAGTTGAATGAAATGAAATATGTGATTGATGCTTATATTGTTTAATGTTTCATTGTTTATTGTATCATAACACATATTGAACTAACTATATAGGTTATTGGTTGTTTGCATAGTTCTTATTCAATAATGGTTGAATCGTATGAAGTATTCATGCGAATGGACCATGCTAATGGACCATACGCATGAACACTTCATGCTAATGTACCAGTCGCACGACTGAACCAGGAGACTGGATCAATCGCACGATTGAGACATAAGATTGGCTCAGTCGCACGACTGAACCTTCAGTCGTGCGTATGGACCAATCTTATGATTCAGTCGCACGACTGAACCATAATAATGGTTTAGTCGCACGATTGAAAAACCCTAACCTATAAATACCATTTAATTCGTGGAAAACCAAAACACTTGTAGAATTTCAACTCACAGACGTACCCTAGCCGTCCAGACACTCCAGTAAACTTGTTCCAACTTCATAGATCGCAGTTGATCGTGTTCTAATCGTTCACAACGTTTCTTTAATCTCTAAATTGATCGAAACTTCTTTCTCACTGATTGGATCGCCAATCAAATAGGATTCCGCACTATTTGATTAGGTATACACGCATTTTCAGTTAGTACTTCGTCCGTACATGGTCCTAACAAGTGGTATCAGAGTTTTGGCTCTTGATTTTGCATGTGATTTGATTGGTTTTGCTGTAAAAATCATGTTTTTTCATTCAAAAGAGTCACTTTTTGAGTAAAAACAGTGCTTTCGGTCTCTCAAGATCTAAAAGTTTAAGTTTTTCGGCATACGGCAGATTAGGGTTCGTGAAAAAATCGTATTTTTGTGTCAAAGTACCAAAAACCTTCGAATTTTCAAATCCAGCAGCCTCAGTCGCACGATTGGCTCAATCGCACGACTGAACGCAATCGCACCTCCCATACGCACGATTGAACTCAGTCGCCCATTCATTCGTACGACTGAACACCCCATTCGCATTGTTCTTCCGCACTTGTTCAATCGCACGATTGACTAATCCGCAGTGGTTCAATCGCACGATTAATTCATCCGCATTAGTCCATCCGCACGATTGACCCAATTGCATCTCTCCATTCGCACCAGTGAAACAGTTTTGTTCTAACTCTCAAAGTTTATTGAAATGGAAGATCAGTATTCCCTGTTTTTTGTCGGTAGAGACTCTCGAATCTAGAACCTTCTGCTTCTATAGAATGAGGTTGGAAATCACAATAAGCCCCTAAACTTATAACGTTAGATGAGTACCCACAATGGAAGCAAACGTTTAAGATTTATCTAAATGGAGTTGATCCCAATCTGTGGGAAGCAATCGAGACAGGTTATAGCATGCCGGTTGGTGCGTGGTGTTAAACTTACCTTGGGTGGCATGACTGATAGCCAGAAGGTGAAGTACAATGCTGAGAAGAAAGTGTATGCTCTGTTGACTCAGTCGATACCTAAGGATATATTCCACCAGTTTTCTGAGAACACACATGCAAAGAAGCTATGGGAAGCCTTGGAGAAACGATACGACGGGAATGCATCGTTGAAAGCTCTAAAGGAAAAGGCTTTGAAGAAGGAGTTTGATAACTTCTCTTCAATAGGTAAAGAGAGCTTGGTTGATGTCATAGATAGATTCTACCATTTAATGAGTGAGCTGCACACTCATGGAGTCACAACGTCAATGGAAGATAAGGTCTCAAGCTTTGCCAATGGTTTGCCAAAGAAGTGGGACTCGTTTGTGTCAAATTTGAGACAGAACAAGTTACTGGAAAAATTAGACATAAACAACTTCATCCTGAAATTAAGAGAGGAGGAACTGAGGATGAAATACAGGTCACAAAAAGGATTCTATGACCAAAATCCTTCACTTTATGATCCTCTTCCACTTCAACAAGTTCAGGAGCACCGCTTCAAACGGCATTTGCGTCTAGTTCAACCACTCCTTCCCAATACACAACTTCGGGATCTGAAACGTTAGGGTCGTCTTACACCCAATATATAGTGTCAGAAGCAAGTGCTACGAAGTTGAAGACCGAGAATCTTGGGAAATTCACTGTGGAGGTTGCAAAGAAGCATATGGACCTTTTAGTTGCAGTCGTTCATTCTTATGATGGTCTAGTTGCAGGAAAGATCGAGAATTGCCATCTGGCTATTGAGGATTACGAGCAGGTGGACGAGAATGAATTAGAAAGAATTGATATTATATGGGCTTTAGCAAGTGCTGTCGCCGAGCTAAGAAGTTTGTGAAGAAGACAGGACAGAACTTGACAGCCACAAAGGATACAACTTTTGGTTTTGATAAAACCAAAGTTACCTGTTTTAACTATGGAGAAAAGGGGCACTTCAAACGTGAATGTGTAAAGCCCAAGAAGACAGGTAATGGGAATCCTCTCTCATCATTCAACCGTCAAGACAAACCAACGAGTGGAGCTGCTTCGTCAAGCAAAGAAACAAAGGCCTTGACTACTCAAGATGATGAAGGACAAGATTGGACCTTCAAGTTTGTGTCTCCGGGCGAATCGAACATTGCTAATATTGAGGGTTTGGATGATGACACTGCAAGTGAAGGTGAAATAGCAATTGAACTAGTGATGTCAGATCATGAAGATACTGGTAATGTGGTCACTCACCTAATTGAAGAAGATCTTTGAACGACAAGTTCAGAATCTCCAGCATCCAAGGAATCAAACTCTACGCTAATGGCTAATTTAACCGAATCTTAACATGTAAGTACCAAAGACCAACTGTGTGAAAGTCATTCTTGTATTGAATGTAATAAGTTTAGAGAAAACATTGATCTTAAATTTGCTAGGTTATTAGATCACAATGATAGCTTAGTAAATGATTTACAACTGAGTGCAGTTATAAAGAGAAAATAGAACTTTTAAATAAACAACTAAGGGAAACCGAGGTTGTTGCTTCTAATCAAGCAAATGACATAAAGTTTTATTTGAACTCTTTAGAAGAAACTAAGAAAGAAAAAACAGTTTTTAGAAGTCGAAGTCAACTCATTAAAACAAAAACTGCACAGTTGGACCAGTTCTTCTCACATAGTTCAAAACTTGGTGAAAGAACGAAACAACGGGGAAGGGTTGGGTTACAAAGTAGTTCCACCACCACATGAGGTATTGTTAAATGCTAAATGTAGACCAGTAAATAACAATCCTATTAACAATCATGTGGTGTCCACTCCTCTAGTTAGTGATCCAGATTCCACGTGTAAACCGATGGAATCTGTCACTAAATAGAAGGAGGCTACTCTGAAGTCTAAAGGCAAGATGCCTATTGTGAATTTGGAAGAACAATTTGAAAAGGTTAATGTAAAGTCAGGTTCAAACATGTCTTCTTCAGAATCCAAACTGACCAAACTAGTTAACCAAACACGTTCCTCACGTCAAAGTCCAAATAAACAAAAGGCTAAAGATGTTAAAAACGTTCAAACAAATAATTTTGTTAAATAAACAAAAACATCAAAACAAGAAGTGTCTAAACCCAACAAGACTAAAGTCACACCTGTGTCACGCACAACCCCACAGAGACAATTTTCCCAATATGTAGAAGGTAGATCATGCTACAATTATGGAAAGAGAGGACGCATCGCTTCTAATTGTCCTCATTATCAGACACCAAGAAAGAAAACTGAACTTTATGATACTAAACCAATTTCTTCAAAAAGGAGTTCTATTACTCCACCAAAAAGAAGTAATGAACCTAAAGTTCAAAACCGTTAGCCAGTCGTCTGTTTATCACAAACAGGCCTTACAGTAAACTGGATTATGGAAAGAAAAGTCAAGTTTAGTGTCTGATACTGAGAACACTAAGAAGCATGATATGCCCTCACCCACAAATGGACAGTGGGTGAGTTTATGATGTGTGATTCCTTTGGGTAACCCAAGCCAGTTAAGGCTTGGGTCCCACACCTAAACTGATCATTTCCCTTTTATCTGCAGGGTGTCCGTTATAGTGCTATCACAAATACCTGGATTGTTGATAGTGGGGCATCTAGGCACATGACCGGGAACTTGTCTTTCCTTTTTAATGTCAAACAAATTAAAGGGGGACAAGTATCATTTGCTGGAAATAAAGGAGGATACATCACGGTTCAAGGCGAAGTGGGAAACCAGAAAGTCAAGTTTGACAAGGTCAACTACGTTCAACAATTACAAAATAACTTGCTGTATGTATCGCAGATCTATGACAAAGGATTCAAGGTAGTCTTTGACAACAAGAAGTGCTATGTGTTGAAGAAGGAGTATGTAATCCTGGAGGACCAAGTCTTAATGTCAGCTTCAAGATATAATGATTTATATGTCTTGGACCTATCAAAGGCCTCCACAACCGATCATCAAGTTCAATGCTTCTTGTCAAAGGCAACAAACAAAGACTCCATTTCCTGGCATAGGAGAATGGGACACATTAATCCACGGAAGATGAATCACTTGATCTAGAATGATCTAGTGCGTGGAGTAAATGTTAAAAACTTCCAATTACCGGATTTTTGTGTCGCGTGTAAGAAAGGAAACAGACAAAGAAGTCTCATAAGGAAAAGAAAATTCACTCAATTGACCACCTCTTGAGCTTTTTCACATGGATCTGTTTGGGCCAGTTAGTACAAAGAGCATTGCCGGCGATTTGTATTGCTATGTTGTTACGGATGATTACTCAAGATTTTTTTGGGTGATATTTCTGAAATCCAAATCAGAGACAATTGAATCATTCAAGGAGCTGGTAACTACATTGGAGTCACTCTACAAGCTGAAGGTAAGGCAAGTTTGCTCAGACAACGGCACCGAGTTCAGGAATCAATGGATGGAAGCATTCTGCAAAGAAAAAGGAATTGTGCACCCGTTCACATCAGCCTACACTCCTCAAATGAACGTTGTTGCTGAGAGAAAGAATCGAAGCTTGATAGAGACAGCCCAGACGATGCTAGCAGACTCGAAACTGCCTATCCAATTTTGGAACGAGGCAGTAGCTAATGCATGTTACACCGTAAATCAAGTCCTGGTCGTGAAACGTCATGGTAAAACGTGTTACGAGTTGCTCCAACGACATAAACCTAATCTAGAGTACCTCGAACCGTTTGGCGCACCATGTATGCTACTGAAGAAAACTCAGTCAGGAAAATTCAGCGAGAAGGCCGAAGAAGGGATTTTCATAGGATGCAACATACCAAATAAGAGAGTTTACAACAACTCAATGGGTCAAGTAGAAGTGTGGTGCAACGTCGACGTTCAGAGATACACCACCCCCCTGCTGGAAAAGGACCCGCATTCATCTTCGATTATGATGGATTTTTTAAGTCCATCAACATCCTTCTCTCCCCTTCTGATGATGAGTTAGCGACCAGAATGATGTATGATGTCTTAAACACACCGTCTGTAGACTCGTCAACATCAGTTCCACAGGGTGAGTCTTCTAGTTCTTTAGGGGGAGCACCTATTGTAAGCGACTCCTCCTCTGACGATGAAGAAGTGGAGACTGAACAGGTGAATCAGGAGGAACAAGTTCCTACTACTGCAAGTACACAAGCATCAAACCCTGATGCCTCTGACTCTTCGGAACCTCAAACTCCAACAGCTTCAGATACCGAAGCTGTGGTTCACAATCTGGAAAATAAGGTAGTTGTTCCCACCACTCCTGGATCACGACTAAATGTTTATCATCCTTTGGACAATGTCATTGGACATGTTCGATCAGGAGTTCAGAATAGAAATCAGGTATACTCAGTTGATTATGCCTCAGTCATGGAAAAAGGATATCTTCACGACGGTGCTTATAGATGTTTTGTGTCACAATTTGAGACAAAAAATGTTAGTGAATCATTAAATGATGAGGCATGGGTAAGTGCGATGCAAGAAGAACTTCTACAGTTTAAGAAGCTAGGAGTATGGATCCTTGTGGACAGACCAAAAGGTGCTAAAGTCATTGGAACTAAATGGGTCTTGAAATGCGAGAAAGACGATCAAGGGGTCATAATTCACAACAAGGCTCGACTTGTCGTTCAAGGTTTTAGACAAGTCGAAGGAATCGATTATAATGAAGTGTTTGCACCTGTGGCAAGGATGGAAGCAATCCGTATCTTCCTAGCCTATGCCTCTTACATGAAGATCAAAGTTTATCAATAAGATGTAAAGAGTGCATTCCTTCATGGTGAAATTCGGGAGACATGTACGTTAGTCAACCCGAAGGATTTGAGGATCCGTATCATCAGGACAGAGTTTTCAAACTAGATAAGGCTCTCTACGGGCTCCTTCAAGCCCCAAGAGCATGGTATGAGAAGCTCTCGACTCATCTTGTGAAACACGGCTTTCGTAGAGGAGTGATTTATTGTACACTGTTCATCAAAGAAAAGGATGGTGACTTATTGCTCGTACAGATTTATGTTGATGACATAATCTTCGGTTCTAAAAACGAAGATCTATGTAAAGAATTTGAAGCAGTAATGAAAGCTGAATTTGAGATGAGTGCCATGGGAGAAATGAAGTTCTTTCTCGGGTTACAAGTGGATCATACACCAAAGGGAATATTTCTACATCAGACCAAGTATGTAGGTGATATCCTAAGTCGGTTCGATATGGACAATGCTTCGGTAGCTGGAACTCCACTTGCTACAAACCACGATGTGGCACCCGACGAAAATGGTGATCTGGTGGATGCCACCATGTACAGAGGAATGATCGGATCACTCATGTACCTCACTACCTCACGACCTGATATCATGTACGCGACGTGTCTCTGCTCCATATATCAGGCGAAACCGAAAGTCAACCATCTCACAGGATTCAAAAGGATATTTCATTATCTGAAGGGTACTCCAACACTTCGGTTGTGGTATCCACATGACGATGACTTTGAGCTTACAGCGTATAGCGATTCGGATTATGGCGGCTGCAAAATGAACTACAAGTCAACTTCAGCACGATGTCAACTCTTTGGGAGAAGATTAGTCACGTGGCAGTGTAAGAAGCAGACATCGGTTGATCTGTCAACTTGTGAAGCTGAATACGTTGCTGCTACAAGCTACTGTTCACAAATTATCTGGATCCAACAGCAAATGTGGGACTACGGTTTGAAATACTCTAACACTCCTATATTTGTTGATAATTATGCTACTATAGCCGTAACTAAAAATCCGGTCCAACATGCTAAGACCAAACACATCGAAATTAAATATCACTTTATACGTGATTGTTTTGAAAAGAATTTAACCAATGTTGTTAAAATTAATACGGACTTTCAACGCGCTGATCTCTACACAACAGCGTTTGATAAACCAAATATCTGTTACAGGTCAACAGCATTAAAAAGAAATTTAAAGTGATTCCAGAAGATGACAGTACATAGTCCGACGAGTAGAGTTATTTTTATTTTCTTTTATTTTTCTTATTTTAATTTTCGGTTTCTATAAAATCCAGAAACTAAAAAAAATTATTTTTGGTTTTAGAATTTTAGGGGGAGAATAGGTTAAATTAGTATTAAATTAGTTGTTTTAATTTCAGTACTTAAAAAAACTAGGGAGGAGGACAGTCTAGCTAATAGAAATTAGATCGAATCTCTGATACTGATTCAATGTTTATGGAAAATGATTGTACACAGGGACAAAGAGTTTGGGACTATAGAAGAATTTGAATGAATAAGATGCAAAATTCAAAGTATAAGTCTGAGAAGTCTAAGCAAAATAAAAGGAAAGATGATAGGTAAACTAGTATGCTACTAAGGTAACACAGAGAAAGTAGACCTAGAGGTTGCTAGTTCATTATATGATGTGTCGGTAGATTCAACACAATAGATGAGTAGACCTCATTGGTGATTTAAATTCAAACTAAATTGTTCAACTTGCTGTGGGTTATCCCTGGTTAACACAATCAACGTAGTTCCAAAAAGGGGTGACGAGCAAATAAACGCCACAAATGTGTACGGATGACCATAAAAGAGCAAAGCATGAAAAAAGTTTGTAAGCTCTATCAAGCTAATAACAAATGTTGTTGGTGTGTTACGTGCAAAAAGAAAAGAAAAATCCTCTCACAAGAAGATAGGTTGTGTGCCTCTCTGTTGTGTGATGGCACTGACCTGAGGATAAGCATAACCTAAATATTCTAGAATTCATTGTTGTTTGCGCCTCTCTGCTGTGCGATGGCACTGACCCGAGGCTTGGCATCTCTTTGAAAGCTCTTAGAATAGTCTCTTCTTGTCAAAATACCTGTAGACCGCTCAAAAATCTTCTGAGGAATGTTGATTACCATATAAGCGTGGGATCCACAAATGCTTGTTGAAATAATTAAACCTTAATTCATCACCAAAGTGTGTCAAAAATCTGTGTATGGATTTAAGAGGACAAGTATTCTGACAATCATAGTGGCTGCAATTCTTGTAAGTCCAAATCAGCGTGTGCATCTTATAGCTCTAGTATGATTTCCTAAACTTGCTAATGACTCTCGATAAAACCAAAAATCTAGCATCAAAAGGCTTTGGTAAAATGTCCCAAATGATTTGATAAACCTTTATGATTTCATAATGAATCGTTCCAGTTATGATCAAAGTAACTTGACGCTATACTGTCCAGGAAGAAAAATCTAGTAGATACTTATCTTAGGATTTCAACCTCACACAAAAATAAAAATTATGTTTTAGCTTTGTTTTATTTTTAGTTGTTTAATTTAGTTAATATCAGTTAACTTAGTAGTTAAATGTCGGACTATGCTTTGGAAGTCAATCTGGGATTCACTCACTAAAAGGGTCACGTCTGAGGTGACCAATGGGGTTTTCAAATATACAAGGATCACGTCTGAGGTTATCAACAGTTTTCTAAGTTAAAATGGTCATGTCTGAGATGATCAATGGTCAAAATGTCTTATCAATAATGAAAAGGGCTAAGTGTATGAATGGTCATAAGGTCAAACTCATAAGTATGAGCCATTCGCATGACTGGACCATGAGTATGGACCAGTCGTACGATTGGACCATACGTATAAGCCCAATCGCACGACTAAACCACATGTATGGACCAAACGTGCGATTGGACCATAAGCATGGGTCAATCCATACGATTGGATCATCAGAATGAACCAATCGCCCGAATGGAGGTGACCGAATGAGACAGTCGCACAACTTAAGGTAACCGACTGATCCAATCGCACGACTAAGCTCCAGTCGCACGAATGAAGAGTGCGAATGGATCCAGTCACCCGACTGAAGACAGAATCAGTATAAATAGGGCTAAAGTCGGTTGCATATCTTCATCACCCCTCAATCGCCCGAATGAAAAGACACTCTGCCAAAATTTGATTAAGTCGATTTCTGACCACTGGTGTGTTACTGACGAGTTGTTACATCATCTGTAGGCAATGAATGTTCCAAATCGCACAAAATGCGTAGTGAAAACAAACCCTAATAGACCCAAAATCATTTAAAATCAAGAAATCAGTAACAACCAATAATTAGACCAACTAAACAGGCAAATTGGTTAAAATGAAAGACATAATGTGACAATTAGGGTTCCTGCGAGTCTAAAGAGTCTAAACACAACGTTTAACTTCCAGTTTTGACCTTTCGGAATTAAAGTGTCAAACAGAGAGATATGCGACTGGTCACTCCGAATGAACTTCACTCGCACGATTGAACTGGGCGAATGACTCAATCGGTCGAATGAACTAGGCGAATGAGCACAATCGCACGATTGAACTCAGCCGCATGCTCAGTCGCCCGATTGAACCAAGCTGCATGCTCAGTCGCCCAATTGAAATCAGTCGCATACTCAATCAACCGACTGAACTCAGTCATATGGTTCAATCGCACGATTGAACCAGACTGCTTAAAAAAACAGTTTAAAGTTCTTATGTTTCAGTTATGGATTAATCTCATGTTTATGTGTCTTATGTTACAGAAACATGGCAGAAAGGTGGACTATGAACACCAAGCACAACATCTGTGCCCACCTTGATCCTACATCCCGGAATGCTGTTGAGTTCACAGGGATTATATCTTTTGTCCGAGGATGCTTCATGAGGATCAAGTACACCGGCGAATTAAATGCCGGGGTGCTAAACAAGAGTAACATGTGCCCTCAATTTAAGTATCTGGCACATGTGATCCTGAAGTGCATAGCCTCCAGGCGTGGAGGATTTGACAACCTCTCCGACCAAATCCAGAATGCATACGTTGCACTGGTACTGAACCATCCGTTCAGTTTCTCCCGCATGATCTTCTCCTATCTGATCGAGAACATAGAGTCCAAAGGCAAGGAAGGCTTTTGCATGTACCCCCGATACTCACAGATGATCATTGACGAGAAGCTTCCTTCGCTGCCTAAGGAGAGTCATGATGCAGTTACTCTCGAGGTCATGGATGACACCACCCTCGGGAGGATGAAGGTCTACCGGGGCAAGCAGGTGAAGCCCCCGGTGAGGAAGTTGTTTTGGCATTTGGCCCGAGAGGACTACATGATGCCAGCTAGGAGGAAGTGGCATCACGATGATAGTGACTCAGATTCTGAGCCGATTGTGCTCCCATCCGACGATTCTGATGATGATGATAGTGGTGATGGTGGAGATACTGGCCCCACCCAATCTAGGGTCACTACCACACTGTTATATCTCCATCATCCATCCACAGAGGAGCTAAGACGACAGGATTCCCTCAGGACTTTTGACCTGATGAGGAGGAGGAGTCCGATGAGAAACCTTTAGTTCGGAAAGTGGGCAGCAGGGTGGTTGCAACCGAGCGAGGGATTAGGGCGGTAGGTGGACTCCAGGGTGAGTCTGGGGAGGCTGCTACTGATCCATCTTACACCCCAGACCAGCCTAGCAGCCAATGGGGAGCATCCTCCTCGAAGGGGTCGAGGAAAAAGATGATGGCTTAGCCACACGGGATGAAGAGTAAGAAACGAAGATTCACTTTTATCACCATCTCTACCACCACCAACACCACTACCAGACCCTCTACCACTACTACCACACCACCCACCAGTACTACCATAGCACCCACCATTACTACCACACCTCCACCCTCCACTACTACAGCCATACCTCCACCAGCTACACCTATACCACCACCCATCTTTACCACAGCTACCACCACTACTACCACCCATCGATCCGGGACTTCATCACAAGTCCCACTGAGCTTTGGATCCTCTCTGCCCTCCGTTGGGTTAGAGGTGCAGCTGGCCAATCTAAACCGGATTGTGCTTAAGCTTCTTGCTACTGATGAGCAACGAGCTACACAGCTAAACCAGCTGATGGAGCTCAATGCTGCTTAGGCTCATCAGATTGCAGCTCCGAGTCGGGAGATTGCTGAGCTTCGCGAGCTGCAGACTTCTTTAGTAGAGAGGATAAAGGATCTTGAGGCGAAGAACAAGAAGTTGATACTATGACTCAAAGCCTCCAAAGATGAGCCCCTTAAGATCAAAGAAGGAGACGATGATGGTGATGATGACGATGATGAGGATGATGAGGATGATGATGATGAGACAGATGAAGAAGGTGATGGAGCTGAAGGAGAGGAGAAGGGAGAAAATGAAGATGAAGGAGATGATGCTGCTGCATCAGCATCCACACAGGCAAGAGAGCGAAGGTCAAAGAAGGCTCAGGATCAGGGTGAGGAGCCTGCTATTCAGGGCAAAAGTAATGATTATATATTTATATTTGAAAGCTTTTGTACTTGAATCATGTATTAAAATTATGTACTTAATGTTTATATATATTTAATGTTTAACTGTCTTGATTATTGACTAATGATTGATGTGTTACATGTTTAAATCAAACAAATCAAACGTTTCATCAAGATGAATACAATGTTGTTCCCTTTCAGCAAATCAAGTCTCAACTCACAATGATTCTTGATTTACAAGGGATTGTCAGACGGTCAATGAGCTATACTCCCGAAGAAGGAGAAATCATTCATGACCTGACTGACGAGCAACTTGCTGAGATGTTCAGGCGGAACCCGGACGAGATTGTCAAGGATGCTCCTACTTTTGAGATGACAAGTGATGATAAGCTCGACGACATAGATGAAATCGAGATAGAGGATGTCACTGCTGACCATTATCCAGAGTACACTGACCGAGAGGGAAATGTAGTCCCCAACTTTGGTGATACTTTCAGCAGTGATACATTTGACAAGCTGGATCAGATGGAGAAAGAGGCTGAGAAGACCGAGGGTCAAGCCCAAGCCTCAGATGCCGATGTTGACATCAAAAAGGCTGAATGGGCGGCCTGTTTTGCTGAGATCCGAGCCATGCGTACAGCACAAAAGCCAATTGTCTACACCAAGCTATACAATGTCAAGAAACACTTAAAGGTGTCAAGAAAGATCATTGCATGGGCTTATTTTGAGGATCTGAATGTGTATGCAGCGAAAGAGAAAAGGGCATCGAGTACTTTAGATTTCCACATGATCTAAAGACTCTCCCTGGTTTTGAGCTCAACCAGCTGGCACTCCTAAAGTTGTTTTATGCTTACCTGAGAAAGTTGTCAGGCTGGTTTGAGGCTGCACTGAGGAAAGAGTACCAAACTAGGGGGGTTAACTTCAGACCTCAACAAGCGAAGAGGTACATTAGACGGTCTGAAGTTGATCCCATTACTGGAAAGCCTAAGGTCGTGCTGAAGTGGAGTCCTCTACACACTATGTCTAAGATTCCCTTACGTGGAATGCCACAGGACTTCACTCCACACTTCAAGTGGTGGTACTACGATTGGAGAACAGGTGAAGCGGTCATAGTCTTACAAAAGGAGAGCCAAATGGATACTATCCGGGTGTTTGACCCTATGTGGCTGACCAACTTGTCTGCTGATGATGTCTATACCTTATACAAGAGGCCACTATTCTATGACTCGTAGGATATTGTACAAGCCCTCCAGTTTCAGAACGTGATAAGACTATGTTTTGCATTCGAGATACATGCCGTAGTTACAAGAGAGGAAAAGTACAAGAAGTTTGAGGAGCTAATGAAGAATGTTAGACAATGATGTAAACTTGGTCAAAGGGGGAGTTTGTTGATACATATGTACCTAGTTTAGGAGCTTAATGTAAAATGTCTTTCATGTCTTACATATATGTAATGAATGAGTTGAATGAAATGAAATATGTGATTGATGCTTATATTATTTAATGTTTCATTGTTTATTGTATCATAACACATATTGAACTAACTATATAGGTTTCTGGTTGTTTACGTAGTTCTTAGTCAAGAATGGTTGAGAAATGTGTTTAAACTTAATGGTATGAAGTATTCATGCGAATGGACCATGCTAATGGACCATACGCATGAACACTTCATGCTAATGGACCAGTCGCACGACTGAACTAGGAGACTGGATCAGTCGCACGATTGAGACATAAGATTGGCTCAGTCGCACGACTGAACCTTCAGTCGTGCGTATGGACCAATCGTATGATTCAGTCGCACGACTGAACCGTACTAATTGTTCAATCGCACGATTGATAAACCCTAACCTATAAATACAACTTAATTTGTGGAAAAACAAAACACTTAAAGAATTTCGACTCACAGACGTACCCTAGCCATCCAAAGACTCTAGAAAACCTGTTCCAACTTCATAGATCACAGTTGATCGTGTTCTAATCGTTCATAACGTTTCTTTAATCTCTAGATTGATCGAAACTGCTTTCTCACTGATTGGAACACCAATCAAATTGGATTTCGCACTATTTGATTAGATATACATGCATTGTCAGTTAGTACTCCGTTCGTACACGATCCTAACAGAAGATCCTCAAGAACACCAAGAATACACACACTAGTGTGTGTGAGAGAAACTTCATCAGATCTGAAATTTCTTTCAATTTCTTGTATAAAATATGTTGTAGATCAGAAATATATGTTGTATATCTTCAAATTTATAGTATATTGTTGTTGATATGATGAATTGATTGTGTTTGAGATGAAATTTGAATTTCAGATTTACTTTCTCTCTCTAAATCCCCACTTTCTCTCTCTAAAAATCTGATGAACACCTTCAAAAATCAACAATAAATTCTTCAATTCTTCAATGAATTTGATCCAATATGGCTCTAATACCAAATTGTTAGCCCAGGTTGATCACACTTGAATCAAATCATGAAGATAATAGATCAAATTAACATAAACACACTAAAACCCCAATTTGATCTATATTGATTGCATATAATTTGTACAAAGTGGAAACCCCCAATCAATTGGTCATTCAACCATGTTCAAACCTAATTGTCATTAACCTATTTATAGTCTAGACTAATATTCACTAATTGCATTAAACTCCCTATACTTAGGCTAATTAATGGAAATGACATATAAAGCATAAAAATGACTAAAAACAAGATATAATATATTTTGTTTACACAAAATATATTTAATACAATAAAACTCCTAGTCATCTAAATCTTCAACGTTTCGTCTCGGTTCTTCGTCTCGACGTGTCGGGTTTGACTTTTGCGTTGACTTTGACTGTGACATTGACTTTTGTTGACTTTGAGTGTGTTGATAATATAGACTATCTTGTACAGCTTCAACAGATGATCCTTAAAGTATTGCTGCTAGTGTTGAATTTCTTGAGGAACATGAATCGGCTGAGAAACAAATAAAGAAAGGGGCTAAATTTACAGACCTTGAGGAATGATAGATAGAAGGGGGTTATGTGGTTGATGAACCAGTAACCAAGGAGAGCCCAATGAAGGCTGAGAGTTCAGTACAAGAGATGGTTGACAGAGCTCAAACAAATTATCTTATGATAAAGGCCATGTATCTGATCAATCATGGATATGATACAGATGAAGTGTTTGAGATGACTTATGAAGGAATGGTGGAAGAAGAAGAAAACTTAAACAATCTTCTTGATCCTTCATAAGTGACTAATTACGAGAAAGCACAAATAGTCAAGTCTCCGTACTTTATTTAAGCCAACCAAGACAATCACAACTGAAGCTTTAACATCTCTATATCTTGATCCCTATGTCATGATTGATAAGGAAATGAAGGATTATCTTTCTCAACAAGGTTACACCAAGAGAAAGCTTGGTAACATGAAGACAAATTCTTCAAGAGTTGCAATCCTCCAAATGATCAATGAGAAAAAAGAAAGATTGAAGAAGCTAGAAGAAGAAGTAATAAGCCGAAAACTATGAACCAGGGTATCAGCCCAATATGTCCAGCTCACTCCAAAGGATCATGATACATTGGCACCCGTACTACATAAGAATCCTGAGTGGTTTGCTGAGCCTTCTCAATTGAAACATCAAGAAGGGCTCACCACTTCAAAGATGATTCAAGGTGTGTCTACTCCACAAGGCAAAATTGATGTTAAAATTATTGCCTAGAAGTATGACAGTGACTGGAACATGTTTATGGATAAAAGGATCTCAGGAATGGTTCAATTCTTCATAGAGTACTCTGCTCTGGTCAATTCCTTGCAGATTCATGACTTGAAAGAACTGGCTAATTTGGAATTGATCAACCATAATGCCATGTTCAGAGGATACGAGTTTGAATACGTTCTGAAGATGTTAAAAAGAACCAACAACTTCAATTCTCTAAAAGCAATCTGTATTAGAAAAGATAAATCTTTTCAGAATCCTCTTAAGAAGAAGACAAAAACAAGAAGGGTTGGGAGTTGGTGTTTCTTGAGAAGACTTATGAGCTTGTGATAGAAAGGAAGTGGGGAGGTAAGGATGCTAGATCGGATTTGTCACATAAACACTTGGATTTCTTTCAAACTCACTTATATAACACTCAAATCAGATGAAGTAGAATCTCTTATAAGAGTTGATAATAATATAATAAGTAGCAAACAACACACATAAATAATTTTCAAGGCACTTGTATATATTACTTCTCAACTAAAAGTATTACAAGAGTCTTACAAGCATAAAACATGAGTTACAATGAGAAACTATATATACTAGATCCTACAGCCGGATATACTTTGATACCAGCTGGAAACCTAAGACTAAAGCATATACTACAATGCTAAAGTTAAGGTATCTTAGATAAAGTATTGTCTAAGATATGGTAGTCATGACATGTCCATGACTTACCTTTTGTCACCAACTAAAGATGGCAATTGTACTAACTTATAAAGGTAAACAGTGGAATAAAGTATATGGTCGACTACATGGCTTTTGAGAAAACGCCATGCAGTATCTCAAAGGTCTGCAGCGGAGTGTCAGCGAGACCATATTTATGTCCACTGGATAACAGTAGTGTCTTCCGAAGGTAAGTTGGCTTCGGAAGAACAAGTTCTACTAAAGCCACTCATACTTCGAAAGAGGCTTCTGTACTTCCGAGGCTTGAGGACTTCTTTCATACTTCAAAGTTGACTTCTGATCTTTCACTTTAAGTCTTGATCTTTGGAATTAAATACTTTGTCTTCGGAAGTTGGAGTTTTCCTTCGGAAGTTAGTTTTTCACTTTGTCTTCAGAAGAGCTCCTTTTTTCCTTCGGAAGTTCCACACTTAGCTTCGTAAGTCCTTTATTAGTTGTACCAAAATAGTCTAAGTGATTTAGTTTTGGTTGCACCAACCTTTCTAGATCCAACAAACTCCCCCTAGGCTGATGCTACCAAAACCTCACTTGTTTCTGCTTCTCAAAGCTTTCAACACCAGGGATAGAAGATATTTGTCTGTTTCCTTGTTCTTCCCTGAAGTGGTGCAGAGAAGCTTGTATAGGTCATTAGTGGATAGGAGATCCAGTCTATCACTCCGAATGACATGTACCCTCTGTTACGACCCCTTGAAAAGAGTTAGTTGACGGGAGTTATAGTCATATTCCCATCTAACTATGGATTCGACTTCAGGACCTTCAACCATTTGTAGAAAGTCTATGCATTTGGTTGTTGATCCCTTCCATTTCTCCTCCTCTCTCAATTTCAACTCTTCTTCAACCTTGGTCCTAGAAGTTAGCTCGGCCATATGAAGACTGCCTAGATGATTTCTGATATGAGCAAGTACATCAGAGTTTGAGGGGTTGGAGAATGGCTTCTCTGCTAACTCAGCAATATCAAATCTACTTGAGTGTAGCAGAGATGAGGCACTTAGCCTGTTTAGCTCTCCATTCTCTCTTTCAACAACAAAGTTGTGAGAAGAGTCTTCGAACCTCTACTGGATGATCTTCTTTCTAGGCACAAGAGGTTGTCTTGGCACCTGGTCACCTTTCTTGGTATCTAGCAGAGTCACCTGCCTTCTCCTTAACTTCTTTTCTTCCTCATTCAAAGTATCTGAATTGAGGCCAAGGAGATTTGCAGCTTGGTCTAATGTTCCTCTGGGAAGATCAAGAAATTGATCTCTAGTGAGGGAACATGAGGATCCATCAACATAAGTCAATTTGACTGAATCCTCCTCACAGGAGATGTCGCTCAGGGTTGTGCAATTGATGAGCTTTGTCTTGATTTCCTTGAACTCCTCTAAGGGGAGATGTTTAGAAGGATGAGGGGATGGTTTGAGAGGTTGTTGAGTAGGTTGAGGTGTTTGGGTTCTGGCTCGTGTTTTGGGTTGAAGGATGGGTAGTTTAGGTGGTTGAGGTGAAGAGGTTGGTAAGGGTGATGGTGTAGGTTCAGGGGTGTATAGTGGTTGGTTCAGTTTTGATGGGAAATGGAAAGGGAATTGGTTCAGGTTGTGGTTGGGTTTGGGGTTGAGTAGTTGATTTGAAGATCATCCCCTGTCCCCTTCTGTACATCTCCTTCCTCTTCCCCGAGCGAATGTCAGCCTTTATGTCACTGACATGTCGCTGGAGGGTTTTTTTAGACATAGGACCCACCTGCATGCCAGAGAAGCCATGAGCCCGGAGATAGTTCTTCATCCAGGCCTTCTCACCTATCTTCTTGACAGCAGCTAGTCCTGCTTCTTTTTCCTTCTTCCTTTTCAGCATCAGCTTTTCCTTGGCAGCTTTCTTTCTCTCTTTCTCCATTTTATCTTGCTCTTTGTTGAAGAGCCATAAGATCGTATCAATGTTGTGTGGAGATAATTCTTCTAGAGAGAAACCTCTGGAGGTTAGGAAAGTTATCCTTTCTAGAGATTAACTTCTAGGATTGCATCTGTGACTATTAGATCATCAGATAAGGAGAATAGTCCTTTCACAGTTGCAATCTCAGCTTCGGAAGATTGAAATTGTTCTTCCGAGGCTTTGACTTGTGCTTCGGAAGTCTGTGAGAATGCACTATCTGTCCCAACTGTCTCAGTTGCTAGGCCATCAGTCGTTGTTTCCCCTTCAAAGTTAATCTCAGGTTCCACTTGGACCTTAGGTTGACCAACTTCCTCAATAGTGGTAGAAGGTGCATTTAACCTCTGAAGCTCTTGAGCTCCGAAGTAGATCACAGACATATTAGGACTTGGCTGTTCAATAAGGGATTCCAACAGGAACTTGTTGAAGAACTTGTTGAGATCTTGGAGCATCCTTTGATCTATTTGAATTACAACTGGAGGAGGCTCATGAAAAACTGAAGCTTGTTGCATAGGGTATTTTGAGCTTAGGGAAGTGAGGGCTTGACTTTGTGGCTCCTCTTGTCTTTGGCTTTGTCCTTGAACACTCTCCCCCTTTATGGTAGCATCATCTTGGGAGCTTGATGAGCTAGAGGAAGAGGTCAAAGAGACCTGAATTGGTACGTGCCTAACAGACCTCTCAATCTGTTTCTCAGCTAGTTTGGCCTTGAGATTTTCAATCTCAAGTTGCTAAGTGGCAGACCTATCCTCTAAAGTCCTAACGTTAGATTCAAGATTTGAGACTTTAGAAAGTAGGTCTTCAATGGTGAGTTGCAGTCTTCCCTCATCTTTTTTTGAAGAATCACGGGGAGATGAGGTACATACCTTGTATGTTCATCCTCACCACCAGATGTGGTTTCTTGGCGCCTGGTTTCCCTTGCTCAATGATGTCCCTTTTAGAGTCATCAAAGGGCATGGTTGCCGTAGATTCAGTCTCAGTAATGTTACCACTGTCCTAAGGATCCATTGAGGTTCATTCAGTAGTGGCAGCTGAATCAACATGAGTCCCTTCCACATCAGTGGGACTCACCTCAATAAAGGCTTGCTGATGGGGGCTAGAGATAAGAGATCTATCTGGGCTCTGTTGATTCTGGAGAGGGTGTTGTGGATCAACTTCATTGCCCTGAGGGGACATAATCTCCTCATCAGCTCCGATTAGTAGGTCAGTAAAAGATATGGAACTAAAACCTAGTGACTCAGGACTTTGATCAATGTCTAAAGGCATTGAGCCTGTGATGGGGCTGTCCCTTTTTGGCTGCTCAGGGGAGTATAAAGACTCTCCTTGAGGGTTTTAGCTTGGGTTTCAGGCTCATGGGAACCCATTGTTCAACTCTAGCCTTTTTGGGTAGAACAGGAGGAGCTTGTTCAATCAGAGAAGATTGAACAAGGGTTCGTTTGGGGCGTCTTTGATAAGTGATGGTAATGCGGGGAGAAGGTAGATTTGGCAATGTGAGGGCAGTTGCTGGTGTGGGTTTATCACCTATGGGGTTAACAGGGATGTCACCAGGAGCCATTGGCTCAATCATACCTGGAAGAAGTGCAGTATCTCTTCCGGTGAAGTTGGTGGACACTCTCTTCAAAGTTTTGAAGATGGTCGACCTCATTTGAGGAACAATAAGAGTAGCTGCACAGACAAGCTTGCTCTGGTCCAGCTCACAATTGATTATGTGCTGGAGAAACCTGGGATACATGAAGAATGTGTCCCGTTGAAGGTTTCCCATGAGATTGGTTAGCACAAATCTTGAGTAGTTGAAGCGGAGGCTTCTCACCAAACCATGAACTAGGCACCCAAGTTCATATGGGATTTGATCCCATCCCCCAGATTTGTTGGACAAGCAGTAAAGAACTACATGCAGCAGCAACTTCCAGTTGTAAGAGAAGTTGAACTTTTAAATGGTTGACCTGCTAACATCTCCACCATATCCCATTTGGATATAAGTGTTGTCCAAATCTGCTTTAGGGAATTCCGTAGGAGCGCCCTCATCATGAAGCTCTAGATGCTCCCTAATGATTTGTTCAGAAATGACCAATTCCTGGCCATAGATGCTCGATCTTATGACACGAACCCCATTTAGGGTTTCAATCTGACCGTTTGCCCAAAATTCAGACATACGATTTGAGTAAATGGTGGGGTTAACAGTCATGGCAGTGTAGTAAGAAGATTGGGTTAGAAAGGAGATGATATCTGAGAAGTCAGCATCCCTTGAAGAATCAAGGAGTACGACTTGGTTGTGCTGAGGGTTTAGTGCCATTTGAGAAAGTTGCAGGAAGATAGTTTGGAATTGGGTAAATTGAAGATGAAGAAAGCTTTTAGGGAAGTAATTTTGGTAAAAAGGATGAAAGTGATTAGCCAGAGGTATTTAAAAGGGTGGAATGGCGGTTTAAAGGGGTTTGGATAAGATTATAGGAGGTTTCAGTGGATGATGTGACAGGGGCGGTAATGTTAGTCCATTTAAATAATTCGACATCATTAACAAAATCTTTACTTTTTACAGAGTGGGGCCGAAAAGATTTTCGTGACACAGTAAAATCTCTCTTCTGAGTATAAAGCATTTCCGAATGTAATGTTCTTCCGAAGGCAAATTTACTTCCGAAGGTAAAGTTTTTACTTCCGAGAGTATATGTTGCTTTCCGAATGGAGAGTGTTACAAGCTTCGGAAGTAGATCTGATATGAGATCAATTGCTTCTTCCGAGACTTAACAACTCTTCCGAGAAGAAAATTATCCTTGGAGGAATTTTCTTCGAAAGATACGGAAAATATCTTCCGAGGGTTGATTCCTCTTCGGAAGAGTTCATACTTAGATAAAATTTTAGAGAAAGACCTTTTGTAACAGGGCTTAGATTGTTTTGACATAAAACTTTACACATTAAAAAGTTTTCAAATGAGATAGACTAATCAAGGTTGATCATCCCAATAGCTGTAATGAGATATTTGAATCTTTGTTCATCAAAGGCTTTAGTGAACAAGTCAGCATATTGTTCATTTGAATCAACTTTGATTAGCTTGATAAGATTTTTCTCATGAATATCTCTAATGAAATGATACCTGATATCGATGTGTTTAGTTTGGGAGAGCTTCACTGGATTTTCAGTAATGGAGATAGCACTGTTGTTGTCAATGTGGATAGGAGTGCTCATGAAGTTGAATCCTTAGTCTATCATCTGGTTCTGAATCCACAGCAGCTGAGCACAGCAGCTAGCAGCAGCAATGTATTCAGCTTCAGCTATTGATGTAGAGACACAGGATTGCTTCTTGCATTGCCATGAGATGATCCTTCCACCAAGAAATTGACATCCACCAGATGTTGATTTCTTGTTGATATTGAAGCCACCATAATCACTGTCAGAGTAACCATAGAGATTTGAATCACTATTTCTTGGATACCAGAGACCTAGTTTAGGTGCTCCTTTAAGGTATCTGAGGATTCTCTTGGCAGCAACTAGGTGAGACACCTTTGGAGCAGCCTGATATCTTGCACAAATACAAGTTGCAAACATGATATCGGGTCTACATGCTATGAGATACATTAGAGAACCAATAATTACTCTGTACTGATGTTGATCAGTATCCTCCCCCTCAAAGTCAGGGCAGAGATTATGGTTTCTGGGTATAGGTGTTTTTGCTGCCTTACAATCTTTCAAATCAAATCTTTCTAAGATGTCTTTGACATACTTAGATTGACTGATGAAAAACCCTTCCTTCATTTGTTTCACCTGAATTCCAAGGAAAAAGTCCATTTTTCCCATGGAACGCATCTCAAACTTCTTCTTCATGATGCTCTCAAAGTCTTTACACATTTGGTCATTTGAGGAACCAAATATGATGTCATCAACATAGACTTGAATGAGCAAGATGTCTTTCCCTGACTTTCTTATAAAAAGAGTCTTATCAATAATACCTCTAGTGTATCCATCCTTCGGAGAAACTGAGACAATGTTTCATACCACAGCCTAGGTGCTTGGTGCAACACATATAGAGATTTATCCAATTTGCACACATAGTTAGGATGTTGTGGGTCTTCAAATCATGGAGGTTGGCATACATAGACTTCCATATCTGTATCCCCATATAGAAAGGCACACGTGACATCAAGTTGGTAGATAGTGAAATTCTTGGATGCAGCATAAGCAAGGAAGATCCTAACTGCCTCAAGTCTTGCAACAGGTGCAAAGACATCTGTATAATCAATTCCCTCCTCTTGATTGTATCCTTGAACCACCAGTCTTGCTTTGTTCTTGATAATCAAGCCTCTATCATCTCTCTTGTTTCTGAAAACCCATTTAGTGCCTATAAGTACTTGACCAGATGGTAGCGGACATAGGTTCCAAACCTTTTGTCTTTTGAATTGAAGCAACTCCTCTTGCATCGATTCAACCCAGCTACTATCTTTCAAGGCATCTTCCACCTTCTTGGGTTCCATTTGGGATAAAAAGCATGAGTACAAGCAGACATTCCCATTGTGAGTTTGTCCTCTTGTTCTCATGCCTTCAGAGACTTCCCCTATGATGTTCTCAGCTAGATGAGTGAAGGGTTTTGTAGATGTTAATCAAAGACATATTAACCATTTAACATGTAAAACGCAGCGGATTTTCAGTTCAAATATTAGTTTATGTATCATATACATATGTTAAAGCAAAACCCAAAACAAGGATCTTATTATATGGAATAGCACACTATCACAACATACATATCAACTATATATATACTACCTTTAGAAACGTGGAATGGAGGCTAGGAGATGATGTTGAATGTCAAGACTTCAAAGTAGAAATCCTCAAGAGATGATACCCCAAGCTTCCTCCAAACACCCACTTGCTAGGTCTTGCAACACCAACCTCAAAGACACTCTTGAAGATCGATTTTTCAGCCAAAACAACACTTGTTTGAAGCTGAAAAATGCTTCTAATTCAGCTCTAAAATCCGAATTTAGAGAGAGAGATTAGAGAGAAAATGCTTTTGCTATGTGTGTGTGAGAGAAGGTGTATTCTTGGAAGAGTGTTGCAATGAATAATTTGCAAGGACCAAGGTGATTAATCAAGGCTAGCAAGCCCCAAGGGCGGCCGAAAATATGGACCTTTGGGGTCCCTCTCATTTGAATTTTTATCAAAAATTATCACTCTTGCACTCTATCTATTTTATAAGATTAAAAACCCTTTTATCTTATAAAATTAATACACTTTTGTTTAATATTATTTAACCAACTTAAATAATAGAAACAAGTAATTTCTCATGAACAATTATCCATATAATGTTGTTCATTATCAAAAGCAATGTTTTAGAAAACCCGGTTTCTATGTTGGTGCTAATATTTATTTGTTTGATCTTATCAACGAATAAATATTTATCGGTGTTTGTTTTGCTTGTTATTGGGTATGACCCGACTTGGATCATATCACACTAGCCACATCAATTTAGTATGTATCTTGGGCAGATCAAATCCTTCAATCTCCCACTTGCACAAGATTCATAGAGAATTGATGCAAGTAGCAAATAACGCCTAGCAACGGTTTGCTACCCCTAATGTATATGACTAAGTGCCATTCAATAACATCATCCCTTTCAAGTACCCTACTTGAATATGATTTAGGTGAATAAATCATTTATCCTTTTGTTACAGATGTCATGTTAAATCCTAGAGACATAGAATTGTCATTCTCCGTTGATTTAACTTTAACAGGCCTTAGACATCTAACTCTCAACGAATAAGAGGAACAAATTCCATCTTGACTACATACGTCTCTCACAATCACCTTATATTATACCCGAACTCAGCCTTATGTACTGCCAATATTTCAGAACAGCAAAGAACTAACTCAAAGTACAATACTTGGTGAATTTCAAGACCCAATATGTATCTCAGGTATGAGGATACAATGATATTCGCCTTTACTCAATATCTCTTATGACTAATCACAAAGATTCCATGCAGAAATAATTGAGAGCGGGTCAGTCCAATATCCATATCCCATAGATATCAATGAACCTTGGTAGCAACGTCTTGCTCTATATTCATACTTAGTGAATATCAACCAATCCAAGTTCATTATAGTCTTATATTCATAGTTGTTCCCACAAGTACGATCGACTACGGACATTTTAGAATAACTTACTTATTCACGGATTTAAACATGTTAAAATAGAAGAACAAATGAAAATTATAACCATATAATTAAGTCAAAATACATAAGTTCCAATATCCAAATACAAAATTTGATCAAGTCCAATTACTAGAATATCGAAGTCCTAAGGCACAAGTATGACTTTCATGCTTTGACCTGTCAAGGAGCTTCGTGAATGGATCCGCAATGTTTTGATCGGTGTGAACTTTGCGAATACATATCTTTCCCTTTTCAACTTCATCCCTAATGTAGTTGAATCTCCGTTCAATGTGCCGGGTCTTTTGATGAGCACGAGGTTCCTTGATTTGAGCAATCGCGCCCTCGTTGTCACAAAAGATCTCTAAGGGGTCTTGAATGGTAGCAACGACCCCTAGATCAGCAATGAACTTCCTAAGCCACGCAGCTTCTTGAGCTGCCAGTGAAGCGGCGATGTATTCAGATTCTGTTGTAGATAATGCCACTACATCTTGCTTTGAGCTCTTCCAAGAGACCGCTCCTCCATTCATAATGAAGACATATCCCGACTGTGATCGAGAATCATCTCGATCAGTTTGGAAACTTGCATCTGTGTAACCCTTTACCACAAGCTCCTCCTCACCAGATCCATATATTAAGAACATGTCCTTAGTGTTCCTAAGGTATTTCAAAATACTTTTAACAGCCATCCAATGACTATTACCAGGATTCTGCTGATATCTGCTTGTCATACTTAGAGCATATGACACGTCCGGCCTAGTACATATCATTGCATACATGATGGATCCTATAGCAGACGCATATGGGACTCCACTCATTCTTTCTTGTTCAACCTTTGAACTAGGGCATTGAGATGAGCTCAATATAGTCCCCTTTTGAATAGGTACCAGACCTTTCTTAGAATTCTCCATCTTGAACCTTTTCAAGATCTTATCAATGTATGCACTTTGGTTTAAACCTATCAGTCGTCTTGATCTATCCCTATAGACCTTTATACCCAAAATATAGGTGGCTTCACCAAGATCTTTTATGGAAAAACAGCTTCCAAGCCAGGCTTTTACACCATCCAAGGTTGGAATGTCGTTTCCAAATAGTAAAATGTCATCAACATATAATACAAGGAAGTGATAGTGCTCCCACTAGCTTTCTTATATACACAGGCTTCATCAGCGTTTTTGATGAAGCCAAATTTCTTTACTTCATCATCAAAACGGTGATTCCAGCTTCTTGATGCTTGTTTCAATCCATAGATTGACTTCTTTAACTTGCATACCTTTTCAGGATGTTTTGGATCGACAAAACCTTCAGGCTGTTTCATATGGACATCTTCCTCAAGATATCCATTAAGGAAAGCGGTTTTGACGTCCATTTGCCATATCTCATAGTCATAATATGCTGCTATGGCAAATAATATCCTAATAGACTTTAGCATTGCCACAGGTGAAAAGGTTTCATCATAATCAACCCCTTGAGTTTGAGTGAAACCTTTTGCTACAAGTCTAGCTTTATAGGTATCCAAGTTTCCATGCATATCGGTTTTCTTCTTGAAAACCCACTTACTCCCAACTATCTTGGACTTAAGAGGTGGTGTAACCAATTCCCAGACTTGGTTATCATACATGGATTGCATCTCAACGTTCATGGCTTCTTGCCATTTGTCACAATCAGGTTTTGACATTGCATCTTGGTATGTGGTTGGTTCATCTGAATCTACCACATAGCATCCATCCATGAAAAATCCATATCTCTCAGGAGGAACACTAATTCTACCAGATCTGCGAACGTTTTGTGTATTTTGATCATCCATATGATCATTCTCAACATCCTCATGTTGATTGCTAGTATTAACCAATTGTGTATCTTCTTGTGAATCATGGACCTCTTCAAGTTCCACTGTTCTTCCGCTAGTTTCTTCCAAAAGAAACTTAGTTTCCAAGAACTCTGCCTTTCGAGCAATAAACACTTTCTGCTCTGTCGGATCATAGAAATAATATCCAATACAATCTCTAGGATATCCGATGAAGATACACTTCGTGGATCGCCCTTCCAGTTTGTTCTGAGTGTATTGCTTAGGATAAGCTTCACACCCCCAAACTTTCAAATATGATAATGATGGAACCCTTCCATGCCATACTTCGAAAGGTGTCCTTTCCACTTTCTTGGTTGGGGCCATATTTAAAATACGGGCCGCGGAGAGCAACGCGAAACCCCAAAATGACAGAGGTAGTGTACTTCTAGCCATCATAGATCGAACCATATCCAATAGAGTTCGATTCCTCCTCTCAGACACACCATTATGTTGTGGTGTTCCAGGTGGAGTAAGTTGTGAGACAATCCCACAACTTCTAAGATACTCTTGAAATTCACTACTTAGGTATTCACCTCCTCTATCTGTGCGAAGAACCTTGACCGTTTTGTTGAGTTGATTTTCAACTTCATTCTTGAATATTTTGAACATTTCAAAAGATTCATATTTGTGTCTTAACAAGTACACATACCCATAACGACTATAATCATCGGTAAAGGTAATGAAGTATCTTTCACCATTCCTAGTCATTGGTTTAAAAGGTCCACATACATCCGAATGTATGATCCCTAATAAATCTTTCGCCCTTTCATTAGTCCCACTAAAAGGGGCCTTTGTCATTTTACCTTGTAAGCAAGACTCGCACACATCGAATGAATCATTTTCATTGGTTTTCAAAAGACCGTTCTTTTGAAGTTTATGCATACGATTCTTATTTATGTGTCCAAGGCGACAATGCCAAAGATAGGAATCATTCAAATCTAATTTGAGCCTTTTGGTGGTTGCTTGGTACATTGAGCTATCATATGTTGTGTTATCATGAACCAATTCATAAATACCATTACAAGGAATAGCCTTAAAATAAAACACATGATTCAAAGTAACATGAATATCATTGTCAACAAATTTGAAATCATAATCATATTGTCTTAATCGGGAAACAGAAATAATGTTCCTAGTCAAACTAGGAGCATACAAAATATTCTTTAAAATAACTTCCAAACCACTTGGAAGCTTCAAAACATAGTCTCCTTGGGCTTCCACATGAACCTTTGCACCATTGCCCATGAAGAGACTAACTTCCCCTTTTGAATAATGCTTACTTCTTTTGAACCCCTGCAACAAATTGCAAATATGAGTTCCACATCCGGTATCTAATACCCATGTGTTAGAAGAAATTACATTTAGCTCAACATGTATCATAAAGATTGTACCTGAGGTTTGCCCGTCCCTCTTCGACCTCAACGCTTTGAGATAGACCGGACAATTGCGTTTCCAATGGCCTACCTCACCACACTCAAAACAAGGGTCATCTTGAGCAACCTTTTGCTTCTTTTCTTTTGGTTTGGGGGGTTCCATTTTTGCCTTTCCCTTTCCTTTGACGTGCCCCTTCCCTTTGGCAACGCTTGCCTTAGGGTTGGGGAGTTGCCTCTTCCTACTACCTCCTTCATTGATCGTAAGGACCGGCAGAACCTTTCTACCCATGCCCGCCTCGGCCGTTTTTAGCATTGAATGAAGCTCACCAATGCTCTTGTCCCAACCATTCATGTTATAGTTCATAACAAAACTATCAAACTTCTTTGATAGAGAGTTGAGGATCAAATCCGTTGCCAACTCGTTGGACACACGACAGTTAAGCCTTTCGAGGCGATCAATGTGGCTCTTCATCTTAAGAACGTAGGATGACACCGATTGGGTCTCGTCCATCCGACATGCATGGAGCGCTCGAACCGTTTCGAAGCGCTCCACCCTTGATTGTTGTTGGAACATTTCCTTCAACTGGGTGATCATGTCAAAGGCATTGTGGTTTTCAAAGTCCTTTTGCAAGTCGGGAATCATACTCGCTAGCATGAGACATGAGACTTGCACGGAGTCCTCGGTGTACTTGACCCACTCGGCAAAGGCCTCAACGTCACTCTCATCGGGTTGATCGGGAATGGGATCGTCTAACACATAGGACTTCTTTTCTTGCTTGAGAACTATTCTCAAGTTTCGATACCAATCCATGAAGTTCCCATGGTTTAGACGTTCCTTTTCGAGGATCGTTCTTAGTGATAGGTTATGGACGGTCGGGATAGCGTTGTTGTTGTTAGCCATCTACAATATTACAAAGTTCAAATTTTAGTATTTCGATGTTTAAGCAATTTTTAATTATTAATACCCTTTTATGTCTCATAGACAATTAATAATTAAAACTAGAATCCAACGTTACATTTAAATATCGGTTAGGTGACCTTTATCCCTTTATTTAAATTAACAAGGTAGTCAACATTTTGACAATTGTAACCCATTACAATTTCTAGTTTTTATGGGATCGTTTTAAACATCTTATGTTTAGTTTGACATGTTAATCCCATCAACACCATTTGTACGTCATGCTTCGGTGATCCTAATGCATGATTTCCAAATCAAGTCGTCCTAGTTAGACACACGTGTGATATCACTAATATAAGTGGTTAGGTGACCTTTATCCCACAAATATAGTAATTTCACCTCAACTTCTCAAGTTTCTACATTTATGGTTAGGTGACCTTTATCCCATAAATAAGTTACAAGTGAATTGAGTGTTGTTCAAAAGGATGGTGTTAAACTTGTTTTTTAAAAAAAAAGGGTTTTGAAGTTTCTAAAACTTATACCTTGAAGTTTCTAAAACTTAGTTATAGAAAACCTTTTATACCATACAACTTGTATGCATTCAAATGCATGGTATTATTTGAAAAACAATTTTTAAGGTTCCTTTTAATAAAACCCATTTTTATTAAATCATTAACCCTTAATAAACTCATTTTATTAATCCATTTAATGATTATAAAGAACCATTTTATGCTTGATGCGCCATAGTTGTTAAACTAGTTTGTCAATTTTCAATCCAAAACAAACACAACCAAGATAACCATAACAATCAACCAAACATAATATAATAAGTGCACAACCAAAGCCAATAATTTTGAACACACTTGCTTGCCATAACAAGTGTGTTAAGGGGTCAATCCAAAGGTAAAACATGACACATTGTTGAGTTGATGAACTCCCACTTGAACTTGCATCCAAATGCTTCAAGTATGCCTTTTGTGTTGTGATTCCATCATCATCTTTAGGCTTCCTTTATGTATTACAAAACAGCCCCAAAAGCTTATTACATAGAAAAGGTCCTAATACATTTTTCTAGTAAAATAAGATACAAGCTAATCTATTTATTACATACCAAATGAAATAAATAAATTACATATGCTTTATTACATCCAAATGAAACACAACCACAAATAATCAATCACAAGGTCATGGCTAGGCTTTGTGCACTTAGAACACATCCAAACAAGTCCAAAATCTATAATATGGCAGCCCCTTTTAACCCAAGTTTTTGGCCAACACAAACCAAGAACATGTGGGTTTATGTCCAAACAAACAAACCATCATATGATCTATATTTTTCAAGATCTTTACATGCATATAAAGTAACATCTTGAAAACAAAGGGACTTCCATGTAAAGAAATTTCCAGCCCACTTTCTAGAGAAAAAGGACCCGAAAATTTCATGTTGGAAGCATGTATCCATATAATCCGGCTCTAGATGCCATTGAAGGGTTTTGTAGATGTTAATCAAAGACATATTAACCATTTAACATGTAAAACGCAGCAGATTTTCAGTTCAAATATTAGTTTATGTATCATATACATATGTTAAAGCAAAACCCAAAACAAGGATCTTATTATATGGAATAGCACACTATCACAACATACATATCAACTATATATATACTACCTTTAGAAACGTGGAATGGAGGCTAGGAGATGATGTTGAATGTCAAGACTTCAAAGTAGAAATCCTCAAGAGATGATACCCCAAGCTTCCTCCAAACACCCACTTGCTAGGTCTTGCAACACCAACCTCAAAGACACTCTTGAAGATCGATTTTTCAGCCAAAACAACACTTGTTTGAAGCTGAAAAATGCTTCTAATTCAGCTCTAAAATCCGAATTTAGAGAGAGAGATTAGAGAGAAAATGCTTTTGCTATGTGTGTGTGAGAGAAGGTGTATTCTTGGAAGAGTGTTGCAATGAATAATTTGCAAGGACCAAGGTGATTAAATCAAGGCTAGCAAGCCCCAAGGGTGGCCGAAAATATGGACCTTTGGGGTCCCTCTCATTTGAATTTTTATCAAAAATTATCACTCTTGCACTCTATCTATTTTATAAGATTAAAAACCCTTTTATCTTATAAAATTAATACACTTTTGTTTAATATTATTTAACCAACTTAAATAATAGAAACAAGTAATTTCTCATGAACAATTATCCATATAATGTTGTTCATTATCAAAAGCAATGTTTTAGAAAACCCGGTTTCTATGTTGGTGCTAATATTTATTTGTTTGATCTTATCAACGAATAAATATTTATCGGTGTTTGTTTTGCTTGTTATTGGGTATGACCCGACTTGGATCATATCACACTAGCCACATCAATTTAGTATGTATCTTGGGCAGATCAAATCCTTCAATGAGTGTTGTGAATCCTTAGTTTAGGAATTACCTCCAGTTGCAAAGATAAATCCAAATTGGACATATTTTGCTCAGGAGCTTGAACACTTGATCCAGCTACTGTTTCAAACTCATTCAATGAGGACTGATTGAATGAAAGAGAAACATCATCATTTGTTTGCTGTGAAGCAGCATTAACAGTTGCCTGTTCCTTTAAGATGTTGCTTCCATCAGCTTGGTGTTGTGCAGTGTCACCTGAAGAGGTTTGAGAGTCAAAGGGTGAACCGCTTGTTAAAGCTCCACTATCTCTTGAGATGGTTATACTCTCAGATCTGCCAATAGTGGGAACTTGATTTGTTGTAGCTCTTGGAGAACTTGGAATAGGTCTGGGAAGCTCAAACAGTTGATCATCATCAAAATCACTTTGAGCACCTGTTCCAGTTGAAACATTCTCTCAAGATGGTTTAGAATAGTTTGGAAGCAATTCTAAATCAAATATATGATCAAGACCATTTCCCCTAACACAACGAGTGTGCTCATTAACTACAATGTTGAAAGATTCCTCAAATTGTTGATTTTTAATGTTATAAACCCTATAAGCTTTAGAGTTAGAGGAATCTCCAACAAAGATGGCATCATTCGACTTTTCAGCAAATTTTGCCAAATTGTCTTTTGTGTTAAGTATGGTACACCTGCTGCCAAAGGACCTTAGAAAGACAATGAACGGTGGCCTCTTGTTCCATAGCTCATAAGGGGTTTTTCCATGTGGCTTAACTACAAGGACCCTATTCTGCACATAGCATGCAGTGCTAACTGCCTCTGCCCAGAATGTTAGAGGCAGCTTTGAATCAGCTAACATAGTCCGAGCAGCCTCAATAAGTGTCCTGTTCCTCCTCTCAGCAACACCATTTTATTGAGGAGTTCTAGGGGCACTATATTGTCTGGTAATCCCTTTTGAGTTATAGAATGAGTCAAAAACGTGGTTCTTAAACTCAGTCCCTTGATCACTTCTAATTACTTTAACCTTCTAATCAATTTGATTTTCTATTTTAAGAATAAAAGATTTTAATGTTTTAGCTGTTTCATCTTTGGTTCTTAAAAAGAATACCCATGTAAATCTAATAAAGTCATCAACAATCAAAAGGCAATATCATTTTCTTCCAATGCTTATTATACTTGTGGGACCAAATAGATCCATGTGCAATAAGTGTAATGGAGTGGTGATGGAGTTAACAACTTTGGATTTATGAGATACCCTATGTTGCTTCCCTTTCAGGCATGCAACACAGTAATCTTTGCAGAAAAATTCCTTTTTAGGCAAACCATGTACCAAGTTATTTTTAGCCAATTTATTCATTGTCTTAAATTTTACATGACACGTTCATTTATGCCATAGTGTTGACTCATCACCATCATCTTTGGAAAGAAAGCATGATACTTCTCCCATTCGGGAAGCATTGTTCATATCCAGCTTGTACATATCCCCTTTCCTGGGAGATCAAAGAAGCGCCAATTCCTGAGGAATTGTTATCCCGGGTTTAAGGATTATGCACTCATGTTCTGTGAAGAGCATTTTGAAGCTTTTGATCACAAAACTGAGAAACACTTAACATGTTGTGTTCAAGCTGTTTGACAAAGTTAACTTTGTCAACCTTTAATTTTCTGTTGGACATACTTCCTCTGCCAGAAATATATCCTCCGACTTCACCTCCAAACTGGACAGGACCTCCATCATAATGTTGAAATTGTTGAAGGAGATATCTGTTCCCTGTCATGTGCCTGGAGCATCCACTATCCACAATCCAAACATCGTTATTCTTGTCATATGGATGTCCCTGCACATAAGATGAGATGATTAGTTTTGATTGGAAACCCAAGCCTTGTTGGTCTTGGGTTCTTCCAATGATAGTGACATAATTGAACCAAAATTTATGCATGGGGGTTCAATGGATGTCTTTGAAGAAGAGGTTTGGGCTGCAACATCTTCCATGATCTTCCATTCCATCCCTTGGTTGATCATGGAGGATGAGCTTGTTGAAGATATTGCAGCTTGGCATTCTTCCAAAGCTTCTTTCTTTTCGGAAGAAGCCTTCACCACCTTTTCTTCCGAAGCAGTTTTCTTCTGGGATGGTCTCAAGGGGACTCTTTTATTCTTTTGAGTCTTGATAGCTTTAGCTTCCGAAGCCTTTTTCCCTTCGGAAGAAGGACCTTCTTCTGAAAGCAACCTTGCTTCTAAAACAAGCTTTCCCTTTTTCATCACTTGAACCATTTGATATGGTCCAAATGAGAAACCTTCCCTGACTCCTTCCTTTTTAACATTATTTGCATAATGTGTGCTAGCAGGATTGTAGTAACAATCTTTGGCCATGTGGTTTTGCAGACCACACATTATGCATGCAATGTTAATCTTTTGGGAATTTAAGGATTGCTATTTCTTGTTCTTTTTCTCTTCAATAGCAACCTTTCCCTTTAACTTTCTGATCCTTTGGTAGGGCAGGAGTGCTAGTACTACACTCATTTCCTGAATCAGAGTTTCCAACCACCTAGAATCCAGCTGAGATGTATACACCCTTTTGCTTTGGGTTTATCTTTAGCTTAGACCCAACCACTTTCTTGGCAGTTTTTCAGGCTGCCTTAGATCTGCTTCTTCTGGCTTTGGTGGTCAGGGGTTGATCATCACCGGTAGGAGAGGGTATAATTACCTGGTTCTTCCCTATGATGGTCTCCATGGTTGCATCATTCTTAGACTCATGAGAAGGTGGGTCAGCAGATGGAACCACTTGCTCTTCAATACCACACCTTGGTTGTCTTATAGACTCATAGGAGTGTGGTGGAGCAAATTCATTGGTTCCCAACCCACCTTTGTTTTGGTAACAAAGTTTTTAGTGAAGGATGATGCAAGAATGGCTTGGAAGTTTTGCTCAGAAATAGCATACTTCCTGGCTTGAGCCTCAGCTGTGACAAGCTGGGCTTGAGCCTCAGTCAATTTGGATATTAAATCCTTTATTTGAGTCTGTAGTTTGTGTTCATGTTTTAATAGGGACACTGGTTTCTCTAACTCCTCAACTTTTCTTTGATAGTCAAATTCAGCCCTTTTAAAATCAGATATTAAAACATTTAAAGACTCAATATCGGATTTAATCTCCATATTGTAGTCCTGATACAATTTAACCTTAGAAATACAAGCAGGAGTACAGAGATGTTCATATACCTTATTTTCATCTGTTCCGGCCATGAGTGCTTGAGCAGGAGTCACATCCTGTACCATAAAGCTCGAGTCAACTTCTTGAGCCATTGCAGCTGTCTCTGTTGACTTTCTAGTGGGCTTTGGTGTAGAAGGATGTGTGGAGGCCTGTGGGGTTCCCGGATTCAACTTGGGAGCCTTGCATTCCCTTGCAAAATGACCAAGTTGGTTACAGTTGTAACATTTGGCCTTGGTTTTGTCAAACCCAAATTTGTTGTTGATTGGGTTATGGGGAAATTGTCTTCCAGTTCTCTTGAAGAAATTCTTTGCTTTGTAGGTTAATAAAGCCATTTGTTGGACTATGTCCACGTATTCCACGTCATCTGGGCTGAAGCACTCTATATCATCAAAGCAATATTGATAATCATTAGAGTGTCCACTTCCAGAGACAAAAGCACAGCTGTCCTGGAAGGAACTTTGTTGAGCTTGTTGAGACCTTGGAGTCTCAGGAAATGTGATGTATGGCCCAGAAGAACAAGATGGCTGCTGGGTGTAAGTCAGGTATTATTGAGGCTGAGAGAGTCTTGAGCCTTCAGCATCCATTAAAGCGTTGCTTGCAAGAAGACTCAAGGGTCTGCTTGTCTGATGACCTCTCTTATTCTCCATTTCCAAACGGTATCCATCAAGGATGCCATAGAGTTCGGTCATGGTGAGTGTATTCAGGTTCTCTGTTCTCTTGATAAAGACAGTAGAATGTCCACTCATTGGGTAATGCACTCATGAACTTTCTTGTAAGATCTCTAAGTTTATGAGCAATTCCCACAGACTGAAGGGAAGAAATGAGATCCATGTACTTGAAGTATTGCTAGCTGAGTGTCTCTCCAGCAACGTAGGTGAAGCTCTCGAATTGCTGCTTCAATGAGTCTTTCTTGGAATCATTTGAGCTAGAATACATTTGAGTAAGTGCATCAAACAGTTCTTTGGCTGATTTGCAATGTTCAAGCCCCACCATGATGGAGTTGGAAATTGCAGTCATGAGAACAGTCATCGCATTGCTATCAATGTCCAGCTTCTTCCGGTCCTCATCAGAATAATCTTCAACAGCCTCTTAATCATGGCACCGTTTCCACCAGCTACCTTGGCTTATACGGGCCATTGACAATAGATTGCCACATCTTGTTATCTTGATACCTGATGAAGCCTTTCACTCGTGTGCTCGATGACTTGAAGTTCTCAGGGGTGATGATAGGTGCTTTGGTCATCGTCCCCATCTCTACTTCAGATTTGTTGAGGGTCATTTTGAGTGTGGTATAAGGAGGAGTGAAAAACAGGTTGATTAGGATGGTAAGATCTCACAATCAAGAACCTAAAAAGCTCTGATACCAATTGCAGGATCGGGTTTGTCACTTAAACACTTGAATTTCTCTCAAACTCACTTATATAACACTCAAATCAGATGAAGTAGAATCTCTTATAAGAGTTGATAATAATATAATAAGTAGCAAAGAACACAGAAATAATTTTCAAGGAACTTGTATATATTACTTCTCAATTCAAAGTATTACAAGACTCTTACAAGCATAAAACATAAGTTACAATGAGAAACTATATATACTAGATCCTACAGCCGGATATACTTTGATACCAGCTGGAAACCTAAGACTAAAAGCATATACTACAATGCTAAAGTAAAGGTATCTTAGATAAAGTACTGTCTAAGATATGGTAGTCATAACATGTCCATGACTTACCTTTTGTCACAAACTAAATATGGCAACTGTACTAACTTATAAAGGTAAATAGTGGAATAAAGTATGGTCAACTACATGGCTTTAACTACATGGCTTTTGAGAAAACGCCATGTAGTATCTCAGAGGTCTGCAGCGGAGTGTCAGGGAGACCATACTTATGTCCACTGGATAATAGTAGTGTCTTCCGAAGGTAAGTTGGCTTCGGAAGAACAAGTTCTACCAAAGCCACTCATACTTCGGAATAGGCTTCTATACTTCCGAGGCTTGAGGACTTCTTTCATATTTCGAAAGTTGACTTCTGATCTTTCACTTTAAGTCTTGATCTTTGGAAGTAAATACTTTGTCTTCGGAAGTTGGAGTTTTCCTTCGGAAGCTAGTTTTTCACTTTGTCTTCGGAAGAGCTCCTTTTTCCTTCGGAAGTTCCACACTTAGCTTCGGAAGTCCTTTATTTGTTGTACCAAAATAGTCTAAGTGATTTGGTTTTGGTTGCACCATCCTTTCTAGATCCAACAAAGGAGGCTGCAAAGATTCGGTTATTAGTGGGTATGAAGTCAGACTGCTTAATGAGTCATACATTCCTTACATATACACCAGACACTTCAGGAAGATCAGCAATAAGCATGGAGAGGCTGATATGTACTTCTTCCTTAACTGCATCAAGATCTTGAAGATGGCATATGACCGGATCATTACCAAAAGGGAACAAAGAAAGAAAAGGAAGACTCCTTTGCAATTGGGGAATATTGTGAAGTTGAAGGTTGATGTTGAGGGATCTCTTCTGACTCATAGAGATGGGTTATCCACTGTGTCCATTTGGGAACCCATCTTTTTGAAACTAGCTATTGAAGCCATCTACACAATGAGCTTGATGAAGATCCATGTGCTTAACAGAGACAAGATGAATGATGCAAAGGATTTTGTCAACATGATCAAAGCCATTCTAGATCCTACTTTGGCAGAACCAATTACTGCTCCACCTTCTGCGATGACCCAATAGAATCTTCACAACCTCATCCACCATCAAACCCTTTAAGCACATAGGTTGTATAATCCTTAGGGGGAGTATTTTTGGACCCTGAAAAGATCATACATGCCAATTCAAGTGGTGGCTGATATTGCTCTGCTTGAATTCTCACCAAGACCAAGAAGATATGCGGATGAAGAATCCGCATAAAGAAGAAGACAAGTGTCAGCTATCCGTATTTGTACATGCGGATGGCCATTAAACAAATGCTGACAAGTATTTGTTCTTCCACATTTACAAACGCAAACAACCGAACAAATGCTGATAAGTATTTGTACGTTCGCGTTTACTAATGCAGATGTGAACAACAAATGCGCATAAGTGTTTGTTCATCCGCATTTGTCAATGTTGATGACCAAACACCAATTCTGAAGACCAAAAAGAAATGTTGATGAAGAACAAGACATCTACATTAGTTAATGCGGATGAACAGAAGAAAATGCTAATTAGGCTTTAGACTTAGACTAGTTTCCTGATGTATAGTACAGGGGTAGTTTAGTCATTTTGTAAAGGCCTTTTTGTCAACCTATATATAGAATAGAAACCCTACTTTTAAGGATTCTTAAACAACCAGAATATTTAGAATCTTTGACAGTCTTATGATTCAGTGGTGTCGTGTTACTGTGTTTTGCTAAAACCATAGCATTCATTGTAACTTTTCACAATCATTAATACAAAGCATTTATGAGTATTTCTAGTGTTCAATGATCTGTGTTTGTGTATTTCTGCTACATAATCACATACTCAATCATCATATTCGATCCTTGTTGATTCACATCAACAGAGAATAAGAAGAAGGGGAGTAGAACTGAAGAAGAAGAAGAAGAAGAAGAAGGGTAGGGGGTCGGGGGTGTATTTAATATAAATATATTGAATGAAGGGTATTTTAGTCATATTATAGTCACTTGATAGAAAAATCTTAATACCGTTAGTCAAAAGGAAGAAAATAAAAATGATTTTCAAAACTGAGGCCAATAATGAAGATAAATTAAACGTTGGTACTCGAATGTAGATAAATTACAAAACTCAAGGACCAAAATCGAGATTAACTTTTTTTAAATGAAATTGCCTTTAAATAAAAAAGGGGCCCATGCAGACATTCACGTCTTTTATATTTTTAATAAAGAGAATAACATTTAGTCTATTTTCTTATAGTAGTTATGTGTTCTTGTTTTTTATCAAATAATAAAAAAATTGACTTTTTTTTATAGTTCCTATATTTTTTGGTTTGCAGTTAACCAACCAAATTGAGCTGAACAACCATTAGTAACTGATTAACCAACACCAATTTAATCAAAACTGATTGGTTTTCAAAATGTCTTAATCAAAAATATTTGCCAAGGTTAAAAACTGAAGTGTACCGCATCGCGCACGCCCCTAATGGTGATAGCTTTTAATGGTAGGGGTTAATTGTGAGCCGTTAGTTGTAAGTGTGCGAATTACTCGTATAACATGTCTTTAGTGGAAAAAAATGTAGGAATTAGTTGTAGAGTCTTAGATACACCTTTAGCTTACATGTTTTTAGTTCAATTATCCTTAGTTTCGTTTCATTACCCATAGGAATTTTCTTAGTGTTTGTATATATTGTTATCTTCTTCCACTAGTAATTTGATATATTAATTGTTTCCATATATGAGCCTAGGGTGTCTGTGGGTGCAACCTCTCTATCCCTTATGTAAAGAGAAGGTTACCCTCGCCTTTCCCTTCCCATATCGGCCCTCCTATCAGTGTGAGATTCTAGTGGGTATTATGTTAGTTTGCTAGTTTTAGAGAAGCATAATGTTAAACTCGCTAAATACGTCACAAGACTTACTATGTGAAAAAGACATACAGAAAATAAATCTCAATAATAAAATTGATGTGATCTGAGCCCTGAAAATGATTCATTTGGTTCATAGTTATCTACATGGTTTTTGTTAGATCTAGGAACAATAGATCTAGATCATTTTGTATAGGCTTAGAACTTTAATCAATACTTGTAATGAATGATTGTAATTTATTATTTTGATGTATGCATTGTGTATATAGGTTAACCCATATGTATGTTGATCTATGTATGATTGCAGGTACAAACATAATACTTGGTCAATTACTGAAAATGACTAAGTGTAAGAAACATCTACGGATGAACATTTTGTTCTTCCGTAGATATGTTTCTTACAAGTAAATCCTCCGGATTTCCCCTTCGGAAGAACAAAATAACTTCAGAAGATCAAGCACCTTCGGATGAACAAAATACCATCGGAAGAACAAACACTTGCGGAAGACTATGTAGCTGCAGAGCTCAAACACTTGTATCTAAATAATGCAAAGTGTTACAAGTCAACAAGTCAACAAGACAGTTGTGCAAATCCCAAGAGATCCGGTGTTTCTTAACTGAAACACATGTGCCTATAAATATGGTCCTAGGTTTCACATCAAGAAGACGAACACCTAAGCAACAATACGGCAAACCAAAACATCACATCAATTCACACAAAGATAAACCCTAGCAGCCGTCACATAAACTTTCACACATTCGAAGCATTTATTGTTGATTATATATTCATCTGTAATCATTATCAGTTTTAATAAAATACGTTTGAATCAAATTCTTTTTGCTTATTAATTGTGTTCATATCATTGTGTTCGTCATAATCATTAATCATTATATTTGATATTTACTTAAAAAATCAATTAAACAAGGTTAATGTTGATTCCGCAAACATTAACTTGATTCCCTATTAACACCGATAATTCCTCATTGCGATCCTTGGATTCACAGGTGGTATCGTAGCCAAGTGCTCATTGATTTAGATCGATTGATCTATCAGTATTAATAGTGTTTAATTGTTTGCTTGTTTCACTAGATCTGTCAGTGTTTGCTTATTAGCTCTATTGTTTTTAAGCAAATCGTTTTTGTGTGAATTGATTAAAACAATGAATTGTCTTTCAGCGAGTACTGTTTAATTGCTTGATTAACTTGGATCAATATTCAAATCAATTGAATAGTAGATCTTGGTTATTGATTGACATTCATCAATTCTTCAAGTTTATTTGAACAAATTAATTAACAAAATTTTTGATTCAACAAATCAAAACATGAGTAACTTTTGTGGATCATCATACCAACCTCCAAAGTTGGAAACAAAAGCATATTTTAAATAATGGAAAATCAAGTTCAGGAATCATGTGAATTATACAGATTCTGACTTATGGGTGTCAATAACTGAAGGTCCATATATTCCACCCACTCTTGGGCCGGATTATAATGACAATAATCAACCCATAAATACAAAGGATCTGTCACCTGATGATATTAAGAAGGTTAAGGTTGATATTAAGGCATACAACTTGCTTAGTATGGCTTTACCTAAAGAAATATTAATCAGATGTGAGAATTATAAAACAGCAAATTCCTTAGGGAAGATTCTTCATACACTCTATGAAGGGAGTGATGAAATCAGAAGAATTAGGAAGGACACCCTGCGTTCACAATATGAAACCTTTCATCATATTGAGGGTGAATCAATTCCTCAACAACTCCATAGATTTATGCAACTAGTAACAAAAATGAATATCTTGGAGTTAAATTATACAAATGAGGAATTAAACAAGAAGATGCTCCATACTTTGCCTGAAAGTTGGAAGCAAACTATGTCCATGTTCAAGAACACCATTGACCTTAAAGAAACTGGTTTAGATACATTGGTAGCTAAAGTTGAGGCTCTTGAAATGGATGAAAAATCAAGAAACAAGAGTGTGAGAACACATGTCTCACCCTATCACTTTAAAGAAACAAAAACTGTTGGAAGTGCCTTCATTTCCAACAATGATAGTGATAACTCTTGTACTTTGAGTGAAGATGTAGAGGAAGTAAGTTTCTATGCATCAAAGCCTTCAAAGAAATCTTCTCAAACTAAGTCAAGAAAAGAAAAAGGAAAAACTGATGATCGAAGAGATACATCATCAGCAAAGTCTTCATCAAATAACAACCAAACAGAGCCCATCACTGTCATTATGGACTCTGAAGAACAAAAAGCAGCTTTTGCAGCTTTCAGTTCAAGTTTTCAAGCTTACTTAGGAAGCTAAGTAACATCTGCCAACATTTGCCAACAAGACTTGGAAGAACTACATCCAGATGTAGCATAGGAGATGGATCTACAATGGTAAATGGCAATGATTGCTTATAGAGCCAAACAATATCTTAGGAGAAATAATAATTTGGCTGCTGCAAGTAAATCATCAAGGATTGGTGTTGATAAGTGTAAGATGTTTCAAGTGCAATCTCTATGGACACTTTTCTAGAGAATGTAATCAACAATCAAATTCTGACTTGACAAAACATTAGCAACATCAGTCTCACCAATCATCATCAGCTCAAAGACGTTTCAGACAACCACAACTAACCAACTCATCCCTACCAGCCACAAATACATCAGCAAGAACAAGTAACTCTAAAGAAACTGGGCTGATCACACTTCAAGATGGAACCTGTAACTGGAGTATGTATGAGAAGGAAGTCTTTGAAGAAAATCAACCTTTAATGGATCATATGGAAAACAAAGTTCCACCCATAGCTAGAGAGGTAAGTGATAGGTCATGTTCACCAATATATGTTGAGGAAGTTGAAAGATATAGAGTCCATGCTCAACAACTAGCTGATAAAGTTAAAAAAGCAATGATTTTAAATGAATCTCATGTAAGAGAACATAAATTATATCAAATCAAAATTAACTCTTTACAAAAGGATTTAGATAAACTTGTTTCAAAAAATTACAATTTAAAAGCACAAGTTGAGCATCTGACCACTTCCTTAACTAAATCAATGGCTAATCATGCACCAAATGAAGTGAAACTTCAGAAGTTTCAACTTTCATCTCAGCTGTATGAGAAATTATTAAATTCTCATATTGAAAAAAGAACAGGTATGGGTTGGGATATAATGTTGTGGCACCTCCTATAAACAATAGTTACTCACCTTTACCTGAATCAATGACAAATAACTTGTCAAATCATTTTGTTCCAAGCACCAAGTTTGAAACAAACTCTAATTAACAAGTTAATCATAATACAACTACGGTGAATGAAACTGAGTCTTCTGAATCAAAAAAGATTAATCAAAATGACTCAGAATTTGACTTTGATGAGTCTGATGACTTGGATGATTCTGATGAACATCATGATGATCTACTGAACATTGGTAAGAATGTTTCTTTTGAAACACTCATTCCAAAAGTCCTTGAAGAAACAATCATTCCCAAAGTTCTTGAAGAAACAAAGTTGCCATATCCTCCAAAACAAAGAAATATGCTGAAGACTATTTGCAAGAGAATAACTCAGCTAAATGAAAGTCTTTAAGAACTTCATCAGCAACAAAAACCTTCAAATAAGAGAAATTGAAAAGTGTGCATCTACTGAGGAAGTACACACAGTTTCCGTAGATAAAGGAAAGAAGAAACAATCAGCAGATCTTCAGCGGAAGAAGAAACCTTCTTCACTAGGAGATCTGCAAAAATCCAAATCTACTGATTCAGTAGATGATCTACGAAAGGCAAAATCAGTAGCAAACAAATCAAAGCCTCAAAAGCTGAAAGAGGATTTAATCAACTACAAAAATGGAAAAGGATGCAAAGCCTCAAAAGTTGACAAAGAAGAAGAAAGTAACTGATTCTGACAAAGAATCAGAGGAGATGTATTGCAAATGGTGTGATATGAAAAACCACAATACTGAAGATTGTTAATTCAGTAGTTATTGTTCTATTTGCAATATGAACAATCACATGACATCTGACTACTACTTCAACAAACATTGTGCTATTTGTAACAAAAATAACCATTCAACTCAGGAATGTTATTTCAACAAAAAGAACAAGACAAAGAGCACAAAGAATAAACAATCTGATAAAGCTGAATCAGACACTCAATCTACTGACTGTGAAAAAGATTCAAAAATTTTGAAGCATCAAAAAAAACAAAAGCCAAAACCAAAGGACAAAACATCCACTGATGTTCAACCTTTCGAGAAAAGAACATCATTTCAGCAATCAAAAACACCTCACAAAAGGGTGAACTTGACTGAAAAAGAAACAAATGCTGATGGTCCTTTCTTTAATAATTTTTAAAAAGGAACTCGTGTACCTCATTCAAAATCAAAAGATAATGAAACTTTCAACAATCAAGATTTATTATGAAAACCAAAGCATGAAACCAACAAAAATAAGGTGAATGAAGAAGATATTGAGAAACCAGGGCCTAGTTCAACAACCTCATCTTCAACAGAATCATCCTCACCTGAAACAACTCAGAATAAATCAATTAAAATTAAAATTAATACTGAAACTTCAAGACTTATTCATGAAGGAGTAGCAATTTTAGACACTGCTGGCAAACCCAAGATCATTATGGCTTAGGTTGTCAATTCTAACTGATTTCTTTCTGTGTGCAGGAACAATCTTGGAGAGCTGACAACAAGTGGTATGTTGACAGTGGTTGTTCCAGGCATATGACAGGAAACTGTTTACTTCTCCATGACTTCAAGCATAAAAATGCCTCATATGTGGCATTTGATGGGGATAAGAAGGGAGGTAAAATAGTTGGTGAAGGAAAGGTAACTAATAGTGTGCTCAAATTTGAGAAAGTAAACTATTGTCAAAATTTACAACATAATTTATTGAGTGCGTCTCAAATTTGTGATCAAAATTATACCTCATTATTTGATAACACTAATTGTTACATTCTTAAGCCAGGTTTTTCAGTTCCAGAAAATTGGATCCTTCTTAAAGCATCAAGAAAAGGAAACACATATGTTTTGGATATAAACAACACTTCACTCACAAGACATGAAACATGCCTCCTATCTAAGTCATTAGAAGATGAATCTCAATTGTGGCATAGAAGGCTTGTTCATTCTAACATGAAGAACATGAACAAATTGGTGAAAAATGACCTAGTCATTGGATTGCCAAAGGAAGAGTTTTATTGTTCAAATCATTGTCCTTCATGTTATAAAGTGATAGGATCAAATGTACCAATCTGTGATGATTTATGAACACAATTCAATGAAATACAAACAAAGTAATCAAATCAAGCAAGATATCAACAAAATTCAGAGTTTCATTAATATCAAGCAAAGACAATTACAAAGTATGTAAGCAGGTTCGAATACCACTCGTACTAATACCTGTAAGTCTAAGCTATTTATAATAAAACAAAAAGGAACTAACTAATTACAAAACTAGTCCCTATACTATTACAAAGTATTAAAAAGACAACTAAAGACAACATGTTAATCTTCCTTGAGCACTAACAATACTCCCCCTAAGATTTGTCTTCTTTTTCTTTTCTTCCATCTTCCATCTTCAGCTTTTATCTTCAATTCTTATCTTCATCACTCAAAAAAATCTTTTGGTTCTTCCTTTATCTTAAATATTGGCTTCTGTTTGTACATCTCTAGTTCTTTCAAAGCATTTGAAATAGCAGACTTGAATTTGCTTACAAGAATGCCTTGTTCTGGTTTAGCTTCATTCGTCTTAATCTCCATCTTGTTCATTCTCTCCAATGTATCTTTTGAAAGAAACATGAGATATCAATATTAGCATATAACTCAATAGGATTTTGACTTTCCTTTGAGTATACTTCTAGTACTCCTTTCCTTGAAATTCTCATGAATTCAATGTCTTTTATATCTTTCTTGATAATGTTAGCATAAGCAAGAGCTTTTCTTAAAGATATTCTTTCCATAGCAGCATTCATCACATTGATGATAGAAATGAAATACTTTTTGTCTTGCTCAGCTATCTCAGGAGATACTTTTTCAAACTTTTGTACAGACAAAAATGAGATATAACTAGGATGTAAAACTCCAGTTCAAAAACTCCAAATAAAGTAATCATATCCTCATCCCAACGTTCGAGATTCCGGATCAACTTAAGCTCAAACGTCTCAGTGTTATAAAACCATCTGAGAATTGGCTTTGACTTTTGATTACCATCTATCACTTTCAGAGCAGGAGTTGTTACCTTCTTAAAATAGTTGTCACAAAATTCAATCATTGAATGTTCCTCCTCAGACTGTAATCCTTTGAGCTTTTTATTATTCTTCAAAGTAACAAAGTACTCTTTATCCTCTTGATCACATCTTGTCTTAAGAAAATTACTTGATCTATCCAATCCTCTTCTTAATAATTCTACCAACATCTTCCCACATTTCGAATCAGAAGGATTGATCAGAGGTAATATATTTAGCTCTTTCAGATCTTGCACTGGAAGTTTTATGATGCTAGAGTAAAGTGATATACATCACACACAGCATTTACCCTCTTTATCAAAAATACATCGAATACTTCATCATACTTCCATGCGATAATCTTTACTTGGTTTGTAAAATCCGGAGCAATCATAGCATTCAACAATTCAGCAACTGATTGTCCTCTTTGTAGTACGTTTCTTACCAAGTCTCCAGTTGATCTTGAATTATCAAAAATATGCCTTTGTTCAGTAGAGGCTTTGTATGCTTTTCTTTCTGGATCAGCAAATATTTCAATCAACTCTTTTCTGTGATCATGTGCATCTGTCCTTCTTGCCATTTGTTTGATCTTCTGTGGCTTTAACATTCTTGTCCTTTTTGTAATTTCAAGATACTAAGGATTATCTGTATCAAGTATAATCATCTTCTTCAATTGTTTCTCTGTTTCTTGAAAACTTCTGACCAGATTCCTCAAGGATACAGATTGTAACCTTTTTAGTTTCCTCCACGGGTAATTCCTAGCTTGCAACCATGATCTTAAAGCTGGAATTCTCATATCATCTGGATCAGGATGGTGCAGCTCAAAGCTTGATAGTTCTTCTACATTAATAACCTCTTTTGCTCTAGTCCATTCACCATGCTCAATAACAATCTCATTTGGATCAACAGGTGCAACTGACTGTAAGGATTCCTTTAAGTCTGATGCAAACCAAAACATCCAATGTCTCTCTGCAACAAATGCACTAAGTACTGAAGTAAGAAATGCTTCGGAAGTTTTACACCATACACTAGAAAATACTCTAAGTGTAAAATCTTCCGAAGCCAAGAACAATATCTTCCGAAGACAAACATGAAGTCTTCCAAAGCCTCAGAGACAAAGTCTTCCGAAGCTTCACTCAATGAAGACAGATTTCTTCCGAAGACTTTTAGTAAACATGCTTTATCTGATGTATTGTTCCATAAAGCTGGACACCTTTCCGCTGCATCTCTGTAATGTCACCAACTTACATGAGTTGGTGAAAAGGTCTATGCTTTTGGTAACTGTACATTGAGGTCTTGAGTCTGTAACTTTCTACTTTATTTACTTTATCCTTTTTGTAATAGATAAGGATGTGAGCTATGGCATGTCATAGCCACAAGGTCAAAAGGCAGATATGCCTTTTGATCCTACAATTGATTTTGTTTGAGTCTAATCAATTGTATCCAGCTGGCTTTCAAAGTATAGCCGGCTGTAGGTTGTAGTATAAGTATTCCAAGTTCTAGTATCTTTCTTTATGCTTTGTAACACTTGTAAAAGAACTTGAGAAAGCAATATACTGCCTCCTTAAAACCCAACTGTCTTGTTCTGTCTCTTTTACTTTACTTGTGTTCTTTGTATCAATATATTGGTTAATCCAGTTCACTGTTTGATCAAATTTAGTTATTTTCCTCTTTGTGTTGTTGTGTTGTAATTGTTCAAGCCCTTAACCGGTCTTGCAATTGGTATCAGAGCATTTCAGGCTCTTGATATAAAAACACACAAAAACTAAACTCTCCAAATGGCATCCATCTCAAAGACTGATATGGAGACTGGAACCATGAACAAATCCCCACTGATCACTCTTGATGACTTTGACACCTGGTGTATGAGAATGGAAGGTTTCATCAGGTCTCTAGACTCAAGAATGTGGGAATTTGTTGAGAATGTACCTTTCATACCCAGCACTCCTTCTCCTACTGGTGCTGGTATGATACCAAAAGATGTGGCCAAGTACTCTGATGAAGATAGGAAAAGAGTAGAGATTGATAGAAAGGCCATGACTTCTCTTCAAACTGCCCTTCCAAACTCTGTGTACAGAGGTTTTAAGAAGTGCAAAACAGCTAAACAGCTGTGGGATGCACTGAAACTAATGTATGAAGGCTCCTCTGAAGCCAAGGAGAACAAGAAGGATCTCCTGAAGTAGCAGTTTGAAAACTTCACCTTCAAAACAGGTGAAATCATGACTCAGCAATACTTTAGGTATGTTGAGATAGTGGATACCCTAGTGGATGGAGGAGTTCCTCTTGAGAACAGGGACATTGTAAGGAAGTTCATGTCCTCACTTCCTAGGCAATGGACACAATACTGTGTGGTGATCAAGAGGACTGAGAATCTCAAAACTCTTACTCTGATAGAGTTATATGGGATTCTCAGTGGCTACCAGATGGAGATGAACATGCAAGGTTCATCTGGCAACTCCAACAATCAAATGGGTTCAGCCATTCATGTGGTTGAAAGGGATAGCATAGAACCCCAACATCATCTCATATGCTACCCTGACAACTCACCAAAGGGTCCTTTCATCACCTTCCCAGAGACACCTAGGGAGAACTACACTTAAGGAAGCCCATTCCAAGAGACAAGTTCTTCTCAAGCCTTTGTGTCTTCTAATGAAAGCTGTGGGAACTCTCTCTTCACTCTTGAAGACCTGGACTGTATCCATCTAGATGACCTGGAGTACATGGAAATAGTTTAGCAGATGGCTCTCCTTACTCACAGAGCCAAGAAGTTCTACAAGAGAATAGGAAGGAGGTTGCCAAGCAATGCAACCAGTGGAAAGTTTGGGCTGGATAAAAGCAAAGTCAAGTGTTACAACTGTAACTTGATGGGCCACTTTGCTAGGGAGTGTAAGGCACCTAAAACAAATAGTGGTCAAGCACAAACCAGACCAAACTACACTGACAAAGCCCCTCAGAATGAGAAGCTAAAGCAACATGCTACTGTTGCTGTTGAAGAGGGAGGCTTTGACTGGAGCTTTCAGGTGGAAGATGCTTCTCCAAACCAAGCACTAATGGCAGACCATGATGAAGCCAAGGTATTGGAACATCTCTGTACTCCTGAATGCATTGCTAAAGTAAACGGATACAGGTCCAATAACTTAGAAATGAGATCTGATCATGAGTCCTTAAACATTTTAAAATCTGATTTTTGAAAGTCTGAAAATGATTACATGTTAAAGATAGAGGACTTGGAGAAAACCATTTCAGTACTAAAACATGAACATACAGATTTTAGGACTCAAATCCAGGATCTCATAACTAAGTTGACTGAGTGCCAGGCTGAGCTTGTGATCAGCAAAGCCAAGGCTGAAAAGAGTGTTCTTGAAGAAGAGACCTTCAAGAACATGATATCCTCATCCCTGCACAACAAAGTGTGCTATCAAAATAGACAGGGACTGGGATCAAATGAGATAGCTCCTCCACACACAATCTTGTCTGTAAGATCTCCTAGGTGTGGAACTTGTGAAGATGAGCTTCCTCTCATAGATCCTATAAGTGAGGAGGATGAAGAAGAGATAGTGAAGAATTCCTCTGAGAAGAGTGAAGAGGAGGATTCTACTAAGGGCCACTATCCTTCTGGGAGAAGAAATTTACTGTGATGACCAAGTCAAAGAGAAAGAATTTGATCAGGAAAAGCAAAAGAAAAGCAAAGAAGGCTCAAGAGATCAAGGCTACTTTTGATTCTAAGCAGAAACAAGTTTTTATCTCTACAGGGTTTAAAGTAGTAAAGACTGAAGACATCAACCAAGACTCCTCAGCTAAGAGTTCTGGTTCTTGTTCAAATCATCTCAGTACAAAGAAGAAGACTGAGCTGCTATGTACCACTACTGCACAGCCTGGACCATCAAACTCCAAGAACAGTTCACAGCCCAAAAGAACCGTCTCAGCATCTACAAAGATGAAGGTGGAGAAGGGATGTGACCAAAGCCAGTTTTGCTCTCGTAAGCAGACTCTTTTGAAGAAGAAAATGTTATGTGTCATGTGTGAAAGTACCTCTCACATTGCTAAGGATTGCCCATACAATCCTAAAAGTACTATCCATATGACCAATACAAAGACTTCAAAGAGTTTCAAGAAGATTCAAGCTTCAGAAGGAAAGTCTGTTTCCTTCGGAAGCTCCAAATCAAAGAAGAAGGTAAATGGAAAATTACCTTCGGAAGAAAAATTGGTCTCGGAAGAAAGGAGTTCTTCCGAAGCACTGAAGTCTGCTGCAGTGACTGTAGAATCTTCTGAAGGTTCAGTCATCAAAACTTGTGAAGTCCCAAAAGCTTCTAAGGTTTTGAAGGTCAAGTCCAAGACTCCAAAGGTGGTGTGGAAGTCTAAGAAAGACCAAATGACTGAAGTTTCTCCATCAAAAACAGATGAAGATCCCCCTAGTACAACCATAGGATCTATTACTGTTGCATTACCTTCTATTATACTTAGTGAGCCCAAGACAAGTAAGGCTTGGGTTTCCAAATGTAACTAATCATTTTCTTTGTGCAGGAACAGCTCAAGACAAGCAGGAATGTCTGGATAATTGATAGTGGCTGTTCCAGGCACATGAAGGCAATAGGTCTCTACTCCATAACTTTGAGAGAATTGATGGAGGACCAGTTGCTTTTGGAGGAGATGAAGGTGGTTACATTTCAGGAAGGGGCAAGGTCACAAATGGTAAGCTCAGCATTAAAAAGGTAAACTTTGTTAAGCAGCTTGGGTACAATCTTCTGAGTGTATCCCAATTTTGGATCAGAGTCATAACATGCTCTTTACTGAGCATGAGTGCATTGTTCTCAAGCCTGGAGTGGTCATTCCTCATGAGCATATCCTGCTCAGAGCCCCCAGGAAAGGGAACATGTACAAGATGGATTTGCAAGAAACATCTCCCTCTGGAGAAGTTCTCATGCTTTCTATCTAAAGCAAATAGTGATGAGTCTTTCCTATGGCATAAAAGAATGTGCCATGTAAACTTTAAGAACATGAATAAGCTAATTAAACATGATTTGGTAACTGGAATGCCAAAGAAAGAGTTTACAAGTGATGATCATTGTGTTGCATGCCTGAAAGGGAAGCAACATAAGGTATCTCACAAGCCTAAGGAAAGGAACTCCATCACTACTCCCCTACACTTGTTACATATGGATCTCTTTGGCCCCACCAGTGTAATGAGTCTAGGAAGGACCTCTTATTGTTTAGTGATCACAATGATTTTACAAGATTCACTTGGGTTTTCTTTCTTAGAACTAAGGATGAAACCCCTGAGATTCTGAAGAATTTCATCTTAAAAATTGAGAATCAAAGTGATCACAAGGTCAAAACCATAAGATGTGATCAAGGTACTGAATTCAAGAATCAAATCCTTGATACATTTTGTGATGAAAAAGGTATTACAAGACAATATAGTGCTCCCAGGACTCCTCAGCAAAATGGAGTTGCTGAGAGGAGAAACAGGACACTAATTGAAGCTGCAAGAACTATGTTGTCTGACTCTAAACTGCCTATCACCTTCTGGGCAGAGGCAGTAAATACTGCTTGCTATGTGCAAAACAGAGTTTTGGTAGTTAAGACACATGGTAAGACTCCTTATGAACTTTGGCACAAGAGAAAACCTTTCATTGGTTTTCTCATGTCATTTGGATGTCCCTGCACCATCTTGAATACCAAGGATCAAATTGCCAAGTTTGCTGAGAAAGCAGATGATGGACACTTCATTGGATACTCTTCCCAAGCTAAGGCTTATAGAGTATACAATCTCAGAACTAGAATTGTTGAGGAGTCAGCCAATGTGACTTTCAATGAACACACACCCTGTGTGGCTGGTTCTGGTCCTGATTGGCTATTTGATCTTGATTTAGTTACCAACTGTTTTAACAAATCTTGTGAGAATGTTTCAGGATCTACAGAAAATCTAAATACATGTGATCCTGATCCAAGATTTGAGCTAGGAAGACCTTCAACTCATACATCTTCAGCTCTAGTTGGGACTACTTCAGCAAATGAGGTCTCTATCAGCACTACAATGACAAATTCAGCTGATACATCTGGGATGCCTTCAAATTCCAGCTCAGAGGCACCTCAACCAGATAAAGATACCTCAATTGTAGAAGACAACAATGGTGATGGTGAAAGTGATCAGGAATTCCTTGATGCTAATAACCACACCATAGATGACAACATCAATGATGTCACACACTCATTGGATCAAGTTAATATTGATAAGTGTGGTAATGTGGAGGGTGAATCATCTATGCCAGATCTAAATTTCTCAAATTTAGATCTTTCTCAGCAACTTGCTGTGATCCCTCAGCTAAGGATCCACAAGTCTCACCCCACCATAAACATCATTGGAGATGTTGTCACAGGGGTAAGAACAAGAGGACAAACCCATGAAGCAAATGTTTGTCTTCACTCTTGTTTCTTATCTCAGATAGAGCCAAAGAAAGTTGATAAAGCTCTAAAGGATAGAAGTTGGGTTGAAGCTATGCAACAAGAGCTACTTCAATTCAAAAGGCAGAAAGTTTGGAACCTTTGTCCTCTTCCTCATGGGAAGACTACCATTGGAACCAAATGGGTCTTTTGGAATAAGAAGGATGATAGAGGAATTATCATCAAGAACAAGGCAATACTAGTTGTTCAAGGATACACACAAGAAGAAGGGATTGACTACACTGATGTCTTTACTCCTGTAGCAAGATTAGATGTTGTTAGGATATTCCTGGCATTTGCTGCATCCAAGAACTTCAAGGTCTTTCAACTTGATGTAAAGTGTGCTTTCTTATATGGAGTGATTGATGAAGAGGTTTATGTCAAACAGCCACCTGGTTTTGTAGACCCTATTCATCCTGATTATGTCTGCAAGCTTGACAAAGCTCTTTATAGGCTGCATTAGGCACCCAGGAAATAGTATGAGACATTGTCTGAGTATCTTTGTAAACATGGATACAGGAGAGGTACAATAGATGGAACTCTCTTCATCAAAGGACAGGGAAATGACTTATTGCTAGTTCAAGTATATGTAGATGACATCATCTTTGGTTCAACTAATCCAAAGCTCTGCAAAGACTTTGAGAAGCTGATGAAAGACAGATTTGAAATGAGTGCAATAGGAGAACTCAATTTCTTTCTGGGAATTCAAGTGAAGCAAGTTGAAGATGGCATCTTCATAAGTCAGTCAAAGTATGTTCAGGACATACTCAATAGGTTCAACATGACTGATTGTAAGATTGCTAAGACACCCATAGCCAGAAATCACTCCCTTGGACCTGATGTTGAGGGGGAGTGTGTATATGAACATTTATACAGGGCTATGATTGGGTCTCTTATGTATCTTACAACTAGTAGGCCTGATATCATGTTTGCTACATGTATTTGTGCAAGATATTAAGCCAACCCTAAGATGTCTCACTTAATCACTGTCAAAAGGATTCTAAGATACCTCAAAGGTGCTTCAACACTTGGTTTATGGTATCCAAAGAATTCTGACTTCAATCTGTATGCTTATACAGATAGTGATTATGGTGGTTGCAACATGACTTCAAAGTCTACATCTGGGGGATGTCAATTCCTTGGTAGAAGGGTTGTCTCATGGAAATGAAAGAAACAATCCTGTGTGTCTGCATCAACTGCTGAGGCTAAATACATTGCTGCTGCAAGCTGCTGTGCTCAAGTGCTTTGGATTCAGAATCAGATGCTGGACTATGGATTTAACTTCAAAGAGACTCATATCCACATAGACAACAATAGTGCTATCTCTATCACTGAGAATCCTGTGCAGCACTCTAGGACCAAACACATCAATATCAGGTATCATTTAATAGGAGATAACTATGAAAATGGATTAATTAAACTAGTCAAAGTTCATACAGATGAACAATATGTTGATCTGTTTACAAAAGCTTTTGATGAACAGAGATTTAAATATCTAATATCAGCTATTGGGAAGAAAATCATGTCTTCAAAATAAATAACTGTCTAAGAAATTTTACCTTGGGAAGAAGTCTAAATCTATCTTCCGAAGCTTAAATTCTTATCTCAGACACTTATTTGTTTTTAAGGACTTTTTCCTTCCGAAGCAAAATTAACTCTCGGAAGCTTTGTTGTTCCTTATACAAAGCATTCAAGTGTTTATTTCTCTTCTGAAGCAAAATTTTCAAGACTCTCAGGAAAATCTTCCGAAGTCATTTTAGCTTCGGAAGCTTTTTCATTAAAACTTCCGAAGACAATTTACCTTTGGAAGCTTTTCGAATTCCAAGAAAACTACTTTTTGAGCAAAAGTAAACTACTTTTTCAGAGTAGGGACCGACTTTCGGATTTCAAAGTTTATCCTCTTTCATTAACTTTGGTTCAAATCCCTTTTCACATAAATACCAAACGGTTCCCCCTCTTCCTCACTATCTTCCTCAATTCCACTATTCCTCAAACCTAATTCCCAAAACCGCCTTTGCTTTCTACCTTTCTTCAACCTTAAGCTTCTCGAATGCCCAACCTTAACCGCAGAAACAACCCAGATTTCTCCATGCAACTTCACAGGCAACACAATCAGGTTGCTCTGTTAAGCTCTGAGAAAGATGCAAGTTTCTTAGAGATTTGCCAATTCTTAACTCTATCCAACTACTTCACCTCCCTGACCATTGATCCTACTCTGTATGAGGATCATTTGCTTGAATTCTGGAAGACCTGCCAAGAGGTCATTATGGATGGGGAGAAGGCACTGTCTGCCACAGTGCAAGGGAGGACAATCTTCATCACTCCGGCCATCATCAATTATCATTTGCAGCTGGATGATGAAGAAGGTGAGTTGTCTTTCCCAAAGGAAGCTGTTAATCATTCCTTTGAGCAGATGGGCTATGAGGGAGATTTCTCTGTAAAGACCTTCAGGAAAGGGAAGGTCTCATCCTGGTGGAAATACCTGCTCCATGTGGTTATCCACAGCTTGTCAAACAAGCATGGAGGGTGGGACCAGATTCCTGAGGATCTCTCCTTTATAGTGCATGGAATGGTTCAAGGGGTCAACTTCAGGTACTCTCAATTTGTTTATACCAATTTACTTGCAAACTTGGATTCCTTAGAGTATTACATGTTTCCTAGATATGTTCAGCACATTCTTAACTGTGAACTGGGCTCACAGTTGAGGGAAACAAGTAATATTCTTAAATTGGGACAGATGAAGCCCGGCATCTTTAAAATCATGAAGAAGCCAACTGTAGGCTTTTCAGAGGTAGAAACAGCCCTAGTCCCCAAAATGTTAGAGCTCATTGCTCAAGGTGACAACCTGGCAACACAAGCTAGTGTTGAACCCACACCTTCTTCTTCCTTACCCCTAAAAAGACCTCAAATAACCCTCACCTACCAAAGAAAATCCAAACGAACCCCTGCTCAGGCTATTGAGTCTGTACATGTCCCCATATACTCATTTTTACAGGAGGAAGTGGACACTAGAGCTCCCACTTCCCCCGAGGAGCAAACCACTCTCATTTCTTCAACTATCAGGGCTGAGGTTCCTCATGCTCACCCTGATGAGCTCAAAAGCCCAACAGCCTTAAGCCTTCACTCTGAGTCTCAACATTCAAGTGAACAACCTTCAGGGGACAGTTACCATCCCCAGCCTTTAGATCTAAATCAACCCATTCCAAACCTATCCTTCTATACTGATGAAGACTTAGAATTCAGTGAGTACCATGAGTCTCTCTTCTCCTCCCCTACTCAAAGAGAGATGAGTACCTTTGATTCTCCTCAGTCTAGCCCACATCAGTCACTTGTTACTGAGGTGGACACTTCTAAACATGTTCGGGATGTCCATATGGAAGAGGCTCTCACTTCTGCAAGTGATTACATTATTAAGACCTCAACCATGGCAACTTAGCCCACTGGCATCTCAACTGAGATTTCTAGTGAGCAGAGGAAAACCAGCAGCCAAGAACCTCAAGCTGGTGGTGAGAGAGAGGACTTTGGTCCAATCATCTCATCCCCCAATGATTCTTCTGATGAAGAAGAAGGGAATTTGAGACTAAAGGTGCAAAAACTGTCAAAAACATGCTCCTATTTAGTCTCTAAGGTTAGTCACCTTGAATCTCAGGTGACTACCTTACAAAACAGGGTCAATGATCAGCAACTTCAGATTTCATATCTTAAGGAAAAACTAGCTGGGAGACCTTTAAGGAGAGCTCAACCAGGAACACAAGAACCTGTGGAAGTGATTGACTTATCCTCCAGCTCACCTATGCAAGTGGGTTATGCTACCAAAAAGGGGGAGAAAGTTATTGCAGCCATAGAACCTGGGAGTTCTTCATAGATAATGGACATAGAGGACTCACTATCCTCACTTGCAGTTGTGCATTCTCAGCAACTTCCTCAAGTTCACGTTAATGTGGACTTAATAGACTCTATCATCAGGAGTCTCTTTGAGGAAGGTATACCAAGGGCTGTGTCATCTCGACCACAAGGAACTTCAAACTACATCATAAGGTGGAGGTATGATGCTGAAAGAAGAGCTCTTATTCTTCACAGAGTTCAAGGGCAACAAGAAGTATTTGATTTTCAATGCTTGAACTTCTATGAAAGATTGGATCTAGTCAACATGCCACTTGTCAATCCAAGCAACTCAAGACAAGCTGACAAATTGGCTCAAAGAATCCAAGACAGGATCCTTGTAGAGTTCACTCTAAAAAGGAAACTTAGGCAATCAGGCAATGTCATCGGTCAACTGGATGTTGAGGTGGACCCTAAGATTAGTTTCATAGGGGATACCTTGACTGAAGGCCTAGTGGCAGAACCTGAGACCCCTGTCTCATCATCAACAACTGCTGCAGAGGTTCACACTCCTTCTGAGACACCTGCTGGTGAAGGTGTTTCTCAGCCTCTCTCTGGCCAGAGCATGGATGCTACACCAAGCAACGAAGGCCAAGCGTCTATCCACCCTGAGTCATAAAGGTCTGTGGGTGACAAAAGGAAAAGGATTATGACTCCTGAGGAAATTGAGGAGGAAGAGAGAGAGAGGAAAAGGAAGCTAAGGGGAGAAAGTTCCTCTGGGTCTTCAAGCTTTATGCAAGCTGCAATCAGGGCTGCCCCCAGACCAAATACTCAAGATGATGAGTTGAGGGCAGTCAGGATCACTTATTTACAGACCAGGAACTATGATATTGATGAAATCATCTCCCTCCCCTTAGAAGAATTGAATGAACTAGCTGACATGGAAGTGTCGAGAGAGATGAAAGAAAAAGAGGATGCAAGGCTACTTCTCCAATTCAAAGAGGACAGGAGACAGAAAAGACTCTACAAGCATGCTCCCACTCTCTCTCCAGTTCAAGAAAGTCCTGTACAAGAAGATGTTACTCCACAAGAACCTCAGGTAGACAAAGAAGAAGATAGGATCAAAATGATCAACTACCTGAGTGCCACATGCTTCTATCAGACAGATGCACTTCTTCCCCTGTCCTATGACTTTATTGAGTTTGAGTACTTAAAACAACTTGAACTTGAGCTAGTCAAAGAGAGAAAGACAACTAAAAGGAAGCTGAGGGAAGAAGCTGCAAAGTCAAGAACCATCATCCAAAAAAGTATAAAGAAGTCTGCTGATAGACAAAGGATGATGAGCTTCTTGAAGCTATATGGATTCTCCGGAAGGAGACTTGGCCCTATGTCTCTATCCACAATGGATGAGCATATAAGGGTAATAAAGCAGAATATTAAGAGTGGTGAACTGATTGACTTACACTCTCTTCCAAGTCAAGTCCCACCTGAAGTGGAGGTTAAGCTTGAACAACCTGAGACACCTCAGCCTGGACCTCCTGCTGAGCCTCAGCAAACTTCATATTCTGATCCAAAGCAGGGTCAAACTCCCTCTCCTTCTAAACCTGTGAGGGAGGAACACCCAACTGAGAAAGACAAGGATGATCAACAAGGTGCTGCAGACCAGTCTTCTCACTTAAAGTCATCTAAGAGAAAGAAGAGAATGGCTTCTAAACCAAAGTCTAAGAAGAAGAAGCCTAAGTCATCTACCTCTACACCTCAGGCTGAGTCAGATCAACCTGAGGAAGTGCATGATGAGGCAGCCCAATCAACTCCAATGCAAGTGGCTCCTCTGACAGCTGAGACACCCATCTTGTCCTGGACTTACTCTACCAATCCAGAAAGATGGCATGTAATCAGAGATCAAGGTGTTGAGAATGTCTATACTTGGCAAGACATAATCAACTTACCTCTGCATGATCTCTTTGAGATGAGAAGATACTATGGAGGTCTGAATGATCTTGACCATCTGATGAAGAAGGGTATGGTCATGATTGTGCTGAAGACCACTAACATTTGAAGATCTTCTAAATGTTTTGGTAGCATCAGCCTAGGGAAGTTTGCAAGGATTCCTTTAAGTCTGATGCAAACCAAAACATCCAATGTCTCTCTGCAACAAATGCACTAAGTACTGAAGTAAGAAATGCTTCGGAAGTTTTACACCATACACTAGAAAATACTCTAAGTGTAAAATCTTCCGAAGCCAAGACCAATATCTTCCGAAGCCAAACATGAAGTCTTCCGAAGCCTCAAAGACAAAGTCTTCCGAAGCTTCACTCTATGAAGAGAGATTTCTTCCGAAGACCTTTAGTAAACATGCATTATTTAATGTACTGTTCCATAAAGCTGGACACCTTTTCGCTGCATCTCTGTAAAGTCACCAACTTACGTGAGTTGGTGAAAAGGTCCATGTTTTTGGTAAATGTACATTGAGGTCTTGAGTCTGTAACTTTCTACTTTATGTACTTTATCCTTTTTGTAATAGATAAGGATGTGAGCTATGGGATGTCATAGTCACAAGGTCAAAAGGCAGATATGCCTTTTGATACTACAATTGATTTTGTTTGTGTCTAGTCAATTGTATCCAGCTGGCTTTCAAAGTATAGCCGGATGTAGGTTGTAGTATAAGTATTCCAAGTTCTAGTATCTTTCTTTATGCTTTGTAACACTTGTAAAAGAACTTGAGAAAGCAATATACTGCCTCCTTGAAACCCAACTCTCTTGTTCTGTCTCTTTTACTTTACTTATGTTCTTTGTATCAATATATTGGTTAATCCAGTTCACTGTTTGATCAAGTTTAGTTATTCTCCTCTTTGTGTTGTTTTGTTGTAATTGTTCAAGCCCTTAACCGGTCCTGCACTGACTTTGCAGATATACATTTCTCATATTCATCATTAATTTGAGAAACTGTCAGTCCATCCAAAAATACTCGATTGTATTTCATCTTCACAAGATAATTATATATGTCTTCAAAGTCTTGTGGAACTTCGTCTTGTTCTTGAGTTTGTTCTTGTGAAGAGAAATGTGATACAAATTGAGCTTCATCAATATCTTCATCATCCAAAACTTCATCATACCAATCATCATTATACACTTCCTTAATATCTTCTAATGCCTCAATCTGTTCTTGAACATTTTGTTCTTCAACATTTTCTTCAGTTCTTTGCACTTTGGAAGATGATTCAGTTAGATTTGTATCTGTTACTTCATCAATCATTCTTTTGCCTTTGAGCAGCTCAATATTTTCTTCAACACTTATATCAGCACTTATCACTTGAACTGGCGAGATAGGCTTTTGAGCTTCTTTTTCTTTCAATAATTCATCTTTTAGTTTTTCATTTTCTTCTGTTAGTTTCTTGAACTTCTCTTCAAGAATGTCATAGTCTTTGATCATTACTTCAAAATTCTTGATGACATCTTCTTTATCTTTGGCAAAACTTACAATCTTTTCATCTTTCAGTGCATTTTCTTCAGTCAACTTTAAGTTTTCATCCTTTAGCTTTTGAATTTCCTTTTCAAGAGATATATTCATCTCTTTTATCCTTTCATTCTCCACTTTCAACTCTTCGATTTCTTTTTCTTTACTCAAATTTTCTTCTTTCAATCTCTTAATCTCATCAATATCCATTGTCTCCTCTGTTTGTACTGACACATTGTGTGTCGTACTAACAGGAATTTCTTCTACTCCTTCATTCACATCAGCTTCAAATACTGGATCATATAAGATATCATTCATAAAATCAAAATCAAAGGTTTGTTTTTGTGAATCTATTTCATGTACAACATCATCATGAATATTATCAACATTTTCTTCAGTCATGTTTTGAGGTTCATTGACAGTATCATCCTCATTTCTTTCATCAGTTTCTTCTTGATGTGCTTCAGTTGCATCATCATTTCCATCATCATCATCATTGTCATCACTTTCTTCATCTGATGAGTTTTCAGGAGCTTCATCCTCACTTTCTTCATCATCTTCAATATCCTTAATGAGATCATTTGGATCTATTTGTTCCTCTTCAGATAGATGAAAGTGTTGCTGATTAATATCTACTTCATTCATAGATACATTCCTGATATAATCATATACTGGAATGTTTTGAGCACCAGTGATCATTGCAAGTCTTTTATAAACAGCTTCTGACATATGCTCTAACTGCAGCTTATCTCCTGTAACTCCTTCAGCATACAGATCGGGATTAGCTTCATTAATAAGCAATTGGAGAAATCTTGGATACATCAAGTATTTATTTCTCATTCCTTTTTCAAGATTGAAAATAAAGCCATTCATTATCCACTTAGCCATATTGAATCTTCTGTTTGTGGCTAAAGCAATAATAGGAGATGCAATGTCTACTGGGAATGAATCCCAACCAGCACTTCGTTTACACATGCAATGTTGAAATATGTAGCACAACAGCTTCCAATGCTTATATACTCGAGCTCTGAAAAATTTCTTTTTGGGGAAATGATCAGGATGACCCATAAATTCATTAAAGGTATATTCTGATAAGTCTTTTGGGTCATTTTCACCAAGCCTTAGAGCTATTCTGATTGCTTGTTCAGAAACTTCAAGCATTCTTTCTGTAGTAATAGAAGCTCTTAGAACTTTATTCCCTTCTTCATCTCTTTCTACTTGAGCAGTTCTCCCAAATCTTTTGATCAGTCTTCCATTGATCATTGGTCTTGCACACATTGCAAAGACATATTTTGTTCTAAGCAGAAATCTAATAATCTCTTCATATCCAATGGCTTCTCTGTTTTCATCATTTAAGTATGCAGCAACATTGTGTTTTGGCTCAAACTTCAATTCTGCCATCTGCAAAACATAGAGAAAATTGTTAGACCGTATATGCCCAAGACACATACAAGATTGATGTGGTTAGTACGTTATGTTCCAAGTTGGGTCATACCCAATAACAAGCTATACAATCACCAATAAATGTTTGTTTGTTGATGAGATCATACAAATAAACATGGACACCAATTTAGAAAATGGGTTTTCTAAAACATTGCTTTGTAATAGAACAACATTATATGGATAGTTTGTTCATGAGATTTTATTTGTTTCATTATTTATGTTGGTTAAATAATAACAAATAAAAGTTTGTTAATGATATAAAACTAAAATAGGTTTTAATTTTATAAATTAAGGGTGAAAGAGTACAAATTATAAAAGTTTCAAAATGGGGGGAAAACCCCTTTTGGAACACATTTTCGGCAGCCCAAAGGTGGGGGTCTTCAAGAGTCTTTTAGTCTTGGTTCTTTCAAGATTTTTAGCTTCTCTTGCACTCTTCCATCTCTCCTCTCTCAAAGGCACACTTTCTCTTACACACACAAGCAATAGAACCTCCAAAAACAAGGCTGATTTTCGGACTAAGAAGCTGAAAAAAAGGGGCTGTAATTTTCGGGTTTTTGGAGGAGCTACAGAAGAGTTATCTTTGGTGTTGCATCCTAACAAGCAAGGTGTTTGAAGGGCTTGTGGGTATCACTAATTGAGGCCTCCTCCTTTGAAGGCTAGACGCATTCAAGAACATCATTATCCACCTCTTTTCATCCACAACTTTCGCACAAGAAAGGTTGTTTTCTATTATCATCCTATGGTTGGTTTTGTGTTGTTTGATAGCATATTATTTCACATACATTTGATCCTTATTCTTGGGTTTTGTTTGTAGTTTAATATGGCAAAATATTTCAGATTATAAACCATATATTAAACTCATTTTTCCGCTGCGTTTTCATAGTTTAAATGTTCAAACTAGCTTGTTTTACGTGTGACAAAAACCCAACAATGGCATCTAGAGCCAGTTATGTGGAATATGTGCTTCAAAAGGTCTTGAAAAATTAGTTTTCATGGACTTTTTCAACCCATTAGCGGCTGCTTTGTTGTGGATTTATGAATCCCTTATATTTCAAGGTTTAATCTTGCATGCTTTGGTTTAAACCTTGAAAGATTTACTTCAAATGGTTGATTGTGTTGTTTGGACAACCTTAAAGTTTTAGTTTATGTTGGCTGAAACTTTAGGACTGAAATAAGGGATTCTTTGTTGTTCTTGGATGTTGAATGTGTTTCATATTATGGTGCATAACATAGCCTTGGCCTTATGTGTTTGGTTTTGGTTGATTGTGTTTTGTCATGTTGGTTTGTTTCTTGAAAGGGTTGTAATTTGTGTTTTGTATCTTGGGTTGTAATTTATTTATTCATTTGGTTATGTAATAAATAGATTAGGTGCATTTCTTTTGTTAGAAAAATTGTATTAGGATATGATTTTTGTAAAAGAAGATGCACAAGATGAAAACTCAAAGAAGGACACAAAAGACATGGACACTTGAAACATTTGGATGTAGATTCAAGTGGGAGTTTATGGACACATTTTGATGTGTCATCTTCACCCTTAGGAAAGACCTTATGAAAACACTTGTGATGGCAAACAAGTGTGGTAAACTTAGTGGCTATGGTTATGCACCCATGTTTGTATGTTTATGCTTGTTTGGATGTTTGGTGTTTGATTGTTTGGTTGTCATTTGGTTATGCATTACAAACCCATTAACAAACTTAACAAGCTGAAATTTTGATGGTTCTTTATCATTAAGTGGTTAATAAAAGGTTATTAAAAGGATTAATGGTTTTAATAAAAGAGGTTTTATTAAAAAATGAACCATAGGGTACCTTGTATTGGAAAGCATGCAAATATAAGGTACATAGAGTTTTCTAAATTAAGATTATGAAAACTCAAATTTCTTTTATAAACAAGTTTAACACTGTCCTTTTGCACAACACTTGACTCATTTGGAAACTCTTAATGGATAAAGGTCACCTAACCATTTTGAGGGAACTTGTGACTTGAGGTGGGAATACCATATTTGTGGGATAAAGGTCACCTAACCACTTATGTTGGAAAACTCACATGTGTGTGCAAGTAGGGTAACTTGATTTGCAAACCATGTTAAATGGATCACCTACAATATGGTTTACAAAGGTGTTGATGGGATAATCATGCCGACTATACATATGATGTTTTAAAGTCGATCCCATACCCTAGAAGTTGCAAAGGGTTGCAATTGTCAAAATGTTGACTACCTTGTTAATTTAAATAACAGGATAAAGGTCACCTAACCACTATTTAAATGTAACGTTGGATTCTAGATTTAAAATTGTGTAACACACTTAAAAGGGGTTTTAATTATTAAAATATGAACAATATCGAAAATACTAAAATTGAACTTTGTTATATTTTGTAGATGGCCACCAACAATAATGATAACAATGAAATCCCGACCGCTCACTCACTATCACTAAGAACCATTCTTCAAAAGGAGCGTCTAAACTATAACAACTTTATTGATTGGTTTAGAAACTTGAGAATTGTTCTCAAGCAAGAGAAACGATCATACATATTAGACGATCCGATTCCCGATCAATCTAGTGAGGATGATGAGGAGGCCTTTAATAATTGGGTGAAATACACTGAGGACTTGGTCCAAGTGTCTTGTCTCATGTTGGCAAGTATGACTCCAGATCTCCAAAAGGAGTATGAACATCATGGAGCATACGACAGGATAACCCAGTTGAAGGAAACGTTCCAACAACAAGCACGGGTTAAGCGCTTCGAAACGGTTCGAGCACTCCATGCGTGTTGTATGGACGACACCCAATCTGTTTCATCTTATGAACTTAAGATGAAAAGCCACACTGACCGCCTCGAAAAGCTGAATTGTCCCGTCGCGAAAGAGGTGGCTACGGATTTGATCCTCAACTCTTTGTCAAAAAGGTTTGAAAACTTTGTCATGAACAATAACATGAACGGATGGGACAAGAACATAAGTGAGCTTCACTCTATGCTCAAAACTGCCGAGGCGGCCATGGGTAAAAAGGTTTTACCCGTTCTCACCATTAATGAAGGTGGGAACAAGTAGAGGCCTCACCCCGCAGCCAAGGCAAGTTTTGCCAAGGGTAAAGGGCACATTAGGGGAAAGGGAAAGGGAGTGGTAAGAGCGCCACCACCAAAACTAGCGGAGAAGAAGAAAAAGGTTGTTTCAAATGACCCATGCTTTAACTGTGGGGAGATTGGACATTGGGCAAGAAATTGCCCAGTCCATCTCAAAGAGTTGTAAGCAAAGAAGGATGCCGGGCAAACCTCAGCTACACTTTTCATGATCCATATTGATCTAAATTTAATATCCTCTAACACATGGGTATTGGATACCGGATGTGGAACTCATATTTGCAACTTATTGCAGTGGTTCAAAAGAAGTAAGGACTTCAAGAAAGGGGATGTAAGCCTCTACATGGGGAATGGGGCAAAGGTTCAAGTTGAAGGCCGAGGGGACTACATCATGAAGCTTCCAAATAGTTTGGAAGCAATTTCGAACAATATTTTGTATGCTCCTAGTTTGACTAGGAACATTATTTATGTTGCCCAATTAAGACAATATGGTTATGTTTTGTCATTTATTGAGAATGAAATTCATGTTTCTTTAAATGGCACATTTTATATTAAAACTATTCCTGTTAATGGCATTTATGAATTGGTTCATGAAAACACATTATATGATAGCTCATTGTACCAAACCATAACTAAGAAACTTAAATTGGATTTAAGTGATACCTATCTTTGGCATTGCCGTCTTGGTCATATAAACAAGAAGCGCATACAAACACTTCAAAAGAACGGTCTTTTAAAAGCAAATGCATATGATTCATTCGATGTATGTGAATCTTGTTTACAAGGTAAAATGACTAAGGCACCTTTTAGTGGCAAATCTGAAAGGGCAAAAGATTTATTAGGAATCATACATTCGGATGTATGTGGTCCTTTTAAACCAATAACTAGGTACCATGAAAGATACTTCATTACCTTTACCGATGACTATAGTCGATACGGTTATGTGTACTTGTTAAGACACAAAGATGAAGATTTTGAAATGTTCAAAATCTTCCAAAATGAAGTAGAAAATCAACTCAACAAGAAAATAAAAGATTACCTTTACCGATGACTATAGTCGATACGGTTATGTGTACTTCTTCGCACCGATAGAGGAGGTGAATACCTAAGTGATGCTTTCATAGATCATCTTAGAAGTTGTGGTATAGTCTCACAACTATTTCCACCTGGAACACCACAACATAATGGCGTGTCCAAGAGGAGAAATCGAACTCTATTAGATATGGTTCGATCTATGATGGCTAGAAGCTCACTGCCTCTATCATTTTGGGGTTTCGCTTTGCTCTCTGCGGCCCGTATTTTGATTATAGCCCCAACCAAGAAAGTGGAAACGACACCCTTTCAAATATGGCATGGAAGGGTTCCATCACTGTCATATTTAAAGGTATGGGGTTGTGAGGCTTATTGCAGGACCGGTTAAGGGCTTAACAATTACAACACAACAACACAAAGAGGAGAATAACTAAACTTGATCAAACAGTGAACTGGATTAACCAATATATTGATACAAAGAACACAAGTAAAGTTAAAGAGACAGAACAAGAGATTTGGGTTTCAAGGAGGCAGTATATTGCTTTCTCAAGTTCTTTTACAAGTGTTACAAAGCATAAATGTAGATACTAGAACTTGGAATACTTATACTACAACCTACAGCCGGCTATACTTTGAAAGCCAGATGGATACAATTGACTAGACACAAAAAAAATCAATTGTAGAGTCAAAAGGCATATCTGCCTTTTGACCTTGTGACTATGACATGCCATAGCTCACATCCTTATCTATTACAAAAAGGATAAAGTACAGAAAGTAGAAAGTTACAGACTCCAGACCTCAATGTACAGTTACCAAAAGCATGGACCTTTTCACCAACTCATGTAAGTTGGTGACTTTACAGAGATGCAGCGGAAAGGTGTCCAGCTTTATGGAACAGTACATCAGATAAAGCATGTTTACTAAAAGTCTTCGGAAGAAATCTTCTTTATAGGATGAAGCTTCGGAAGACTTTGTCTCTAAGGCTTCGGAAGACTTCATGTTTGGCTTCGGAAGATATTGCTCTTGGCTTCGGAAGATTTTACACTTGGAGTATTTTCTAGTGTATGGTGTAAAACTTCCGAAGCATTTCTTACTTCAGTACTTAGTGCATTTGTTGCAGAGAGACATTGGATGTTTTGTTTTGCATCAGACTTAAAGTAATCCTTACAAACTCCCCCTAGGCTGATGCTACCAAAACATTTAGAAGATCTTCAGATATTAGTAGTCTTCAGCACAATCATGACCATATCCTTCTTCATTAGATGGTCAGGATCATTCAGACCTTTATAGTATCTTCTCATCTCAAAGAGATCATGCATAGATAAGTTGATTATGTCTTGCCAAGTATAGACATTCTCAACACCTTGATCTCTGATTACATGCCATCTTTCTGGATTGGTAGAGTAAGTCCAGGATAAGATGGGTGTCTCAGCTGTCAGAGGAGCCACTTGCATTGGAGTTGATTGGGCTGCCTCATCATGCACTTCCTCAGGTTGATCTGACTCAGCCTGAGGTGTAGAGGTAGATGACTTAGGCTTCTTCTTCTTAGACTTTGGTTTAGAAGCCATTCTCTTCTTCCTCTTAGATGACTTTAACTGAGAAGACTGGTCTGCAGCACCTTGTTGATCATCCTTGTCTTTCTTAGTTGGGTGTTCCTCCCTCACAGGTTCAGAAGGAGAGGGAGTTTGACTCTGCTTTGGATCAGAAGATGAAGCTTGCTGAGGCTCAGCAGGAGGTCCGGGTTGAGGTGTCTCAGGTTGTTCAAACTTAACCTCCACTTCAGGTGGGACTTGACTTGGAAGAGAGTGTAAGTCAATCAGTTCACCACTCTTAATCTTCTGCTTGATCACCCTTATATGCTCATCCATTGTGGATAGAGACATAGGGCCAAGTCTCCTTCCGGAGAATCCATATAGCTTCAAGAAGCTCATCATCCTTTGTCTATCAGCAGACTTCTTCATACTCTTTTGAATGATGGCTCTTGACTTTGCAACTTCTTCCCTTAGCTTCCTTTTAGTTGTCTTTCTCTCTTTGACTAGCTCAAGTTCAAGTTGTTTCAAGTACTCAAACTCAATAAAGTCATAGGATAAGGGAAGAAGGGCATCTGCCTGATAGAAGCCTGTGGCACTCAGGTAGTTGATCATCTTGATCCTATCTTCTTCTTTGTCTACCTGAGGTTCTTGTGGAGCCACATCTTCTTGTACAGGGCTTTCTTGAACTGGGGAGAGAGTGGGAGCATGCTTGTAGAGTCTTTTCTGTCTCTTCTTCTCTTTGAATTGGAGAAGTAGCCTTGCATCCTCTTTTTCTTTCATCTCTCTTGACACTTCCATATCAGCCAGTTCATTCAGTTCTTCTAAGAGGAGGGAGATGATTTCATCAATATCATAGTACTTGGTCTGTAAATAAGTAATCCTGACTGCCCTCAACTCATCATCTTGAGTATTTGGTCTGGGGGCAGCCCTGATTGCAGCTTGCATAAAGCTTGAAGACCCAGAGGAACTTTCTCCCCTTAGCTTCCTTTTCCTCTCTCTCTCTTCCTCCTCAATTTCCTCTGGAGTTATAATCCTTTTCCCTTTGTCACCCACAGACCTTTGTGACTCAGGGTGGATAGAGGCTTGGCCTTCATTGCTTGGTGTATCATCCATGCTCTGGCCAGAGAGAGGCTGAGAAACACCTTCACTAGCAGGTGTCTCTGAAGGAGTGTGAACCTCTGCAGCAGTTGTTGATGATGAGACAGGGGTCTCAGGTTCTGCCACTGGCCTTTAGTCAATGTTTCCCTTATGAAACTAATCTTAGGGTCCACCTCAACATACAGTTGACTGATGACATTGCCTGATTGCCTAAGTCTCCTTCTTAAAGTGAACTCTGCAAGGATCTTGTCTTGGATTCTTTGAGCCAATCTGTCAGCTTGTCTTGAGTTGCTTGGATTGACAAGTGGCATATTGACTACATCCAATATTTCATAGAAGTTCAGGCTTTGAAAATCAAATATTTCTCGTTGCTCTTGACTCTGTGAAGAATAAGGGCTCTTTTGTCAGCATCATACCTCCACCTTATGATGTAGTTTGAAGTTCCTTGTGGTGGAGATGACACACCCCTTGGTATACCTTCCTCAAAGAGACTCCTGATGATAGAGTCTATAGAGTCCACATTAATGTAAACTTGAGGAAGTTGCTGAGAATGCACAACTGCAAGTGAGGATGGTGAGTCCTCTATGTCCATTCTCTGTGAAGAACTCCCAGGTTCTGTGGCTGCAATAACTTTCTCCCCCTTATTGGTAGCATCACCCACTTGCATAGGTGAGATGGAGGATAAGTCAATCACTTCCACAGGTTCTTGTGTTCCTGGTTGAGCTCTCCTTAAAGGTCTCCCAGCTAGTTTTTCCTTAAGATATGAAATCTGAAGTTGCTGATCATTGACCTGTTTTGTAAGGTAGTCACCTGAGATTCAAGGTGACTGACCTTAGAGACTAAATAGGAGCATGTTTTTGACAGTTTTTGCACCTTTAGTCTCAAATTTCCCTCATCTTCATCAGAAGAATCATTGGGGGATGAGATGATTGGACCAAAGTCCTCTCTCTCACCACCAGCTTGAGGTTCTTGGCTGCTGGTTTTCCTCTGCTCCCTAGCAATCTCAGTTGAGATGTCAGTGGGCTGAGTTGCCATGGTTGAGGTCTTAATGATGTAATCACTTGCAGAAGTGAGAGCCTCTTCCATATGGACATCCTGAACATGTTCAAAAGTGTCCACCCCAGTAACAGGTGATTGATGTGGGCTAGACTGAGGAGAATCAGAGGTACTCATCTCTCTTTGAGTAGGGGAGGAGAAGAGAGACTCATGGTACTCACTGAATCCTAGGTCTTCATCAGTATAGAAGGATAGGTTAGGAATGGGTTGATTTAGATCTAAAGGCTGGGGATGGTAACTGTCCCCTGAAGGTTGTTCACTTGAGTGTTGAGACTCAGAGTGAAGGCTTAAGGCTGTTGGGCTTGTGAGCTCATCAGGGTGAGCATGAGGAACCTCAACCCTGATAGTTGAAGAAATGGGAGTGGTTTGCTCCTCAGGGGAAGTGGGAGCTCTAGTGTCCACTTCCTCCTGTAAAGGTGAGTATATGGGGACCTGCACAGACTCAATAGCTTGAGCAGGGGTTCGTTTGGATTTTCTTTGGTAGGTGAGGGTTATTTGTGGTCTTTTTAGTGGTAACGAAGTAGAAGGTGTGGGTTCAACACTAGCTTGTGTTGCTAGGTTGTCACCTTGAGCAATGAGCTCTAACATTTTGGGGACTAGGGCTGTTTCTACCCCTGAGAAGCCTACAGTTGGCTTCTTCATGATTTTAAAGATGCCGGGCTTCATCTGTCCCAATTTAAGAATATTACTTGTTTCCCTCAACTGTGAGCCCAGTTCACAGTTAAGAATGTGCTGAACATATCTAGGAAACATGTAATACACTAAGGAGTCCAAGTTTGCAAGTAAATTGGTATAAACAAATTGAGAGTACCTGAACTTGACCCCTTGAACCATTCCATGCACTATAAAGGAGAGATCCTCAGGAATCTGGTCCCACCCTCCATGCTTGTTTGACAAGCTGTGGATAACCACATGGAGCAGGTATTTCCATTGGGATGAGACCTTCCCTTTCCTGAAGGTCTTTACAGAGAAATCTCCCTCATAGCCCATCTGCACAAAGGAATGATTAACAGCTTCCGTTGGGAAGAACAAACACCTTCTTCATCATCCAGCTGCAAATGATGGTTGATGATGGCCGGAGTGATGAAGATTGTCCTCCCTTGCACTGTGGCAGACAGTGCCTTCTCCCCATCCATAATGACCTCTTGGCAGGTCTTCCAGAATTCAAGCAAATGATCCTCATACAGAGTAGGATCAATGGTCAGGGAGGTGAAGTAGTTGGATAGAGTTAAGAATTGGCAAATCTCTGAGAAACTTGCATCTTTCTCAGAGCTTAACAGAGCAACCTGATTGTGTTGCCTGTGAAGTTGCATGGAGAAATCTGGGTTGTTTCTACGGTTAAGGTTGGCCATTTTAGAAGCTTAAGGTTGAAGAAAGGTAGAAAGCAAAGGCGGTTTTGGGAATTAGGTTTGAGGAATAGTGGAATTGAGGAAGATAGTGAGGAAGAGGGGGAACCGTTGGGTATTTATGTGAAAAGGGATTTGAACCAAAGTTAATGAAAGAGGATAAACTTTGAAATCCGAAAGTCGGTCCCACCTCTGAAAAAGTAGTTTACTTTTGCTCAAAAAGTAGTTTTCTTGGAATTCGAAAAGCTTCCGAAGGTAAATTATCTTCGGAAGTTTTAATGAAAAAGCTTCCGAAGCTAAAATGACTTCGGAAGATTTTCCTGAGAGTCTTGAAAAGTTTTGCTTCGGAAGAGAAATAAACACTTGAATGCTTTGTATAAGGAACAACAAAGCTTCCGAGAGTTAGTTTTGCTTCGGAAGGAAAAAGTCCTTCAAAACAAATAAGTGTCTGAGATAAGAATTTAAGCTTCGGAAGATAGATTTAGACTTCTTCCGAAGGTAAAATTATATCTTCCGAAGCATCAAAAATTTTCAAGAATCTAAGGAAAGTCTTCAAAAAGAATTTTATATCCAAAGAAAACATGAGCTTATGGAAGTGATGAACTAGACAACTTAGGACACACATATTTTAAGAAATAATTAGAATTAGTTTAAAGAAAATGTCTACTCAAAGTTAATCATCCCAATAGCTGATATTAGATATTTAAATCTCTGTTCATCAAAAGCTTTTGTAAACAGATCAGCATATTGTTCATCTGTATGAACTTTGACTAGTTTAATTAATCCATTTTCATAGTTATCTCTTATTAAATGATACCTGATATTGATGTGTTTGGTCCTTGAGTGCTGCACAGGGTTCTCAGTGATAGAGATAGCACTATTGTTGTCTATGTGGATAGGAGTCTCCTTGAAGTTAAATCCATAGTCCAGCATCTGATTTTGAATCCAAAGCACTTGAGCACAGCAGCTTGCAGCAGCAATGTATTCAGCCTCAGCAGTTGATGCAGACACACAGGATTGTTTCTTGCATTGCCATGAGACAACCCTTCCACCAAGGAATTGACATCCCCCAGATGTAGACTTTGCAGTCATGTTGCAACCACCATAATCACTATCTGTATAAGCATACAGATTGAAGTCAGGATTCTTTGGGTACCATAAACCAAGTGTTGAAGCACCTTTGAGGTATCTTAGAATCCTTTTGACAGTGATTAAGTGAGACATCTTAGGGTTGGCTTGATATCTTGCACAAATACATGTAGCAAACATGATATCAGGCCTGCTAGCTGTAAGATACATAAGAGACCCAATCATAGCCCTGTATAAATGTTCATCTACACACTCCCCCTCAAGATCAGGTCCAAGGGAGTGGTTTCTGGCTATGGGTGTCTTAGCAATCTTACAATCAGTCATGTTGAACTCTTGAGTATGTCCTGAACATACTTTGACTGACTTATGAAGATGCCATCTTCAACTTGCTTCACTTGAATTCCCAGAAAGAAATTGAGTTCTCCCATTGCACTCATTTCAAATCTGTCTTTCATCAGCTTCTCAAAGTCTTTGCAGAGCTTTGGATTAGTTGAACCAAAGATGATGTCATCTACATATACTTGAACTAGCAATAAGTCATTTCCTGTCCTTTGATGAAGAGAGTTCCATCTATAGTACCTCTCTGTATCCATGTTTACAAAGATACTCAGACAATGTCTCATACCATTTCCTGGGTGCCTGATGCAGCCCATAAAGAGCTTTGTCAAGCTTGCAGACATAATCAGGATGATCAGGGTCTACAAAACCAGGTGGCTGTTTGACATAAACCTCTTCATCAATCACTCCATATAAGAAAGCACACTTTACATCAAGTTGAAAGACCTTGAAGTTCTTGGATGCAGCAAATGCCAGGAATATCCTAACAGCTTCTAATCTTGCTACAGGAGCAAAGACATCAGTGTAGTCAATCCCTTCTTCTTGTGTGTATCCTTGAACAACTAGTCTTGCCTTGTTCTTGATGATAATTCCTCTATCATCCTTCTTATTCCTAAAAACCCATTTGGTTCCAATGGTAGTCTTCCCATGAGGAAGAGGACAAAGGTTCCAAACTTTCTGCCTTTTGAATTGAAGTAGCTCTTGTTGCATAGCTTCAACCCAACTTCCATCCTTTAGAGCTTCATCAACTTTCTTTGGCTCTATCTGAGATAAGAAACAAGAGTGAAGACAAACATTTGCTTCATGGGTTTGTCCTCTTGTTCTTACCCCTGTGACAACATCTCCAATGATGTTTGTGGTGGGGTGAGACTTGTGGATCCTTAGCTGAGGGATCACAGCAAGTTGCTGAGAAAGATCCAAATTTGAGAAATTTAGATCTGGCATAGATGATTCACCCTCCACATTACCACACTTATCAAGATTAACTTGATCCAATGAGTGTGTGACATCATTGATGTTGTCATCTATGGTGTGGTTATTAGCATCAAGGAATTCCTGATCACTTTCACCATCACCATTGTTGTCTTCCACAATTGAGGTATCTTTATCTGGTTGTGGAGCCTCTGAGCTGGAATTTGAAGGCACCCCAGATGTATCAGCTGAATTTGTCATTGTAGTGCTGATAGAAACCTCATTTGCTGAAGTAGTTCCAACTGGAGCTGAAGATGTATGAGTTGAGGGTCTTCCTAGCTCAAATCTTGGATCAGGATCACCTGTATTTAGATTTTCTGCAGATCCTGAAACATTCTCACAAGATTTGTTAAAACAGTTGGTAACTAAATCAAGATCAAATAGCCAATCAGGACCAGAACCAGCCACACAGGGTGTGTGTTCATTGAAAGTCACATTGGCTGACTCCTCAACAATTCTAGTTCTGAGATTGTATACTCTATAAGCCTTAGCTTGGGAAGAGTATCCAATGAAGTGTCCATCATCTGATTTCTCAGCAAACTTGGCAATTTGATCCTTGGTATTCAAGATGGTGCAGGGACATCCAAATGACCTGAGAAAACCAATGAAAGGTTTTCTCTTGTGCCAAAGTTCATAAGGAGTCTTACCATGTGTCTTAACTACTAAAACTCTGTTTTGCACATAGCAAGCAGTATTTACTGCCTCTGCCCAGAAGGTGATGGGCAGTTTAGAGTCAGACAACATAGTTCTTGCAGCTTCAATTAGTGTCCTGTTTCTCCTCTCAGCAACTCCGTTTTGCTGAGGAGTCCTGGGAGCACTATATTGTCTTGTAATACCTTTTTCATCATAAAATGTATCAAGGATTTGGTTCTTGAATTCAGTTTTTGACCTTGTGATCACTTTGATTCTCAATTTTTAAGATGAAATTCTTCAGAATCTCAGGGGTTTCATCTTTAGTTCTAAGAAAGAAAACCCAAGTGAATCTTGTAAAATCATCTGTGATCACCAAACAATAAGAGGTCCTTCCTAGACTCATTACACTGGTGGGGCCAAAGAGATCCATATGTAATAAGTGTAGGGGAGTAGTGATGGAGTTCATTTCCTTAGGCTTGCGAGATACCTTATGTTGCTTCCCTTTCAGGCATGCAACACAATGATCATCACTTGTAAACTCTTTCTTTGGCATTCCAGTTACCAAATCATGTTTAATTAGTTTATTCATGTTCTTAAAGTTTACATGGCACATTCTTTTATGCCATAGGAAAGACTCATCACTATTTGCTTTAGATAGAAAGCATGAAACTTCTCCAGAGGGAGATGTTTCTTGCAAATCCATCTTGTACATGTTCCCTTTCCTGGGGGCTCTGAGCAGGATGTGCTCATGAGGAATGACCACTCCAGGCTTGAGAACAATGCACTCATGCTCAGTAAAGAGCATGTTATGACTCTGATCACAAAATTGGGATACACTCAGAAGATTGTACCCAAGCTCCTTAACAAAGTTTACCTTTTCAATGCTGAGCTTACCATTTGTGACCTTGCCCCTTCCTGAAATGTAACCACCTTCATCTCCTCCAAAAGCAACTGGTCCTCCATCAATTCTCTCAAAGTTATGGAGTAGAGACCTATTGCCTGTCATGTGCCTGGAACAGCCACTATCAATTATCCAGACATTCCTGTTTGTCTTGAGCTGTTCCTGCACAAAGAAAATGATTAGTTACATTTGGAAACCCAAGCCTTACTTGTCTTGGGCTCACTAAGTATAATAGAAGGTAATGCAACAGTAATAGATCCTATGGTTGTACTAGGGGGATCTTCAGCTGTTGTTGATGGAGAAACTTCAGTCATTTGGTCTTTCTTAGACTTCCACACCACCTTTGGAGTCTTGGACTTGACCTTCAAAACCTTAGAAGCTTTTGGGACTTCACAAGTTTTGATGACTGAACCTTCGGAAGATTCTACAGTCACTGCAGCAGACTTCAGTGCTTCGGAAGAACTCCTTTCTTCCGAGACCAATTTTTCTTCCGAAGGTAATTTTCCATTTACCTTCTTCTTTGATTTGGAGCTTCCGAAGGAAACAGACTTTCCTTCCGAAGCTTGAATCTTCTTGAACTCTTTGAAGTCTTTGTATTGGTCATATGGATAGTACTTTTAGGATTTTATGGGCAATCCTTAGCAATGTGAGAGGTACTTTCACACATGACACATAACATTTTCTTCTTCAAAAGAGTCTCCTTATGAGAGCAAGACTGGCTTTGGTCACATCCCTTCTCCACCTTCATCTTTGTAGATGCTGAGACAGTTCTTTTGGGCTGTGAACTGTTCTTGGAGTTTGATGGTCCAGGCTGTGCAACAGTGGTACACAGCAGCTCAGTCTTCTTCTTTGTACTGAGATGATTTGAACAAGAACCAGATCTCTTAGCTGAGGAGTTTTGGTTGATGTCTTCAGTCTTTACTACTTTAAACCCTACAGAGATAAAAACTTGTTTCTGCTTAGAATCAAAAGTAGCCTTGATCTCTTGAGCCTTCTTTGCTTTTCTTTTGCTCTTCCTGATCAAGTTCTTTCTCTTTGACTTGGTCATCACAGTAGATTTCTTCTCCTCAGAAGGATAGTGGCCCTTAATAGAATCCTCCTCTTCACTCTTCTCAGAGGAATTCTTCACTATCTCTTCTTCATCCTCTTCACTTATAGGATCTATGAGAGGAAGCTCATCTTCACAAGTTCCACACCTAGGAGATCTTACAGACAAGATTGTGTGTGGAGGAGCTATCTCATTTGATCCCAGTCCCTGTCTATTTTGATAGCACACTTTGTTGTGCAGGGATGAGGATATCATGTTCTTGAAGGTCTCTTCTTCAAGAACACTCTTTTCTGCCTTGGCTTTGCTGATCACAAGCTCAGCCTGGCACTCAGTCAACTTAGTTATGAGATCCTGGATTTGAGTCCTAAAATCTGTATGTTCATGTTTTAGTACTGAAATGGTTTTCTCCAAGTCCTCTATCTTTAACTTGTAATCATTTTCAGACTTTCTAAAATCAGATTTTAAAATGTGTAAGGACTCAAGATCAGATCTCATTTCTAAGTTATAGGACATGTATCTGTTTACTTTAGCAATGCATTTAGGAGTACAGAGATGTTCCAATACCTTGGCTTCATCATGGTCTGCCATTAGTGCTTGGTTTGGAGAAGCATCTTCCACCTGAAAGCTCCAGTCAAAGCCTCCCTCTTCAACAGCAACAGCAGCATGTTGCTTTGGCTTCTCATTCTGAGGGGCTTTGTTAGTGTAGTTTGGTCTGGTTTGTGTTTGGCTACCATTTGTTTTAGGTGCCTTACACTCCTTAGCAAAGTGGCCCATCAAGTTACAGTTGTAACACTTGACTTTGCTTTTATCCATCCCAAACTTTCCACTGGTTGCATTGCTTGGAAACCTCCTTCCAGTTACCTTGTAGAACTTCTTGGCTCTGTGAGTGAGGAGAGCCATCTGCTGAACTATTTCCATGTACTCCAGGTCATCTGAATGGATACAGTCCAGGTCTTCAAGAGTGAAGAGAGAGTTCCCATAACTTTCATCAGAAGACACAAAGGCTTGAGAAGAGCTTGTCTCTTGGAATGGGCTTCCTTGAGTGTAGTTCTCCCTGGGTGTCTATAGGAAGGTGATGAAAGGACCCTTTGGTGAGTTGTCAGGGTAGCATATGAGATGATGTTGGGGTTCTATGCTATCCCTTTCAACCACATGCAGGGCTGAACCCATTTGATTGTTGGAGTTGCCAGATGAACCTTGCATGTTCATCTCCATCTGGTAGCCACTAAGAATCCCATATAACTCTGTCATAGTAAGAGTTTTGAGATTCTCAGTCCTCTTGATCACCACACAGTAGTGTGTCCATTGCCTAGGAAGTGAGGACATGAACTTCCTTACAATGTCCCTGTTCTCAAGAGGAACTCCTGCATCCACTAGGGTATCCACTATCTCAACATACCTGAAGTATTGTTGAGTCATGGTTTCACCTGTTTTGAAGGTGAAGTTTTCAAACTGCTGCTTCAGTAGATCCTTCTTGTTCTCCTTGGCTTCAGAGGAGCCTTCATACATCAGCTTCAGTGCATCCCACAGCTGTTTAGCTGTTTTGCACTTCTTAAAACCTCTGTATACAGAGTTTGGAAGGGCAGTTTGAAGAGCAGTCATGGCCTTCCTATCAATCTCTACTCTCTTCCTATCTTCATCAGAGTAGTTGGCCACATCTTTTGGAATCATACCAGCACCAGTAGTAGAAGAGGTGCTGGGTATGAAAGGTCCATTCTTAATAGATTCCCATATTCTTGAGTCTAGAGACCTGATGAAACCTTCCATTCTCATACACCAGGTGTCAAAGTCATCAAGAGTGATCAGTGGGGATTTGTTCATGGTTCCAGTCTCCATATCAGTCTTTGAAATGGATGCCATTTGGAGAGTTTAGTTTTTTTGTGTGTGTGAGGGATCTTAAGATGGTGAGATCTTATATCAAGAGCCTGAAATGCTCTAATACCAATTGCAGGACCGGTTAAGGGCTTAACAATTACAACACAACAACACAAAGAGGAGAATAACTAAACTTGATCAAACAGTGAACTGGATTAACCAATATATTGATACAAAGAACACAAGTAAAGTTAAAGAGACAGAACAAGAGAGTTGGGTTTCAAGGAGGCAGTATATTGCTTTCTCAAGTTTTTTTACAAGTGTTACAAAGCATAAAGAAAGATACTAGAACTTGGAATACTTATACTACAACCTATAGCCGGCTATACTTTGAAAGCCAGCTGGATACAATTGACTAGACACAAACAAAATCAATTGTAGAGTCAAAAGGCATATCTGCCTTTTGACCTTGTGACTATGACATGCCATAGCTCACATCCTTATCTATTACAAAAAGGATAAAGTACATAAAGTAGAAAGTTACAGACTCAAGACCTCAATGTACAGTTACCAAAAGCATGGACCTTTTCACCAACTCATGTAAGTTGGTGACTTTACAGAGATGCAGCGGAAAGGTGTCCAGCTTTATTGAACAGTACATCAGATAAAGCATGTTTACTAAAAGTCTTCGGAAGAAATCTGTCTTCATAGGATGAAGCTTCGGAAGACTTTGTCTCTGAGGCTTCGGAAGACTTCATGTTTGGCTTCGGAAGATATTGGTCTTGGCTTCGGAAGATTTTACACTTAAAGTATTTTCTAGTGTATGGTGTAAAACTTCCGAAGCATTTCTTACTTCAGTACTTAGTGCATTTTTTGCAGAGAGACATTGGATGTTTTGGTTTGCATCAGACTTAAAGGAATCCTTAAACTTATGTTAAGACTCCCACCTCAAACAAGCTAGAAAGCCGTTCCACTAAGTGTATCTTCATTGGATATCCTAGAGATTCTATGGGATATTATTTCTATAATCCATTGGAACAAAAGGAGTTTGTTGCCAAGAAGGATGAGTTCTTAGAAGCTAAGTTCCTTACGGAAGGAACTAGCAGTAGAACTGTGGATCTTGAAGAGGATCAAGAACCACAAACCGATACACGTTTGGTTCACACTAGCACTCATCATGAGGATGTTGAGAATGATCAAGTGGTTGATCAATATACGCAGAACGTTCGCAGATCTGGTAGAATTAGTAATCCACCTGAAAGATATGGATTTTTCATAGATGGATGCTATGTGGTAGATTCTGATGAACCAACCACCTACCATGATGCAATGTCCAATTTGGATTGTGACAAATGGCTTGAAGCCATGAACGTTAAGATGCAATCCATGTATGACAACCAAGTGTGGGGCTTGGTTGAACCACCTTTTAACTCCAAGATAGTTGGAAGTAAGTGGGTTTTCAAGAAGAAAACCAATATGCATGGAAACTTGGATACTTATAAAGCTAGACTTGTAGCAAAAGGTTTTACTCAAATCAAGGGGTTGATTATGATGAGACCTTCTCAACAGTTGCAATGCTAAAGTCTATTAGTATATTATTTGCCATAGCTGCGCATTATGAATATGAGATTTGGCAAATGGATGTCAAAACCGCTTTTCTAAATGGATATCTTGAGGAAGATGTCTATATGGTTCAGCCTGAAGGTTTTGTCAACTCAAAACATCCTAACAAAGTATGCAAGTTAAAGAAATCAATCTATGGATTGAAGCAAGCATCAAGAAGTTGGAATCACCATTTTGATGAAGAGATAACCAAATTTGGGTTTATCAAAAACGCAGATGAAGCATGTGTATATAAGAAGACTAGTGGGAGCATCACCATTTTCTTAGAATTGTATGTCGATGACATCCTACTATTTGGAAATGACATTCCAACCATGGAAGGTGTAAAAGTCTGGCTTGGAAGCTGTTTCTCCATTAAGGATCTTGGTGAAGCCGCCTATATTTTAGGAATAAAGATCTATAGGGATAGATCAAGGCAGTTGATAGGTTTGAATCAAAGTGCATACATTGATAAGATCTTGAAAAGGTTCAAGATTGAAAACTCTTAGAAAGGTACCGTACCTATTCAAAGAGGAATGATATTGAGTAAGACTCAATGTCCAAGCTCAAAGGGTGAGCAAGACAAAATGAAGGGAATCCCGTATGCGTCTGCTATAGGATCCATCATGTATGCAATGATATGCACTAGACCAGACGTGTCATGCGCTTTGAGCATGACAAGCCGATACCAACAAAATCCTAGAAGCAGTCATTGGATGGTTGTTAAGAACATACTTAAAAACCTAAGGAGGACCAAAGATATGTTCTTAATCTATGGATCTGGTGAGGAGGAACTCGTTGAAAAGGGTTACACGGATGCGAGTTTCCAAATTGATCGGGATGATTCACGATCACAATCGGGGTACATTTTCATCTTGAATGGAGGAGCAATCTCTTGGAAGAGCTCTAAGCAAGATGTAGTGGCATTATCAACTACAGAGTCAGAATACATTGTCGCTTCATTAGCAGCTCAGGAAGCTGCATGGTTAAAAAAGTTCATTGCCGATCTAGGGGTGGTCCCTTCCATTCAGGACCCCCTAGAAATTCTTTGTCATAACGAGGGTGCGATTGCTCAAATCAAGGAACCCCGTGCACATCAAAAGACTAGGCAGATTGAACGAAGATTCATCTACATAAGGGATGAAGTTGAAAAGGGGGATATGTATTCTCAAAGTTCACACGGATCAAAACATTGTAGATCCACTCACGAAGCTTCTTGAAAAGGCGAAGCATGAAAGTCATGCTTGTGCCATGGGGCTTCAATATTCTAGTGACTGGGTTTGACCTTCAATTTCTGTAATGAGATATTGTAACCCTTTATTACTTGAATAAATTATTCGGTTATAATAATTCAACTAATATTCCTATTTTGCATGTTTAAAATCCATGAGTAAATTATTTACTCAGAATGTTCGTAGTTGTTCATGCTTGTGGGAACAAGTATGAAGGTAATGCTATTATGAACTTGGATTGGTAGATATTCATATGGATGAATATAGAGCAAAAGGTTGCTGCCAAAGTTCATAGATATTTGTGGGATGCAAATATTGGACTGACCTACACCTCAAAAATTACTACATGGAATCTTCTTGATTGATCATATGTAATTTTGAGTAAAGGCGAACATCATTTGGTATCCTCTGACCTGAGATACATATTGGGTCTTGATATTTACCAAATATTATACTTTGACTTAGCTCTTCGCTGTTCTGAAACATGGCAGTACATAAGTCTGAGTTCAGGTATGATATAAGGTAATTGTGAGAGACGTATGTTGTCAAGATGGGATTTGTCACTCTTATTCGTTGAGAGTATGATGTCTAACGCCTAATAAAGTTAAATCAATGGAGAATGATCACTCTTTGTCTCTAGGATTTAACATGACATCTGTGACAAAAGGATAAATGATTGATTCACCTAAATCATTTCAAGTATGGTACTTGAAGGAGATGATATTATTGAATGGCACTTAGTCATACGTATTAAGGGTAGTAAACCGTTGTTAGGCGGTATTTACTGCTTGCATCAATCTTTTATGAATCTTGTGCAAGTGGGAGATTGTTGGACCTTATATGCCCAAGACACATACAAGATTGATGTGGTTAGTACGTTATGATCGAAGTCGGGTCATACCCAATAACAAGCTATACAAACACCAATAAATGTTTGTTTGTTAATGAGATCATACAAATAAACATTGACACCAATTTAGAAAATGGGTTTTCTAAAACATTGCTTTGTAATAGAACAACATTATATGGATAGTTTGTTCATGAGATTTTATTTGTTTATTATTTATGTTGGTGAAATAATAACAAATAAAAGTGTGTTAATGATATAAAATTAAAATAGGTTTTAATTTTATAAATTAAGGGTGAAAGAGTACAAATTATAAAAGTTTCAAAACGGGGGGGAAACCCCTTTTGGAACACATTTTCGGCAGCCCAAAGGTGGGGGTCTTCAAGAGTCTTTTAGTCTTGGTTCTTTCAAGATTTTTAGCTTCTCTTGCACTCTTCCATATCTCCTCTCTCAAAGGCACACTTTCTCTTACACACACAAGCAATAGAACCTCCAAAAACAAGGCTGATTTTCGGACTAAGAAGCTGAAAAAAAGGGGCTGTAATTTTCGGGTTTTTGGAGGAGCTACAGAAGAGTTATCTTTGGTGTTGCAACCTAACAAGCAACGCGTTTGAAGGGCTTGTGGGTATCACTACTTGAGGCATCCTTCTTTGAAGGCTAGACACATTCAAGAACATCATTATCTACCTCTTTTCATCCACAACGTTTGCACAAGAAAGGTTGTTTTCTATTAACACCCTATGGTTGGTTTTGTGTTGTTTGATAGCATATTATTTCACATACATTTGATCCTTATTCTTGGGTTTTGTTTGTAGTTTAATATGTCAAAATATTTCAGATTATAAACCATATATTAAACTCATTTTTCCGCTGCATTTTCATAGTTTAAATGGTTAAACTAGCTTGTTTTACGTGTGATAAAAACCCAACAAAAATAATATGAGAACATTGAGATTTTGATTAATGAGATTTATTTTTACATATGACTTAGCAATTTTGACTTATAACTTTTTCATTCAATTTTGACTTATGATTTTGACTTATTATTTTGAATTATGATTTTGACTTTTGAAATATGATTTTAATTTGTGAAACATTAAAAATTTATTCAATTTGAATTTATTATCACACATTGAATTCTAATTTACTTACTTATTGTTAAAAAAAAATTTATTTTTATTTTTATTTTTTATTGTCACACCCCGGGCCCAGGTAGGGTGGGACGTCACAGACTAGCAACAACATATGGCAGCGGAAACAAACCATTATAAGAGCTCAAAGGAGAGAATATCACATGGCATTAAAGTTTTAAAAAGGTAACAGGGCTAGAGACACATCAAGCCCCCAAATGAGTTTTACAATCATCCATAAAAATAAAATTGTACTTGTTCAACACAAAATATAAATTGTTTAATTGTTTCATCAAGGAAATAAGCCAATGCCATGTCACGGGGATAACTCTAGGTCTTCACGACAGCTAGGATCTCTTCATACATTACCTGAAACATGCTCAAAAGAAAAATTGTGTGAACTAAAAAGTTGGTGAATTCAAGTGCTTAAAGTTTAAAAAACAAAAGGACTTAACAAATCCTTCTTTGATTAAAAGAAAATAATCTTTGTTTGTCATCGTGGGAAAAATCATAATCAACCCTGCACTCAGTCCCGGTTAGCCTCTTCTAAAGTTGTGTTTTACCGGATATTCCCGAAGGAAGAAACTGAGCCCAAAACCAGTGAACCCTACCTGCCCAGATGGTTCACCATAGAATCTTAGCAAAACTTGTTACATGCCACAACGATCCCTCAGGATCTTAGTGGGGTAACCTTCCTGGAACGGAAGCCACTGTGTGTGGGGGATTCCCCAAATAGATCTATCCATATAAATCAAGCGGTTCACAAAAGAATTAATGATCATGATATAAGAATCAGCAGTTAACCACAAATCCCACATATTATCATCAAATAAAGCACAATCATAGTTCATAAAAAGTAGAGCATGTTTCATCCCAAAACAATAGTAAAAAGGGGGATCACTAGAACTCACCTTAGGTTTCCAAATCAAAAGTCTCTTGGTGTGCCGGGAAGTGTCACAAGTCTAGCACCCTAACATGTACATATTAAGCAATAAGCTACTGCCCTAAACTCATTCAAAGTGCAACAATGGTGTCAAGGGTATAGCTATTGAGTAAGGCTTTGGTTTCGTGAAGGTTTGTATAAAAAGTTTCCTTTTATGGCAGGTCAAGGCGTCTTCATGAAAATTGGGGATTTTCACTTCATTAGGTTAAGTATATTAAGGACTTTTGTTGTTCAAGTGGTTATTAGCTTCCTGGAAGTCGGTTGTAAGGTTTGGAAAAATTTTACAGTTTGGTCCCTCAAGTTTCAAAATTGACAGTTTCTACCCTCAAGTTTAGTTTCTTGCCCTTTATGTCATTTAAGACCAAACATCAGATTATTAGAGTCATATTATAATTATTATGGAGTAAGTGCTTCAAAACTTTAGTCTACGGGTTCGATTTTAAAAACTGCGCGTTTAACGCTCCCGGTTACGGTAAAAGCCGGATAGTTTTAATAGTAATTTGAAGTTTTCATATATTAAGATCTTGGACCAGTAGCTATTTTCTAAAAGATTTCTTTATAAATTTTTAAGTCCTTAAATTGTGTAAATTGGCCTTCTATAGTTGAAAATCTTGTTTTTACGTTTGACCCGTTAATACGCGGTTTTGACCGGGTTTGACCATTTAAAGCTCGTTTGACCGAATTTTTAAATCCTTTAAGTCCTTTATTACTTATCTTACTGAAATCATATGATTTTTATAAATCGTAGTTTTGAACTCTATTTTTATGGATTTTTCTCAAAAACGATGCTCGGTTTGTACCCGTTTTTAGTTAAAACGTCATTTATTTGTGTCTTTGACCATTTAAATTATCCATTGACTCCAGGGTACTTTATTTATCATTTTTGAGCCTGGAATTCTTTTTAAGAATGTTAAATTTGTATTCTAACTATTTTTAAGTCATTTTACCATGTTTTCGGGTCCCGAAAGTGACTAAAAGAGGGTAAATCACAACATGTCCTTTATTCCAGAGATTAAACATTGCTAACACTTCTAATATTCACTAAAACCTACTGTAATTTCAGTCCCAACATGTTGCCTAGTTGATCTATACATCCATATGCTCCAAATACGTAGAAAATGTCATAACCGACAATTACACTTGTGTAAACCATCTTAACTTGAGTTTAAATGTTACCAACACTTCGTTTACCTTCATAAACAGATTATTAAGGTTTCATTAAGTCGTTCATGAGTAGCTTATGGGTCTTGGTTAAAAGGATTTTTCAAACAAATGCTCATAAGGGTGTTGTTACATGTAGGAAGGAGGGTTTCAAGGTGAAATCCATGTATCAACCGTGGATTTGAGTATGTAGCCACTTGGAACTTTTAAAAACAGGTTCTTGGGAGTCCATTAAGTCATAAAAATGCAGGTCACAAGTTTGGTTTACAAGAGTTGAAGCTTTCACAAGTTAGATGATGTCAAAACACTCAAAATGAGAGTTTTCATGGTGGAAATCGGTTTCCACCTCAAGAATGACTAACATAACATGAAGTTTACCTTCAAGAACGTTGGGAACTCCTTAAGAACGAGATGATGGTGAGATGTTTCTGCTACAACAAGGAAATACACGGTTCTTAGATGATAAATGAAGAAAACAAGAGAAATGTCACAAAACCGACAACTTGAGCTTACACTCGATGTAACTCACGGTTTAGAAGGTGTTGATGGCCGTGAATGGCTTGAAAATCCTTGGACTTGAATGGAGAAACTCGAACCAAGGCTGGAAAGGTGGAACAAGTACGGTCGTGTGACCAAATCTCGCGAACAAGGCCACTTCTTTGCGGTTTTGCTCTTGGCCGATTAGAACTTGATGTGTTCTTCGAGTTTTCTTCACAAGACTTAGAGAGAATCTGATTTTAGGAGTGTTGTGAGGTGTGTGTGTATGTTTGTTCAGCTGGTGAGTTCGAATAAAGGGAGAGAGGGAGAGAGAGGGAGAGAGGTGCATGAAAGGTGAGTGGTTGTGTGGGGTGGTGGTGAAGAGAGGAGGGGAGTGGTGAGAGGGGCGGCCGAACTTGGAGGGTAGTGGGGAAGGATTTTCCATTTAATTTTAATTGTAATTTATATTGTGTAGTGTAATTTTGTAGTATTGGGTATTATGTATTATTTAATGGATGGTGAATTGAGGTATCTAATGCATGCCCATGCATGCATGGCAGAAATTATGTAAGTGTGAGTGTGTATGCTCACATTTTGATTGCCTTCTCTTGAATTTAATTTTGTAAGGGTGACTAGTTGACATTCCCGGAACACAAATTTTTAAAAAGGTAGAAACCTAAATTGGTTAAAAGTCAATAATAAAAATCACAAAAATCATAATTTACATCAAGTAGTAAGAATTGTTTCCAATTTCATAGTAGGGTTCAATAGTTTCAATTATTAGCACTCATAACATGGATAATGATGCAAGTAATCTAGGGTTAGGGTAACAACCTGGAGGTCGGTTGTCACATTCTCCCACCGTTTAGGAAATTTCGTCCCGAAATTTTAACTCTGATTAGAGACTGAACGGGTGGGTCTGAAGAGGTGTGGATAGTTCTTCCTCATTTCCTCTTCACGCTCCCAAGTAAATTCAGGTCCTCGCTTGGAGTTCCATCTAACCTTAACCTTGGGTATGCGGCTCCGCCGGAGTTGTTTGACCAAACGATCTGTGATCTCCACAGGTTTTTCCACAAAGTTCAGTTTGTCGCTTATCCTTGCTTCTTTTAATGGTAGTTCCAGGGTTTTGTCTACCATGCTCTTCTTCAAGTTTGACACATGAAAGGTGTCGTGTATGTGACTCAACCCCGGGGGTAGTTTCAACTTATATGCCACTGGGCCAATTCTTGCCATTATCTCGAATGGTCCAATGTATCTTGGGCTTAGTTTTCCTCTCTTTCCGAACCTCACTGTTCCTTTCCACGGTGCTACTTTTAGCATCACTCTGTCACCTACTTGGAACTCTAGAGGTTTCCGCCTCCTGTCAGCGTACTTCTTCTGTCGATCTCTGGGTGCTCTCAGTCGCTCCTTTATCTTATAGATCTTGTTAGTGGTTTCCAACACTATGTCGGGTCCCATCAATTGGCTGTCACCAATCTCATTCCAACTCAAGGGTGATCGCCATTTCCTGCCATAAAGGGCCTCATACGGAGCGGCTTTGATACTCGCGTGGTAACTATTGTTATAGGCGAATTCCACCAAAGGAAGATGGTTATCCCAGTTTCCGCCAAAGTCCATCACGCAAGCTCTCAACATGTCTTCCATCGTTTGAATAGTTCTTTCGCTCTGTCCGTCGGTCTGAGGGTGGTAAGCCGTGCTAAGATCTAAACGGGTTCCTAAAGCTTGCTGGAACGATTTCCAGAAACGAGAGGTGAAACGGCTATCACGGTCTGAGATGATCGACAGAGGCACTCCATGCCTTGTTACAATCTCGTCGACATAAAGTTGGGCCAGTTTCGTCATGTCGTAGTCTTCTCTAATTGGCAAGAAGTGGGCTGATTTTGTTAATCTATCCACTATTACCCAAATAGCATTGTGACTTTAAACGTTCTAGGCAACTTGGTAACAAAATTCATCGTAACATTAACCCATTTCCATTCTGGAATTTCAGGTTGCTGCAACGTTCCTGATGGTTTTTGGTTCTCAGCTTTTACCATGGCACAAGTTAAACATTTCCCCACATAAACGGCGATTGATCTCTTGATTCCCGGCCACCAGAAAAGTGTCTTTAAATCCTGGTACATCTTATCACTTCCAAGGTGAATTGAATACCTAGACTTGTGCGCTTCGTTGAGGATTACTTCTCGAATTCCTCCGTGTTTTGGCACCCAAGTCCTTCCACCATATCTATATGTACCACCATCCCCTATCTCCAATCGCTTTTCCATTCCAGTCAATCCTTCTTCCTTTAATTTTTCTTCCTTTAATGCCTCGCCTTGAGCTTCCTTCAGTTTTGCTATAAGGTTGGTATACACACTCATCCTTAAGGCTCGTACTCGAAGAGGTTTCTCTCTTTCCTTTCGGCTCAACGCATCCGCCACAACATTGGCTTTACCAGGATGGTAGCGGATCTCGCACTCGTAATCGTTCAATAGCTCAACCCATCTTCTCTGACGCATGTTGAGCATCTTTTGGTCAAGGATATGCTGCAAGCTTCTATGGTCAGTGTAGATGATGCACTTTGTGCCATAAAGGTAGTGCCTCCACATCTTAAGGGCAAACACCACGGCACCCAACTCCAGATCGTGCGTCGTGTAGTTTTTCTCATGATCATTCAGCAGTCTCGATGCGTAAGCAATCACCTTGTTGCGTTGCATCAATACACATCCTAGCCCTTGACGCGAAGCGTCACAATAGACTACGAAGTCTTCTACTCCTTCTGGAAGAGCAAGGATAGGTGCACTGCATAATTTCTCCTTAAGCATTTCAAACGCCTTGTTCTGCTCTCGCTCCCACACAAAGGTTGTGTTTTTCTTGGTTAGTGCGGTCAAAGGTTGCACTATATGCGAGAAGTCCTTTATAAATCTTTGGTAATAGCCAGCCAGTCCTAAGAATTGCCTTATTTTCGTAGGAGTTTCAGGAATCTTCCAATTCTTTATGGCCTCAATCTTGGAAGGGTCAACTTGAATCCCATCCTCATTTACCACATGACCTAGGAATTGGATCTGGCGCATCCAGAATTCACATTTAGAGAACTTAGCATATAGTTGCTCATTCTTGAGCAGTTCAAGAATTAGCCTGAGATGCTTCTCGTGCTCGTCTTTACTTTGAGAATAGATCAGTATGTCGTCGATAAACACGATCACAAACTTGTCGAGGTAAGGGCGGCAAACGCGATTCATGAGGTCCATGAATACTGCTGGAGCATTAGTCAGTCCAAAGGGCATGACCAAATTTTCATAGTGTCCATACCTAGTTCGGAAGGCGGTTTTGGGTATATCTTCTTCTCTTATCTTCAGCTGGTGGTATCCTGACCTCAAGTCTATTTTGGAGAAAAAACTTGCTCCTTGCAGTTGATCAAATAGGTCATCTATTCTCGGGAGAGGGTGACGGTTCTTTATGGTAAGCTTATTCAATTCCCTGTAATCAATACACATTCGCAGGGTTCCGTCTTTCTTTTTCACGAATAGTACTGGGGCACCCCATGGAGAGACACTCGGACGTATAAATCCCTTGTCCAGTATTTCTTGAATTTGTACCATTAGCTCCTTCATCTCAGGTGGGGCGAGCCGGTACGGTGCCTTGGCTACTGGTGCAGCACCAGGCAACAAGTCTATCAGGAATTCCACTTGCCGATTCGGGGGAAGTCCTGGTAGTTCTTCCGGAAACACCTCTGGGTATTCCGAAACCACGGGAATCTCTTTGATCTTCTTCTCCTTTTGGTTTACAAGAGTTGAAGCTTTCACAAGTTAGATGATGTCAAAACACTCAAAATGAGAGTTTTCATGGTGGAAATCGGTTTCCACCTCAAGAATGACTAACATAACATGAAGTTTACCTTCAAGAACGTTGGGAACTCCTTAAGAACGAGATGATGGTGAGATGTTTCTGCTACAACAAGGAAATACACGGTTCTTAGATGATAAATGAAGAAAACAAGAGAAATGTCACAAAACCGACAACTTGAGCTTACACTCAATGTAACTCACGGTTTAGAAGGTGTTGATGGCCGTGAATGGCTTGAAAATCCTTGGACTTGAATGGAGAAACTCGAACCAAGGCTGGAAAGGTGGAACAAGTACGGTTGTGTGACCAAATCTCGCGAACAAGGCCACTTCTTTGCGGTTTTGCTCTTGGCCGATTAGATCTTGATGTGTTCTTCGAGTTTTCTTCACACGACTTAGAGAGAATCTGATTTTAGGAGTGTTGTGAGGTGTGTGTATGTGTTTGTTCAGCTGGTGAGTTCGAATAAAGGAAGAGAGGGAGAGAGAGGGAGAGAGGTGCATGAAAGGTGAGTGGTTGTGTGGGGTGGTGGTGAAGAGAGGAGGGGAGTGGTGAGAGGGGCGGCCGAACTTGGAGGGTAGTGGGGAAGGATTTTCCATTTAATTTTAATTGTTATTTATATTGTGTAGTGTAATTTTGTAGTATTGGGTATTATGTATTATTTAGTGGATGGTGAATTGAGGTATCTAATGCATGCCCATGCATGCATGGCCGAAATTATGTAAGTGTGAGTGTGTATGCTCATATTTTGATTGCCTTCTCTTGAATTTAATTTTGTAAGGGTGACTAGTTGACATTCCCGGAACACAAATTTTTAAAAAGGTAGAAACCTAAATTGGTTAAAAGTCAATAATAAAAATCACAAAAATCATAATTTACATCAAGTAGTAAGAATTGTTTCCAATTTCATAGTAGGGTTGAATAGTTTCAATTATTAGCACTCATAACATGGATAATGATGCAAGTAATCTAGGGTTAGGGTAACAACCTGGAGGTCGGTTGTCACATTTATTCAAAATTTAAATCCGTCTGTTCATCTTCTTCTTCTTCCATCGATGAACAGCCTGTTCTAATCATTATCAAATCTTTTGCACATTCAGTTGATGAATTTTATATCAAACTACTCGCAATTAGATACTTATCAACAGTCCAGAGTCAATTTTAGATATGATTTACATTTGATTAGTTAAACTTTAAAGGATATGGTGTTCGAACGCACAAATAGCATTCAAACGCCTATACCTATAATCTGATTTAACCAAAATTTACTGATTTGAATCACAAACTTACGTTTATAGATTCAAATAATATCTACAATCAACAGGATTTGATGAAATCACAGATGAAATGAGAGTTTGATGATGACTGATAGTCGACAGTTCAGGGGTCTGTTTATGGAAAATTTTGAGTGTGAATGAGAAAATAAGTGTAAGTGTTCAATTTATATTAAATGAAATTTTAGATGCATGAGACCTGTTTGGGCGTATGAAACCATAAAATTCACTAACTTTTTAGACGCATGAGCACTGTTTGTGCGTTTTGACTCAGACGCATGAGAACTGTTCAGACGCATAAACACTGTTTAGGCGCTTTTGCACTGTTCAGTCGCATGGAGTTCCTGAAAATTCTAACACTTGTAATTTTGAAACTTTTCAACTATATAGACGCATGAGATATTTCAAGCGTCTAACAGTTGGTCAAAGTCAGACTCATTCACTGTTTAGGCGCATGGGTTTATGACAAACGCCCAACACTTGATTAAAATCATGGACTTAATACAACTATTTAGGCGCATGGAATGTGATAAACGCCCAAACATTTTAAACATAATTTTGAATTTTCTAAAATTTACCTTTTAGTCCCTCAATTTTGAAGTTTTTGCATTTTGCACTATCAATTCACAAAATTTTATTTTCTTTTTTTTTAATTTATTTTGTCCCTTCATTTTAGTATCAACATAAAATCAATTATCATCTAATTTTAAACTTTTGACAGAAGCATTTTCACTTGCAAATTTATGTAGGTTCATATTATACTTTTCAAAAATTATATTTTCAAATTACACATATACTTTGAACATATAGCATCATCCTTTCAATTCACATTTTAACTTTGATTTTGATTTTCTGAGAACAACTCTTTCATTTATTACTCCCCCTAAACTTTTAAGTTTAAAAAAAACATATAAGTTTCCTAGGTAAGATAATAAGATCACACATTTCATTGTGACATTGCCTTCACACACACAAAACATGCATAAAAGCAAAATGAAAGCAGAATCAAAATCTAATATAAACAAAAGAATTAATGTTTGCTGTGTGATCATATTAATGAAGATCAGCACATTAAAATAAAAGAAATGTGAATAGTCATAGACAATGAATAAATCTTGATCAAGTGTGTTCCAGGTCAGTGATATCACAGCAAAGGAGACACAAAATCTAAGGACAGACAATGAGTGTTTTTGACAAATTATCAACTAACTTACTTTTTCAATTCTTAGATTGATTAGGGTAGATTTAGATATGACATGATGTAAACATACAAAGACTGAGAGAGTTCAACCATCATCATGACATGCAAGAAAGAACACATACTCAAGTTATTACCTGAAACATATGTATCACCAGAGTTCATGTTACTTAAATTAATAGAGAATGATCATGGATAACCATTTGATCAGCTCTGACTATTCATTTGAATAGTTTGTGCACATTGGCATCTTTTGCATCAACGAGAGAATCCAGGTCTGTAATCACTTACAACAAAGGATATCTCAACACTTCAGGTCTATGATGACTCATAACAGAGAAGTGATATGATGCTTTGTAACAGATCTCATGATTAAACACATTATCAACAGGTGTGAGAGATGTATCTTAACAAGCATTCAATCTGATAAGCCAAAACAACTCAAAAGTACTCAGATGAATACACACAAGCATTAATATTTAGTTTGATCACAAGAATTTACTTTTTCAGCATAATAGTAAGATATTGTCTACACATCATATCTGATCATGTCAGACTTTATTAGTGAGTGAAGTATGCAACTGATCTCACTAATGTACTATCATTTCTCACATATTGCAAAACATATTTCTTTCAAAAAAATTTAAACTGATAATTAGAAAAAGACTCTATTTTTGTAGTTTTGATTTATATTTTTGTATTTGATTTTTCTAAGGAAACAAGAATCACACACACACAAAATATAAACAGGCAATTAACAATGAGAAGATCACTTATTATGATCTTTTGATTTAGAGAGTTCACATATGATTTATAAGACCAATTGACTCTACTATATACTCAAACCGTCCTGGTAGGAAGGCTTTAGTAAATAGATATGCCAACTGTTTTTCCGATGCAATTTGAATCAATATGATTAATCCTTTTTCAGAGTTATCTCTGAGAAAATGATATCGAATTTCGATATGTTTTGTTTTTAAATGTTTAACAGGATTAGTTGTTATGAACATAGTAGCAGTTTTATCAATGTAAATTGGTGTTTTAAGAAAGTTGAACCCATAATCCAGTAGTTGATTTTGCAACCAGAGGATTTGAGAACATCCTGCTGATGCAACAATGTACTCAGCGTCTGTAGTTGAAACAGAGACATTTGTTTGTTTCTTACATTGCCACGAGACTAATCGGGGACCAAGAAATTGACACCCACCCAATGTAGATTTTCTATCTTGACAACATCCACCATAATCAGTATCTGTATATCCATGTAGTTCAAAGTTACCCTCGTAAGGATACCAAAGCCCTAACGCTGGTTTACCTTTGAGATACCTGAATATCTTTTTGACAGCAATTAAGTGAGATTCTTTCGGGTCTGATTGATACCTGGCACAAACACAAACAGCATACATAATGTCTGGTCTAGATGCAGTAAGGTACATCAAAGAACCAATCATTGATCTGTATAACGTTTGGTCAATAGATTTTCCTTCTGGATCAGGTTCAATCTTGGTGTTAACATCTGCTGGAGTTCGTATGGACTGACAGTCTTGCAACTTAAATTTCTTCAAGAGCTTGTCAACAAACTTCTCTTGATTAATGAAAATTCCATCGTCAGTTTGCTTGACTTGAAGTCCAAGAAAGAAATTAATCTCTCCCATAGAACACATTTGGAACCAAGATTTCATGATTTCTTCAAATTCATTGCACAATTTTGGACTGGTAGAACCAAATATGATGTCATCAACGTACACTTGTACACATAAGAGATCATCATTATCCTTCTTTATGAATAAAGTTGGATCAATTTTCCCTCTTGTGTATCCATGTTGGATTAAGTGTTGTGATAACATCTCATACCAAATTCTAGGGGCTTGATGAAGTCCATATAAAGCTTTACTCTGCTTATATACTCGATGTGGAAATTCGGCATCCTCAAAGCCTGGAGGTTGCTTCACAAACACATCGTCAGTGATAGGACCATATAGAAATGCACCCTTTACATCCATTTGATACACCTTAAATTTCATGAATGAAGCATAAGCTAGGATAATTCGAATGGATTCAAGTCTTGCAACTGGTGCAAACACTTCATCATAATCTATTCCTTCTTCCTGTGTGTATCCCTTGTGAAACAATTCTCGCTTTGTTCCTTATTACAACACCACGATCATCACTCTTATTTCTAAATAGCCATTAAGTGCCTATTGCATTTTCTCCTTCAGGTAGATCCATCGAATTCCACACTTCTTGTTTGCGAAATTGAAGTAATTCTTCTTGCATGGCTTCTATCCAACCATTGTCCTTTAATGCTTCAGTAACATTTTTAGGAACAATTTGAGAAAGAAAACAAGAGTATGAGCACATGTTTGCTTGTGAATACGAGATGTTAGAATCTCATCACATTGAACATTAACATCCAGATTTGTTTGGTTCAAATTGGAAAGCTCATGTAACAAAGTAGAAGAATGTGGATTGAAGTTTGGAACTTGAGTCGGTGAGTTAATAAAGTAATCAAAGTTACCAGTATCAACTACATCACCAGAGATGGATGATGTTCTAGACTCAGGTAGCACAAACTCATTACTATCATTAGGAATATGTTATGATCCTTCCTGATCAATTGAAATTGAATGATCTGAAACTGTATTATCATGATTATTTTCATCGAATTGTATTGTTGAGTCCTTGACAAATTATAAAAATGGGTAGTCTGAGCTAGAATCATCTGGGTCATCAGAATCTTAATCCTCACTGAAAGATCCAAGATCTCCTCTAGAGTTCTTCTTATCTTTAGAATCAAGATAATTTGGTTGATTAAACAAGTTAGATTGAAGAGAGTTTGATAATGAATCTAAATCAAATAACCATGCAGGACCATTTGAAACTGACGGAAAAGAATTTTCCAGAAATTTAACGTTCAATGTTTTAAGAATTATATTTGTCCTAGAGTTGTAAACTCGATAGGCTTTTGAAACAGATGAGTATCCAACGAAAAATTTATTATCAGATTTTGCTTCAAATTTTCCTAATTGATCATTTGAATTAAGAATCATAACGGACAACCAAATGATTTTAGAAAATTTATGTTCAGTTTCTTGCCAAACATTAACTCATATGGAGTTTTCATTTTATCTTTCACAATTAAGATTCGATTCTGAACGAAACACGCAGTTGATATAGCTTCATCCCAAAAAGTGATAGGAATTTTTGCATCAGCTAACATAGAATGAGCAGCTTCAATCAGTGTTCTATTCTTCCTTTCAGCAACTCCATTTTGTTGAGGAGTTCTGGGAGCACGGAACTGATGAGCTATCCCTTTCTGTGCACAAAATATTTCAATGTTAGCATTTTTGAATTCCGTTCCATTATCACTTCTTATTATTTTCACTTTATTTTCTAATTGATTTTCAACTTTAATGATAAATTCTTTTAGTAAATCAGCCATTTCAGATTTGGCATATAGAAAGAATACCCATGAAAATCTTGTATAGTCATCAATGATAACTAAACAATAAGATTTTCGTCTAATACTCTTGACATTTGTTGGTCCAAAAAGGTCCATATGTAACATTTGAAGAGGTTTGGATGTTGAGTTTATGAGCTTGGACTTATAAGACGCTCTATGTTGCTTTCACTTCAAACATGCTGAGCAGTGATCAGTTGTTGCAAACTTCTTAGATGGAAGTTCAATGACATGATTTCCTGCTACTAGCTTGTTAATATTCTTGAAATTTGAATGTCCGAGACGTCTATGCCATAGCTGGCTTTCATCTTTTGATGCCTTAGCAATTAGGCATGTTGTTTAAGTTGAAGGATCGACTTGAGACATATCCAGCTTGTATACATCTCTATCTCTTTCAGCTGTAACAATCACACAATCTTTGCTTATCTTAAATCCTGGCTTCAAAACGTAACAGAATGAATCATCAAATAGAACAGAGTATGATTTATCACATATTTGAGATACGCTTAAAAGATTAAAGTTCAACTGTGAACAAAAGTTGACTTTATCAAAGCTTATTATCCAATTTGATATTGTTCCTTCTCCGGTTATTTTCCTCCAGCATCACCACCAAAGGCGACGTGAGTTCCATCTTTTAACTTAAAATCTTGTAACAAGGCAAGATTGCCTGTCATACGCTGGCTACACCCACTATCCACATACCATGTATTGAGTGGTCTTTTTGGGCGTACCTACACAACAAGAAAATTAAGTTGAGATATCTACCCAAGCCGAGATGGTCTTGGGTTTTCCAAATTTATCAACAATTGTAAAATGTTTGTAATGAAGATTATTCCAATCAGGTTTATTCTTGATGAATATACCAATTTTATTTTGGAAATTGTTTTGAAAATTGTTTGATTTATTTTTGAGAACAATCATATCATTTGTGTAAGGATTCCTTTAAGTCTGATGCAAACCAAAACATCCAAAGTCTCTCTGCAAGCAATGCACTAAAGAACTGAAGTAGAATTGCTTCGGAAGTTTTACACCATGCACTAGAAATATTCTAAGTGTAAAATCTTCCGAAGCCAAGACCAATATCTTCCGAAGCCAAATATGAAGTCTTCTGAAGCCTCGGAGACAAAGTCTTTCGAAGCTTCATCTTATGAAGGCAAATTTCTTCCGAAGACTTTTAGTAACATGCTTTATCTAATGTACTGTTCCATAAAGCTGGACACCTTTCCGCTGCATCTCTGTAAAGTCACCAACTTACATGAGTTGGTGAAAAGGTCCATGCTTTTGGTAACTGTACATTGAGGTCTTGAGTCTGTAACTTTCTACTTTATGTACTTTATCCTTTTTGTAATAGATAAGGATGTGAGCTATGGCAAGTCATAGTCACAAGGTCAAAAGGCAGATATGCTTTTTGATTCTACAATTGATTTTGTTTATGTCTAGTCAATTGTATCCAGTTGGCTTTCAAAGTATAGCCGGCTGTAGGTTGTAGTATAAGTATTCCATGTTCTAGTATCTTTCTTTATGCTTTGTAACACTTGTAATAGAACTTGAGAAAGCAATATACTACATCCTTGAAACCCAATCTCTTGTTCTGTCTCTTACTTGTTACTTGTGTTCTTAGTATCATTATTGTGGTTAATCCAGTTTACTGTTTGATTAAGTTTGGTTAAATCTTCTCTTTGTGTTGTTGTGTTGTAAGTGACCACCCTTCACCGGTCCTGCAATTGGTATCAGAGCATTTCAGGCTCTTGATATAAGATCTCACCATCTTAAGATCCCTCACACACACAAATACTAAACTTTCAAATGGCATCCATTTCAAAGACTGATATGGAAACTGGAACCATGAACAAGTCCCCACTGATCACTCTTGATGATTTTGATACCTGGTGTATGAGAATGGAAGGTTTCATCAGGTCTCTACACTCAAGAATGTGGGAGTCTGTTGAAAATGGACCTTTCATACCCAGCACTCCTTCTTCTACTGGTGCTGGTATGATTCCCAAAGATGTGGCTAACTACTTAGATGAAGATAGGAAGAGAGTAGAGATTGATAGAAAAGCCATGACTGCTCTTCAAATTGCCCTTTCAAACTCTGTGTACAGAGGTTTCAAGAAGTGCAAAACAGCTAAACAGCTGTGGGATGCACTAAAACTGATGTATGAAGGCTCCTCTGAAGCCAAGGAGAACAAGAAGGATCTCCTGAAGCAGGAGTTTGAAAACTTCACCTTCAAAACAGGTGAAACCATGACTCAGCAATACTTCAGGTATGTTGAGATAGTGGATACCCTTGTGGATGGAGGAGTTCCTCTTGAAAACAGAGACATTGTAAGGAAGTTCATGTCCTCACTTCCTAGGCAATGGACACACTATTGTGTGGTGATAAAGAGGACTGAAAATCTCAAAACTCTTACTCTGAAAGAGTTATATGGGATTCTCAGTGGCTACCAGATGGAGATGAACATTCAAGGTTCATCTGGCAACTCCAACAATCAATTGGGTTCAGCTCTGCATGTGGTTGAAAGGGATAGCATAGAACCCCAACATCATCTCATATGCTACCCTGACAAATCACCAAAGGGTCCTTTCATTACCTTCCCAGAGACACCTAAGGAGAACTACACTCAAGGAAGCCCATTCCAAGAGACAAGCTTTTCTCAAGCCTTTGTGTCTTCTGATGAAAGTTGTGGCAACTCTCTTTTCACTCTTGAAGACCTGGATTGTATCCAGCCGGATGATCTGGAATATATGGAAATAGTCCAGCAGATGGAAGGAGGTTTCCAAGCAATGCAACCAGTGGAAAGTTTGGCTTGGATAAAAGTAATGTCAAGTGTTACAACTGTAACTTGATGGGCCACTTTGCTAGAGAGTGTAAGGCACCTAAAACAAATGGTGGCCAAGCACAAACCAGACCAAACTACACTGACAAAGCCCCTCAGAATGAGAAGCCAAAGCAACAAGCTACTGTTGCTGTTGAAGAAGGAGGCTTTAACTGGAGCTTTCAGGTGGAAGATGCTTCTCCAAACCAAGCACTAATGGCAGATCATGATGAAGCCAAGGTATTAGAACATCTCTGTACTCTTGAATGCATTGCAAAAGTTAACAGATACAGGTCCTATAACTTGGAAATGAGATCTGATCTTGAGTCCTTAAACATTTTAAAATTTGATTTTAGAAAGTCTGAAAATGATTATAAACTAAAGATAGAGGACTTAGAGAAAACCATTTCAGTTCTAAAAGATGAGCATACATATTTTAGGACTCAAATCAAAGATCTCATAACCAAGCTGACTGAGTGCCAGGCTGAGCTTATGATCAGCAAAGCCAGGGCAGAAAAGAGTGTTCTTGAAGAAGAGACCTTCAAGAACATGATATCCTCATCCCTGCACGACAAGGTGTGTTATCAAAATAGACAGGGACTGGGATCCAATGAGATAGCTCCTCCACACACAATCTTGTCTGTAAGATCTCCTAGGTGTGGAACTTGTGAAGATGAGCTTCCACTCATAGATCCTATAAGTGAAGAGGATGAAGAAGAGATAGTGAAGAATTCCTCTGAGAAGAGTGAAGAGGAGGATTCTAAGAAGGCCACTATCCTTCTGAGGAGAAGAAGACTACTGTGATGACCAAGTCAATGAGAAAGAACTTGATCAGGAAGAGCAAAAGAAAAGTAAGGAAGGCTCAAGAGATCAAGGCTACTTCTGACTCTAAGTAGAAACAAGTTTTTATCTCTGTAGGGTTTGAAGTAGTGAAGACTGAAGACATCAACCAAAACTCTTCAGCTAAGAATTCTGGTTCTTGTTCAAATCATCTTGGTACCAAGAAGAAGACTGATCTGCTGTTTACCACTGCTGCACAAACTAGACCATCAAACTCCAAGAACAGTTCCCAGCCCATAAGAACTGTCTCAGCATCTGCAAAGATGAAGGTGGAGAAGGGATGTGACCAAAGACAGTCTTTCTCTCATAAGGAGACTCTTGTGAAGAAGAAAATGTTGTGTGTCATGTGTGAAAGTACCTCTCATATTGCTAAGGATTGTCCATACAATCCTAAAAGTACTCTCCATATGACCAAGACAAAGACTTCAAAGAGTTTCAAGAAGATTCAAGCTTCGGAAGGAAAGTCTGTTTCCTTCAGAAGCTCCAAATCAAAGAAGAAGGTAAATGGAAAATTACCTTCGGAAGAGAAGTTGGTCTCGGAAGAAAGGAATTCTTCCGAAGCACTGAAGTCTGCTGCAGTGACTGCAGAATCTTCCGAAGGTTCAGTTATCAAAACTTCCAAAGTCCCAAAAGCTTCCGAAGTTTTGAAGGTCAAGTCCAAGACTCCAAAGGTGGTGTGGAAGTCTAAGAAAGACCAAGTGACTGAAGTTTCTCCATCAACAACAGCTCAAGATCCTTCTAGCACAATCATAGGATCTATTACTGTTGCATTACCTTCTATTATACTTAGTGAGCCCAAGAAAAATAAGGCTTGGGTTTCCAAATGTAACTAATCTTTTTCTTTGGGCAGGAACAGCTCAAGACAAACAAGTATGTCTGGATCATTGATAGTGGCTGTTCCAGGCACATGACAGGCAATAGGTCACTACTCCATAACTTTGAGAGGATTGATGGAGGACCAGTTGCTTTTGGAGGAGATTAAGGTGGTTACATTTCTTGAAGGGGCAAGGTCACAAATTGTAAGCTCAGCATTGAAAAGGTAAACTTTGTCAAGGAGTTTGGGTACAATCTTCTGAGTGTATCCCAATTTTGTGATCAGAGTCATAACATGCTCTTTACTGAGCATGAGTGCATTATTCTCAAGCCTGGAGTGGTCATTCCTCATGAGCACATTCTGCTTAGAGCCCCCAGGAAAGGGAACATGTACAAGATGGACTTGCAAGAAACATCTCCCTCCGGAGAAGTTTCATGCTTTCTATCTAAAGCAAATAGTGATGAGTCTTTCCTATGGAATAAAAGAATGTGCCATGTAAACTTTAAGAACATGAATAAACTTATTAAACATGATCTGGTAACTGGAATGCCAAAGAAAGAGTTTACAAGTGATGATCATTGTGTTGCATGCCTGAAAGGGAAGCAACATAAGGTATCTCACAAGCCTAAGGAAATGAACTCCATCACTACTCCCCTACACTTATTACATATGGATCTCTTTGGCCCCACCAGTGTAATGGGTCTAGGAAGGACCTCTTATTGTTTGGTGATCACAGATGATTTTACAAGATTCACTTGGGTTTTCTTTCTTAGAACTAAGGATGAGACCCCTGAGATTCTGAAGAATTTCATCTTAAAAATTGAGAATCAAAGTGATCACAAGGTTAAAATCATAAGATGTGATCAAGGGACTGAATTCATAAGATGTGATCAAGGGACTGAATTCAAGAATCAAATCCTTGATATATTTTGTGATGAAAAAGGTATTACAGGACAATATGGTGCTCCCAGGACTCCTAAGCAAAATGGTGTTGCTGAGAGGAGAAACAGGACACTAATTGAAGCTGCAAGAACTATGTTGTCTAATTCTAAACTGCCCATCACCTTCTGGGAAGAGGCAGTAAATACTGCTTGCTATGTGCAAAACAGAGTTTTAGTAGTTAAGACACATGGTAAGACTCCTTATGAACTTTGGCACAAGAGAAAACCTTTCATTGGTTTTCTCAGGTCATTTGGATGTCCTTGCACCATCTTGAATACCAAAGATCAAATTGCGAAATTTGTTGAGAAGTCAGATGATGGACACTTCATTGGAAACTCTTCCCAAGCTTAGGCTTATAGAGTATACAATCTCAGAACTAGAATTGTTGAGGAGTCAGCCAATGTGACTTTCAATGAACACACTCCCTGTGTGGCTGGTTCTGGTCCTGATTGGCTATTTGATCTTGATTTAGTTACCAACTGTTTCAACAAATCTTGTGAGAATGTTTCACGATCTACAGAGAATTTAAATACAGGTGATCCTGATCCAAGGGTTGAGCTAGGAAGATCTTCAACTCATACATCTTCTGGTCCAGTTGGAACTACTTCACCAAATGAGGTTTCTATCAGCACTACAATAACAAATTCAGCTGATACATCTGGGGTGCCTTCAAATTCCAGCTCAGAGGCTCCACAACCAGATAAAGATACCTCAATTGTGGAAGACAACAATGGTGATGGTGAAAGTGATCAGGAGTTTCTTGATGCTAATAACCACACCATAGATGACAACATCAATTATGTCACACACTCATTGGATCAAGTCAATCTTGATAAGTGTGGTGATGTGGAGGGTGAATCATCTATGCCAGATCTAAATTTCTCAAATTTGGATCTTTCTCAACAACTTGTTGTGATCCCTCAGCTTAGGATCCACAAGTCTTACCCTACCACAAACATCATTGGAGATGTTGTCACAGGGGTAAGAACAAGATGACAAACCCATGAAGCAAATGTTTGTCTTCACTCTTGTTTCTTATCCCAGATAGAGCCAAAGAAAGTTGATGAGGCTCTAAAGGATGGAAGTTGGGTTGAAGCTATGCAACAAGAGTTGCTTTAATTCAAAAGGCAAAAAGTTTGGAACCTTTGTCCTCTTCCTCATGGGAAGACTACCCTTAGAACCAAATGGGTGTTTAGGAATAAGAAGGATGATAGAGGCATTATCATCAAGAATAAGGCAAGACTAGTTGTTCAAGGATACACACAAGAAGAAGGGATTGACTACACTGATGTCTTTGCTCCTGTAGCAAGATTAGAAGCTGTTAGGATATTCCTGGCATTTGCTGCATCCAAGAACTTCAAGGTCTTTCAACTTGATGTGAAGTGTGCTTTTCTATATGGAGTGATTGATGAAGAGGTATATGTCAAACAGCCACCTGGTTTTGTAGACCCTGATCATCCTGATTATGTCTGCAAGCTTGACAAAGCTCTTTATGGGCTGCATCAGGCACCCAGGAAGTGGTATGAGACATTGTCTGAGTATCTTTGTAAACATGGATACAGAAGAGGTACTATAGATGGAACTCTCTTCATCAAAGGACAGGGAAATGACTTAATGCTAGTTCAAGTGTATGTAGATGACATCATCTTTGGTTCAACTAATCCAAAGCTCTGCAAAGACTTTGAGAAGCTGATGAAAGACAGATTTGAAATAAGTACAATGGGAGAACTCAATTTCTTTCTGTGAATTCAAGTGAAGCAAGTTGAAGATGGCATCTTCATAAGTCAGCCAAAGTATGTTCAGGACATACTCAAGAGGTTCAACATGACTGATTGTAAGATTGCTAAGACACCCATAGCCAGAAACCACTCCCTTGGACCTGATCTTGAGGGGAAGTGTGTAGATGAACACCTATACAGGGCTATGATTGGGTCTCTTATGTATCTTACAGCTAGCAGGCCTGATATCATGTTTGCTACATGTATTTGTGCAAGATATCAAGCCAACCCTAAGATGTCTCACCTCATCACTGTCAAAAGGATTTTAAGATACCTCAAAGGTGCTTCAACACTTGTTTATGGTATCCAAAGAATCTTGAATTCAATCTGTATGCTTATACAGATAGTGATTATGGTGGTTGTAACATGACTGCAAAGTCTACATCCGGGGGATGGCAATTCCTTGGTGGAAGGGTTGTCTCATGGCAATGCAAGAAACAATCCTGTGTGTCTGCATCAACTCCTGAGGCTGAATACATTGCTACTGTAAGCTCCTGTGCTCAAGTGCTTTGGATTCAAAATCAGATGCTGGACTATGGATTTAACTTCAAGGAGACTCCTATCCACATAGACAACAATAGTGCTATCTCTATCACTTAGAACCCTGTGCAGCACTCAAGGACCAAACACATCAATATCAGGTATCATTTAATAAGAGATAACTATGAAAAGGGATTAATTAAACTAGTCAAAGTTCATATAGATGAACAATATGCTGATCTGTTTACAAAAGCTTTTGATGAACAGAGATTTAAATATTTAATATCAGCTATTGGGATGATTAACTTTGAGTAGATCTTTTCTTAAAACTAATTCTAATTATTTCTTAAAATATGTGCGTCCTAAGTTGTCTAGTTCATCACTTTCATAAGCTCATGTTTTCTTTGGATTTCAAATCCTTTTTGAAGACTTTCCTTAGACTCTTGAAAATTTTCTGATCCTTCGGAAGATATATTTTTACCTTCGGAAGAAAATCATGTCTTCAAAATAAATAACTGTCTAAGAAATTTTACCTGCGGAAGAAGTCTCAATCTATCTTCCGAAGCTTAAATACTTGTCTCAGACACTTATTTGTTTTTAAGGACTTTTTCCTTCCGAAGCAAAATTAACTCTCGGAAGCTTTGTTGTTTTATAGACAAAGCATTCAAGTGTTTATTTCTCTTCCGAAGCAAAATTTTCAAGATTCTCAGGAAAATCTTCCGAAGTCATTTTAGCTTCTGAAGCTTTTTCATTAAAACTTCCGAAGATAATTTACCTTCGGAAGCTTTTCGAATTCCAAGAAAACTACTTTTTGAGCAAAAGTAAACTACTTTTTCAGAGGTGGGACCGACATTCGGATTTCAAAGTTTATCTTCATTCATTAACTTTGGTTAGGATCTGGTATTTGAACGAAATACCAACTGATTAACATGTAAACCAAACCAAATAGTGCGGAATCCTATTTGATTGGCGATCCAATCAGTGAGAACGCACGAAGAATCAATAAGGTATTGAAACTAACGTTAAGAATCGATTAGGAATCGATCTACAGCGTTCTATGAACTTGGAGTATGAACTTGAAGGCTTCTGGACGGTTAGGGTACGTCTGGAGTCGAATTGGAATGAATGCTTATGTTTTTCCACGAATTGGGTGGTATTTATAGGTTAGGGTTGCTCATTCGGGCGACTGAACCATTAGCATGATTCAGTCGTGCGATTGAGCCATGCGGTTGATCCATCCGCACGACTGAGTGTTCAGTCGTGCGACTGAGCCAATCTCATGTTACAATCATACGTCTGATCCAGTCTCCTGGTTTAGTCGTGCGACTGAGTCATTCGCCTGAAGTTGTTCATGCGTATGGTCCATTCGCATGGGCCATTCGCATGAGAACTTCATATTGCTAAGTTTGAATGTATTCATTAATATAACATTATGTGTATCAATTCAAACAATCACAAACCTATATAACCAATTCAATATCAACTCATTAATGAAATATTAAACATTATAAATCACAAACAACCAATCTCATTTCATTAATATCCGAACCATTACATAAGCGTAAGCGAAACAAGACATATTACATTCATATCAGGATATAGGTACATATGTATCAACAAACTCCCCCTTGGACCTAGATCTATCTAATGTCATTAGCTTGGTTAAATGCTACTACTTCAGTTTCCCTAAGCTGTTTATTCAAAAGGTCTATCTTTTCTTTATAACTATGCTCATTTTGTTTTAAAACTCTATTAGCCTCAGTGCACAGTTGCAAATCCTTTACTAAGCTATCATTATGATCTAATAACCTAGCAAATTTCTGATCTATGCTTTCTCTAAATTTGTTACAATCAGAACAAGCATGATTTTGGAACAGTTGGTCAGTGGTACTTACCTGAAGAGGTTCTGAAGAATAGCGATCAATGCAGCATCAGATGTCTCTGGTTCTGGTGATTCTGTCTTTGTTGTTGACGTCCCTTCTTCAGGCTTGTAGCTGACCTCTGTTGTAGTCTCTTCACTGTTTGACATCGCTATCTCAACTGCAATATCTCCTTCACTCTCTAAATCATCATCTAAGTCTTCCACGCTCACAATATTAGATTCCCCCGGAGAGACAAACTGAAAGCTCCAGTCCTGTCCTTCATCATCATGAGCAGTCAAGGCTTTTGGATCCTTGCTTGATGAATTAGAACTGCTAGCCTGCTTGTCTTGACGAGTGAAGGATGAGAATGGGTTCCAGTTCCCAGTCTTCTTTGGCTTCACACATTCTCTTTTGAAGTGCCCCTTTTCTCCCCAGTTGAAGCAGGTCACCTTGCTCTTGTCAAAGCCAAATGTAGTGTCCTTAGTATCAACCAAGTTTTGTCTGGTCTTTTTCACAAACTTCTTCGCCCTCCGGACAACACTTGCTACGGCCTACATAATATCCATCCTCTCTAGCTCAGTCTCATCTACCTGCTCGTAGTCCTCATCTGCCAGATGGCAGTTTCCAATTTTCCCAGCAACAAGTCCATCATAGGAATGGATCACTGCTGCCAAGAGATCCATGTGCTCTCAAGCTACTTCTACTGTCACGTTTCCGAGGTTCTCGGTCTTCAGTCTTGTAGCATTTGCTTCAGATTCCAATGTAATGGGTACTAGAAGACCCTGACGTTTCTGATCCTGAAGGAGAGACTTGTGAAGGACCAGATGAGCTTGACACAAAGGCAGTCTGAAGAGGTGCTCCAGATGTCTTAACTTGAGGAGTAGCATTATACAAAGCTGGATTCTGAGTGTATGAAGACTTCTGAGTTTTGTACTTCATCCTAAGTGCTTCTTCTCGTATCATTTATGTCCAACTTTGCCAACATTCCATTCTGTCTCAGATTTGACACAAAAAAAGCCCATTTTTCTGGCAATCCATCTCCAAAATTTGACACTTTATTTTCCACGGTAGTAGTGACACCATGTGTGTGCAGCTCGCTCATCAAATGGTAGAATCTATCAATAACATCGTCTAAACTCTCATTTCCCATCGATGAGAAGTTGTCAAATTCTTTCTTCAACTCCTTAGCTTTAATGGCCTTCAGCGAAGCATTCTCGTCATATCTTTTCTCCAGCTCATCCCATAATTTCTTGGCTTGCTTATTCTCCAAGTACTGGTGAAAAATATCCTTAGGAATAGACTGTGTTAGCAATGCATATACCCTCTTTTCTGCATTATATTTAACTTTCTGTGCGTCAGTCATTCCTCCTAAAGTGAGCTTCACCCCATCAGCTCCCACCGGCATGCTGTAACCCGTCTCAATAGCTTCCCACATATTTGGATCCCCTCCATTGAGGTAGATCTCAAAACGTTGTTTCCAGTGGGGAAACTCATCTAACGTTATAAGCTTCGGGGGTTTATTATGATTCGCCACCTCACTCTCCAGTAGCAGTAAGTTCTGAATCCGTGAGTCCTTCCCGGCTGTAAACGCTAAACACTGATCCTCCATCTCGATTCACTTTAAGTCTGCTAAACAATTTGTTAATTGATGCGAATGGAGTGATGCGAATGGGCTATCCGTGCGAATGAACTATGTAACTGGTTCAATCGTGCGGCTGAACTAAGTGGTAGATCCAGTCGTGCGAATGAAACTGATGCGTATGAACACTACGAACGGTAGGCTTAGTCGTACGAATGAAGATGCGACTCAAGTCCAATCGTGCGTCTAGAAGATGCGAATGAAGTCCAGTCGTGCGATTGGGTCAATCGTGCGACTGAAGCTGCTGTTTTTCGAAAATTTCGAGGTTTAACGTGTTTTGGCTGTAAAAACCCGAATTTTCACCAACCCTAATCGCCTAATGTCGTAGAAACCAAAACTTGATGAGCAGGGGACGTCCAAGACAACTGTTGACACAAAAAGATTGTGTTTTAGTGAAAAAACACAAACTTTGTATCAAAATTGATTGAATCACACATAATCAAGAGTCTAAGCTCTGATTCCACTTGTTAGGATCTGGTATTTAAACAAAATACCAACTGATTAACGTGTAAAGCAAACCAAATAGTGCGGAATCCTATTTGATTGGCGATCCAATCAGTGAGAACGCACGAAGAATCAATAAGGTATTGAAACTAACGTTAAGAATCGATTAGGAATCGATCTACAGCGTTCTATGAAATTGGAGTATGAACTTGAAGGCTTCTGGACGGATAGGGTACGTCTGGAGTCGAATTGGAATGAATGCTTACGTTTTTCCACGAATTGGGTGGTATTTATAGGTTAGGGTTGCTCATTCGGGCGACTGAACCATTAGCATGATTCAGTCGTGCGATTGAGCCATGCGGTTGATCCATCCGCACGACTGAGTGTTCAGTCGTGCGAGTGAGCCAATTTCATGTTACAATCATACGACTGATCCAGTCTCCTGGTTCAGTCGTGCGACTGAGTCATTCGCCTGAAGTTGTTCATGCGTATGGTCCATTCGCATGGGCCATTCGCATGAGAACTTCATATTGTTAAGTTTGAATGTATTCATTAATATAACATTATGTGTATCAATTCAAACAATCACAAACCTATATAACCAATTCAATATCAACTCATTAATGAAATATTAAATATTATAAATCACAAACAACCATTCTCATTTCATTAATATCCGAACCATTACATAAGCGTAAGACAAACAAGACATATTACATTCATATCAGGATCTAGGTACATATGTATCAACAAAATCCTTTTCACATAAATATCCAACGGTTTCCCTTATCCCTCACTATCTTCTTCAATTCTACTATTCCTCAAACCTAATTCCCAAACCGCCTTTGTTTTTCACCTTTCTTCATCCTTAAGCTTCTCAAATGGCCAACCTTAACTGCAGAAACAACCCAGATTTCTCCATGCAACTTCACAGGCAACACAACTAGGTTGCTCTGTTAAGCTCTGAGAAAGATGAAAGTTTCTTAGAGACTTGCCAGTTCTTAACTCTATCAAATTACTTCACCTCCCTAACCATTGATCCTGCTCTCTATGAGGATCATTTGCTTGAATTTTGGAAGACCAGCTAAGAGGTCATCATGGATGGGGAGAAGGCACTATCTGCCACAGTGCAAGGGAGGACAATCTTCATCACTCCAGCCATCATCAACACTCATTTACATTTTGATGATGAAGAAGGTGAGTTGTCCTTCCCAAAGAAATCTGTCAATCATTCCTTTGAGCAGATGGGCTATGAAGGGGATTTCTCTCTAAAGACCTTCAGGAAAGGGAAGGTCTTATCCCAGTGGAAATACCTACTCCATGTGGTTATCCACAGCTTGTCAAAGAAGCATGGAGGGTGGGACCAGATTCCTGAGGATCTCTCCTTCATAGTGCATGAAATGGTTCAAGGGGTCAAGTTCAGGTACTCTCAATTTGTTTATACAAACTTGCATGCTAACTTGGACTCCTTAGAGTATTATATGTTTTCGAGATATGTTCAACACATTCTCAACTGTGAACTGGGCTCACAATTGAGGGAAACAAATAATATTCTTAAATTGGGACAGATGAAGCCCGACATCTTTAAAATCATAAAGCTAGTGAACTGGGCTCACAACTGTAGGCTTCTCAGGGGTAGAAACAGCCCTTGTCCCCAAAATGTTAGAGCTCATTGCTCAAGGTGACAACCTAGCAACACAAGCTAGTGTTGAACCCACACCTTCTACTTCTCTACCACTAAAAACGCCTCAAGTAACCCTCACCTACCAAAGAAAATCCAAACGAACCCCTGCTCAAGCTATTGAGTCTGTGCAGGTCCCCATATACTCACCTATACAGGAGGAAGTGGACACTAGAGCTCCCACTTCCCCTGAGGAGCAAACCACTCCCATCTCTTCAACTATCAGGGCTGAGGTTCCTCATGCACACCCTGATGAGCTCACAAGCCCAACTTCCTTAAGCCTTCACTCTGAGTCTCAACACTCAAGTGAACAACCTTCAGGGGACAGTTACCATCCCCAGCCTTTAGATCTAAATCAACCCATTCCCAACCTTTCCTTCTATACTAATGAAGACTTAGGTTTCAGAGAGTACCATGAGTCTCTCTTCTCTTCCCCTACTCAAAGAGAGATGAGTACTCCTAAGTCTCCTCAGTCTAGCCACATCAGTCACCTATAACTAAGGTGGACACTTCTGAACCTGTTCAGGATGTCCATATGGAAGAGGCTCTCACTTTTGCAAGTGATTACATCATTAAGACCTCAACCATGGCAACTCACCCACATCTCAACTGAGATTGCCAGTGAGCAGAGGAAAACCAGCAGCCAAGAACCTCAAGCTGGTGGTGAGAGAGAGGACTTTGGTCCAATCATCTCATCCCCCAATGATTCTTCTGATGAAGAAGAGGGGAATCTGAGACTAAAGGTGCAAAAACTGTCAAAAACATGCTCCTATTTAGTCTCTAAGGTTAGTCACCTTGAATCTCAGGTGACTACCTTACACAACAAGGTTAATGATCAGCAACTTGAGATTTCATATCTTATGGAAAAACTAGCTGGGAGACCTTTAAGAAGAGCTCAACCAGGAACACAAGAACCTGTGGATATGATTGATCTATCCTCCAGCTCACCTATGCAAGTAGGTGATGCTACCAAAAAGGGGGAGAAAGTCATTGCAGCCACAGATGCTGGGAGTTCTTCACAGAGAATGGACATTGAGGACTCACCATCCTTACTTGCAATTGTACATTCTCAGCAACTTCCTCAAGTTCACATTAATGTGGACTCTATAGACTCTATCCTCAGGAGTCTCTTTGAGGAAGGTATACCAAGGGCTATGTCATCCTCACCTCAAGGAACTTCAAACTACATAATTGGGTGGAGGTATGATGCTGATAGAAGAGCCTTTATTCTTCACAAAGTTCAAGGGCAACAAGAAGTATTTGATTTTCAAACCTTGAACTTCTATGAAGGTCTGGATCTAGTCAACATGCCACTTGTCAACCCAAGCAAATCAAGACAAGCTGACAGATTGGCTCAAAGAATCCAAGACAGGATCACTGCAGAGTTCAACTTAAGAAGGAGACTTAGGCAATCAAGTAATGCCATCAGTCAACTGGATGTTGAGGCAGACCCTAAGATTAGTTTCATAGGGGAAACCTTGACTGAAGGCCCAGTGTCAGAACCTGAGACCCCTATCTCATCATCATCAACTGCTGCAGAGATCCACAGTCCATCTTAGACACTTGCTGGTGAAGGTGCTTCTCAACCTCTCTGTGGCCAGAGCATGGATGCTACACCAAGCAATGAAGGCCAAACCTCTATCCACCGTGAGTCACAAAGGTTTGTTGGTGACAAAGGGAAAAGGATTTTGACTCCTGAGGAGATTGAGGAGGAGGAGAGAGAGAGAGAGAGGAAAAGGAGGCTGAGGGGAGAAAGTTCCTCTGCTGAGTCTTCAAGACTCATGGAGCCGCTATCAGGGCTGCCCCCAGACCAGCTACCCATAATGATGAGTTAAGGGCAGTCATGATAAATTATCTGCAGTCAAGGAACTAGATATAGACAATATCATTTCTCTCCCCTTAGATGAGCTAAATGAACTGGCTGATGGAAGTGTCAAGAGAGATGAAAGAAAAAGAGGATGCAAGGTTACTTCTCCAATTCAAAGAGGAGAAGAGACAGAAAAGACTCTAGAAGCATGCTCCTACTCTCTCCCCAGTTCAAGAAAGCCCTGTACAAGAAGAAGTGGTTCAACAAAAACCTCATGTAGACAAAGAAGAAGATAGGACAGGCTTCTATCATGCAGATGCACTTCTTCCCTTGTCGTATGACTATGTTGAGTTTGAGTACTTAAAACAACTTGGGCTTGACTTAGTCAAAGACCGAAAGACAACTAAGAAGAAGCTAAGGGAAGAAGCTGCAAAGTCAAGAGCCATCATCCAAAAGAGTATGAAGATGTCTGCTGACAGACAAAGGATGATGAGCTTCTTGAAGCTGTATGGATTCTTCAGAACGAGACTTGGCCCTATGTCTCTATCCACAATGGATGAGCATATAAGGGTAATCAAGCAGAAGATTAAGAGTGGAGAACTAATTGACTTACACTCTCTTCCAAGTCAAGTCCCACCTGAAATGGAGGTTAAGGTTGAACAACCTGAGACAACACAACCCGGACCTCCTATGGAGCCTCAGCAAGCTTCATCTTCTGATCCGCAGCAGGGTCAAACTCCCTCTCCTTCTGAACCTATGAGGGAGGAACAGCCAACTGAGAAAGACAAAGATGATCAACAAGCTGTTGCAGACCAGTCTTCTCAGTTAAAGTCATCTAAGAGGAAGAAGAGGATGGCTTCTAAACCAAAGTCTAAGATGAAGAAGCCTGAATCATCTACCTCTACACCTCAGGCTGAGTCATATCAACTGAGGAAGTTCATGAAGAGGCAGCCCAATCAACTCCAATACAAGTGGCTCCTCTTGCAGCTGAGACACCCATCTTATCCTGGACCTTCTCTACCAATCCAGAAAGATGGCATGTAATCAGAGATCAAGGTGTTGAGAATGTCTATACATGGCAAGACATAATCAACTTACCTCTGCATGATCTCTTTGAGATGAGAAGATACTATGAAAGTCTGAATGAACCTGACCATCTAATGAAGAAGGGTATGGTCATCATTGTGCTGAAGAGTACTAACATCTGAAGATCTTCTAAATGTTTTGGTAGCATCAGCCTAGGGGGAGTTTGTAAGGATTCCTTTAAGTCTGATGCAAACATAAACATCCAAAGTCTCTCTACAAGCAATGCACTAAAGAACTGAAGTAGAATTGCTTCGGAAGTTTTACACCATGCACTAGAAATATTCTAAGTGTAAAATCTTCCAAAGCCAAGACCAATATCTTCCGAAGCCAAATATGAAGTCTTCCAAAGCCTCAGAAACAAAGTCTTCCGAAGCTTCATCTTATGAAGACAGATTTCTTCCGAAGACTTTTAGTAACATGCTTTATCTAATGTACTGTTCCATAAAGCTGGACACCTTTCCGTTGCATCTCTATAAAGTCACCAACTTACATGAGTTGGCGAAAAGGTCCATGCTTTTGGTAACTGTACATTGAGGTCTTGAGTCTATAACTTTCTACTTTATGTACATTATCCTTTTTGTAATAGATAAGGATGTGAGCTATGGCATGTCATAGTCACAAGGTCAAAAGGCAGATATGCCTTTTGATTCTACAATTGATTTTGTTTGTGTCTAGTCAATTGTATCCAGCTGGCTTTCAAAGTATAGCCGGCTGTAGGTTGTAGTATAAGTATTCCATGTTCTAGTATCTTTCTTTATGCTTTGTAACGCTTGTAATAAAACTTGAGAAAGCAATATACTGCATCCTTGAAACCCAATCTCTTGTTCTGTCTCTTACTTGTTACTTGTGTTCTTAGTATCATTATTATGGTTAATCCAGTTTACTGTTTGATTAAGTTTGGTGAAATCTCCTCTTTGTGTTGTTGTGTTGTAAGTGACCACCCTTCACCGGTCCTGCAATTGGTATCAGAGCATGGACCTTTTCACCAACTCATGTAAGCTGGTGACTTTACAGAGATGCAGCGGAAAGGTGTCCAGCTTTATGGAACAGTACATCAGATAAAGCATGTTACTAAAAGTCTTCGAAAGAAATCTGTCTTCATGAGATGGGGAGAAAGTCATTTCAGGCACAGAACCTGGGAGTTCTTCACAGAGAATGACATTGAGGACTCACCATCCTCACTTGCAATTGTGCATTCTCCGCAACTTCCTCAAGTTCACATTAATGTGGACTTTATAGACTCTATCCTCAAAAGTCTCTTTGAGGAAGGTATACCAAGGGCTATGTCATCCTCACCTCAAGGAACTTCAAACTACATAATTGGGTGGAGGTATGATGCTGATAGAAGAACCCTTATTCTTCACAGAGTTCAAGGGCAACAAGAAGTATTTGATTTTCAAACCTTGAACTTCTATGAAGGTCTTGATCTAGTCAACATGCCACTTGTCAACCCAAGCAAATCAAGACAAGCTGATAGGTTGGCTCAAAGAATCCAAGATAGGATCACTACAGAGTTCAGCTTAAGAAGGAGACTTAGGCAATCAGGTAATGTCATCGGTCAACTGGATGTTGAGGCAGACCCTAAGATTAGTTTCATAGGGGAAACCTTGACTGAAAGCCCAGTGGCAGAACCTGAGACCCCTGTCTCATCATCATCAACTGCTGCAGAGATCCACAGTCCTTCTGAGACACCTGCTGGTGAAGGTGCTTCTCAACCTCTCTCTGGCCAGAGCATGGATGCTACACCAAGCAATGAAGGCCAACCTCTATCCACCTTGAGTCACAAAGGTCTGTTAGTGACAAAGGGAAAAGGATTTTGACTCTTGAGGAGATTGAGGAGGAGGAGAGAGAGAGTAAAAGGAGGCTGAGGGGAGAAAGTTCCTCTGCTGAGTCTTCAAGACTCATGGAGTCCGCTATCAGGGCTGCCCCCAGACCAGATACCCATAATGATGAGTTAAGGGCAGTCATGATAAATTATCTGCAGTCAAGGAACTATGATATAGACAATATCATTTCTCTTCCCTTAGATGAGCTAAATGAACTGGCTGACATGGAAGTGTCAAGAGAGATGAAAGAAAAAGAGGATGCAAGGTTACTTCTCCAATTCAAAGAGGAGAAGAGACAGAAAAGACTCTACAAGCATGCTCCTACTCTCTCCCCAGTTTAAGAAAGCCCTGTACAAGAAGATGTGGTTCAACAAGAACCTCAGGTAGACAAAGAAGAAGATAGGATCAAAATGATCAACTACCTGAGTGCCACAGGCTTCTATCAGGCAGATGCACTTCTTCCCTTGTCCTATGACTATGTTGAGTTTGAGTACTTAAAACAACTTGAGCTTGAGTTAGTCAAAGACAGAAAGACAACTAAGAAGAAGCTAAGGGAAGAAGCTGCAAAGTCAAGAGCCATCATACAAAAGAGTATGAAGAAGTCTGCTGACAGACAAAGGATGATGGGCTTCTTGAAGCTGTATGGATTCTCCGGAAGGAGACTTGGCCCTATGTCTCTATCCACAATGGATGAGCATATAAGGGTAATCAAGCAGAAGATTAAGAGTAGAGAACTAATTAACTTACACTCTCTTCCAAGTCAAGTCCCACCTGAAGTGGATGTTAAGGTTGAACAACCTGAGACAACATAACCCAGACCTCCTGCTGAGCCTCAGCAAGCTTCATCTTCTGATCCAGAGCAGTGTCAAACTCCCTCTCCTTCTGAACCTGTGAGGGAGGAACACCGAACTGAGAAAGACAAAGATGATCAACAAGGTGCTGCAGACCAGTCTTCTCAGTTAAAGTCATCTAAGAGGAAGAAGAGGATGGCTTCTAAACCAAAGTCTAAGAAGAAGAAGCCTGAATCATCTACCTCTACACCTCAGGCTGAGTCAGATCAACTTGAGGAAGTGCATGAAGAAGCAGCCCAATCAACTCCAATACAAGTGGCTCCTCTTGCAGCTGAGACACCCATCTTATCCTGGACCTTCTTTACCAATCCAGAAAGATGGCATGTAATCAGAGATCAAGGTGTTGAGAATGTCTATACATGGAAAGACATAATCAACTTACCTCTTCATGATCACTTTGAGATGAGAAGATACTATAAAAGTTTGAATGATCCTGACCATCTAATGAAGAAGGGTATGGTCATCATTGTGCTAAAGACTACTAACATCTGAAGATATTCTAAATGTTTTGGTAGCATCAGCCTAGGGGGAGTTTGTAAGGATTCGTTTAAGTCTGATGCAAACCAAAACTTCCAAAGTCTCTCTGCAAGCAATGCACTAAAGAACTGAATTAGAATTGCTTCGAAAGTTTTTACACCATGCACTAGAAATATTCTAAGTGTAAAATCTTCCGAAGCCAAGACCAATATCATCCGAAGCCAAATATGAGGTCTTCCAAAGCCTCAAAGACAATGTCTTCCGAAGCTTCAGCTTATGAAGACAGATTTCTTCCGAAGACTTTTAGTAACATGCTTTATCTGATGTACTGTTTCATAAAGCTGGACACCTTTCCGCTGCATCTCTGTAAAGTCACCAACTTACATGAGTTGGCGAAATGGTCTATGCTTTTGGTAACTGTACATTGAGGTCTTGAGTCTGTAACTTTCTACTTTATGTACTTTATCCTTTTTGTAATTGATAAGGATGTGAGCTATGGCATGTCATAGTCACAAGGTCAAAAGGCAGATATGCCTTTTGATTCTACAATTGATTTTGTTTGTGTCTAGTCAATTGTATCCAGCTGGCTTTCAAAGTATAGCCAGCTGTAGGTTGTAGTATAAGTATTCCATGTTCTAGTATCTTTTTTTATGCTTTGCAACACTTGTAATAGAACTTGAGAAAGCAATATACTGCATCCTTGAAACCCAATCTCTTGTTCTGTCTCTTACTTGTTACTTGTGTTCTTAGTTTCATTATTGTGGTTAATCCAGTTTACTGTTTGATTAAGTTTGGTTAAATCTCCTCTTTGTGTTGTTGTGTTGTAAGTGACCACCCTTCACCGGTCCTGTAATTTGATTGATCAACTTTTGAAATGTATTGATGACTAATATTTTTATTAATCATCCTTACAGATCTTGGTATGAATTGTTCTTGTATATTTTGTTTTGATCTCATAAAATTATTCTTTTGAAAAGATCTCAAACCTGAAAAAGGTTTATTAGTAAATTTTTGAAATCCATCAGTTTGATTTCTCAAATATTGAGGATTAACATACCCTTTGCTCATGTTTGAATTTGCAAATTCTCTAGTAAGAGATCTATTTCTAAAATAACAAGTTGTAGTATTGTGAGTCTTTTTATCACAATAAGTAAAATATTTGTTAAAATAACAATCTGCTGTGGAATGGTTTCTCATGTCACATATGTGACAATACTTGTTGAAGTAGCACTCAGCAGTATTGTGATTTTTCATATCACAAATTTCACAATACTTTTGTGAAGTTAAAAATAGCTTTTGGTTAAATTTTGACATTGACACAATGTCTGATTTTGGTTTCAAATAGTTAATCTTTTGTCTTTCATTTTTCACAGTTTGATTTTGTGCCAAATTATTTTGCATTTGTTTAACATGAACTTCATTCCTGAATGCATTAGGAACAAATCTTCTTGCTACAGCGGAAGTCTTAGAATCTAAACTTGATTTCAGATCAGAGTGAGATTTGTTCATAATATTTACTTTGTTTTTTTGAAGAGAATTCATATTTAAAAAACCACCTGACACAAATTTTATCGGTTTAAGTTTTGTTGTTTGATTTGTTGCTTTGATCAAATTTTCTGAACTTTTGTTTTGTTCAGATGTTGTTTTTGATGATTTCTTTCTTCTTCTTTGATTATTTGATATAGAAGAACTTGGTATATTTTCAGATTGAACATCGTCAGAAGAAGTTTCCTTTTCAGATTGAACTTGTTTCAGATTAATAGTGTTTGAATCTTCTGATGTTCCTACCTGTTGTTTATCTTTGCTTTGAACTTTCACTTCTTCTAATACAACATGAATTTGATCAGAAGTGGTTTGTTTTGTTTGTTTTGGTTCATAAGATTTTATCTTGATTGGATGACCATTTTTAATCTTTTCTTGATCATTTTCAACAAACACTTGTACATTTTCCTTTTCTTCTTCTGAATTCTTGTTTTTGATCTAGAAAGATTTAAGTTTAGCTTTATTTTCAGGAGAATGATCATGAGTATTGAAGTTCTCTGGTAGTGTGTTTGTAATAGATTCAGGCATAGGTTCATGAGTGAAACCTAACCCTACTTTTTGTTTATCTTTTCTTTCACTTACCAGTTTTTCTACAATCATATTTGAACTTTTTACTTTAGCCAGATCCATTAGAGTAGCAGCATGTGCTATTTTCTCCTGTTCAAGATTTTTGGTCATCTCTTCCAATTGTTTAGAAACAATTTCTAAATCTTTTATAGTTTTGTTCCATGAAGTTTGAAGACAGATAATCTTTTGATCTGCTGTTTTATGATCAGATTTTAGTTTGCTATGCATAGATTCTTCTTGTTTTAGCTTCTCACAGATTTTGAATAAGTAGTTTCTATAGTATTCAACATGTTCTTAGCATGGGATTTCAGGGAATTTTCGAGATATTGTTTCAAATTTTGAAGATGAAGTATCAACCTTTGGTTGATCAGACTGTGCCATTAGAGCTACTTCATCTGTATCCTCCTTAGGATCAGACTTGTCACTCCAATCATAGTCATCTTCTTCTTCATTCTCACTTTCCACCTTTGGATCATTGTTTTCTGACCAATCTTCTCCCTGAATTTCTACAACAAGAGATAAACTTGATGTTAAATCATTTGTAAACTGATCTGCATATGCACTCCAATCATAACCATCTTTAATGCTGACTACTAGAGCTTTCTTGGTTTCATCAGATGATTTTGTTTCATCTTTAAGCCTAGGCATAGGAAGACTTTGATAAGGCTTTTGAAAAGTCTTCTGAGCTGGTTGAAACCTTTGATTGCTAGAACTTGATTGAGCATTTCCTCCATTATTCCTTTGAGCTTTGCATTCTCTGGAGAAGTGTCCATAACTGGAGAAGTGTCCTGTAGGCAATCATCACCATCTGCCAGTTTAAATCCATCCCTTCAACATCTTCAGGATCCATCTCAAACAAAACCTGCAAAACAAAATCTAATTGAGTTAAATTGCTACCTTGATATGCTTGAAAACTAGCCATATATGCAGTGAATGCAGTTTTAGACTCTTCATCCTCTAATAGAATGTTTATCACATCTTTAACTTTGCTAGATTTAGCAGAGTTAGATGAAGAAGTCTCTGTTTGGACATTAGATGTTTGGGACTGAGATTTAGGAGGAGATTGAGAATGAGACTGAGTTTTATAAGCAGGAGCACTAGTAAATGACAAGTCAGTGAAAAATCCTGCTCCAACAAACAAATCTCCCTCTTCTTCTGTACTTTTCTCACTTTTTGCCATAAATTCATTTTCAATAGTGGTTGCAGGAGAAGCAACAAACTGATACTGAGACATTGATGCTGCTCTATCATTGTTCCTTGAGCTTTCATCAATCTCTACTGACTCTATTTTGGCAATAAGTAGATCTAGATCCATAGGAAACTTCTCAGTATGCTTTAGTAGGGTAACTGTTTGTTTCCATGTTGAGGGTAAAGCATTGAGTAGTCTGAGATTTAGATCTTCAAGATCAGGCTTTATACCAGCTGTTGACATCTCAGTTGTAAGTTGAACAAATCTGTTCATCATCTGATTTATGGTTTCTCCAGACAAATGTTGAAACAATTCTAATTGTCTTTTCCACTTTTGTTTCTTGAGATTCTGAATCTCCTTGCCTCCTTCACAAATAATCTTTAAGGCTTTATGTAGATTGTATCTAGTTTGATATGCATCAAGCCTTGCAAGAACTTCCAAAGGTAGTCCTTTACACATCAATGAATATGCTTTGATATCATTCTTTACTCTTTTCAAATCATATCCTTGAAGACCATCTTCAGGATAGGGTTCTCGAGAATCTTTAGTATAAACAAACCCTCTGTCAGGCCCATCAGTGATTATAGGAATGTATGGTCCTTTTTCTGTAGATTTCCAAAGATCAGTGTCAATGGAATTAAAATGTTGTTTTAGCCTAAGAGACCAATTTTTGAAATCAGCTCTATTTTTAAGTTTTGGAACTCTATTTTCAGAATCTTTTGATTTCATCATTCTTATATTTTTGTTGTTTTTCTTAGATTTTGAATTAAGAAAATAAATGCAAAAGTTTTTGAAAAATTTTCTTTTTTTTAAAAAAAAAATTCTAAGTGTCAAGGTGATGCGCCTGAACAGTGATTATACTCCCAAATAGTTGATGCGCCTGAGTTGAGAAACGTCTAAGGGAATGCCTTAGAAAATTTTCCAAAATGCCCAAGTTGATGCGTCCAAACAGTTATAAAACGCCTGAACAGTTGTCAAGCGCCTAAGCAGTTGTCAAACGTCTAAACACTTATAATCTTTCTCAACAAAGATGATGCGTCTGGACTTTTTCTCTTCAACAATTGTCAAATGTCTGAATTAGAAAACGTCCACACAGTGTTAATGCGCCTAAACATTGTTAATGCGCCTAACACTTAGACAAATTTTTCAGCCAATCCCAGCTCATGCGCCACATTCATCATGTTCATATGAATGTAACTAACTCAAATCTTCTGAATTCTTCAAATGTTGATGAATTCGATTGAAACTTTCCAATTAAGCATGTTTTATACCGATAATCATGTTGGTTCTTATATGCCCAAGACACATACAAGATTGATGTAGTTAGTACGTTATGATCCAAGTCGGGTCATACCCAATAACAAGCTATACAAACACCAATAAATAATTATTTGTTGATAAGATCATACAAAAATATTGACACCTATTTAGAAAATTGGTTTTCTAAATATTGCTTTTGTGATGGAACAACATTATATGGATAATTTGTTCATGAGATATTTATTTGTTTTATTATTTAAGTTGGTTAAATAATGTCAAATAAAAGTGTGTCATGTTATAAAATTAGACTATGTTTTAATTTTATAACCTAAATGCATGGAAGAGTGTTTAATTTTAACAAAATATCTAATGGTGGGAAACCAATTTGAAAAAAAAATTCGGCCGCCCTAGGGGGCCTTGGGAACACCATATTATGTCTTGTTTCATGCAAGACTTGATTACTTACACACTCTTCCATCATTTTACACTTCTTCTCTCTTCTTTTCACTCAAGCAAGAACACTCAAAACCTCTTGAAAAATTCGGATTTGTGGCTGAAATTTGGGGCTGAATTTCGGATTTAGATAGTAGCTTTGGAAGATTGTTTTGGTGTAAAGCTCCCTAACAAAGCAAGGTGTTTGGAAGAAGCTTGTGGGTATTATAACTTGAGGTCTTCTCCCTTGAAGGATTGCTGCTCAAAAACATCATCATCTTCAAAGATTTCGACCCTTTTGAGCTGCTGAAAGGTAGTTTATGGTAGCCTCTATATGGCTGTCCATAATGCTAATTTTATGTTTACATAGCTTGCTTATTCACATAATATGATCCTTTGTAATATGGGTTTGTTTTATACATATATTTGTCACCTAAAGAACATGATTTTTCAGTATTATAATCATGTTTCAAAATATATATCAGCTGCGTTTTTTCAGAAAGTTTAAGAGGTTAAACTTTGATTTTATCTTCTAACAAACCCTTCAATGGCATCAAGAGCCGGTTATGTGGATAGCTTGCTTGTTCTTGTCCTTTAAAAATTGGTTTTAAAGGATGTTTATCAATTCATTAGAGGCTGATTTTGGTTAATATAATAAACCCCATGTCTTTCAAAGTTATATCTTCATGCTTATGATTAAACTTTGAAATATAGGAATGTCAATTAATTGATATGTTTGGTTGTTGTTTGTTTGGACAAACAAACCCTAATTTTCAGTTTATGTTGGCTGAAAAGTTGGGGTTTGATGGGGTTTATTTTGTTTATTGTTTGATGTTTGTAGTTGTTCATTTGATAGTGCATAACCTAGCTTAGACCTTGTGTTGTTTGGTTTGAAAGAATGTATTTATTTGATTATATTCATTCAATTGGGTTGTAAAGTTTTGTGATTGTAATTTATCTATTAATTCATTGGGATGTAATAATAGATTAGGAGTATTTTTCTTTTACTAGAAAATATGTATTAGGATATATATTTTGTAAAAGAAGATGCTCGGGAAGGAAGCACAAAAGGTAGACACAAAGTGGACTTGAAGCATACGGATGTGACATCAAGTGGGAGATCCATTGTAATCTCTATTTTGTGTTTTTTGGTAACCCTTAGCAAAGACCAAATAACCACACTTGTGATGGCAAACAAGTGTGGTCACAATAGTAGCTATGGTTATGCACATGTGGTTGTTTATATTATGCTTGTTTGATTGTGATTTTGTGAATGATTGTGTGATATTTGGATATGATAAACAATCTTAACAAAAATAATCTTAACAAGCTAATATAAAAAATGGTTCTTAATCATTAAGTGTCAATAAATGGTTATTAAAAGGATTAATGATTTCATAATAAAATGGGTTTTATTAAAAGAACCATAGAGTACCAAGTATTTGTAAGCATGCAATTACAAGGTACATAGAGTTTTCAATGTTTAGAATTAATGAAAACTTTAAATTCTTTACCAACAAGTTTAACACCGTCCTTTTGCACAACACTTGAGTAATTTGGAAACTCTTAATGGGATAAAGGTCACCTAACCATTTAGAGGGAACTTGTGACTTAAGGTGGGGATACCACATTGGTGGGATAAAGGTCACCTAACCACTTATGTTGGTAAACTCACATGTGTGTGCAAGTAGGGTAACTTGATTCACAAACCATGTTAAATGGATCACCTACAATATGGTTTTCAAATGGTGTTGATGGAATTAACATGCCGACTTTACATACGATGTTTAAAGTCGATCCCATACCTCTAGAAGTTGCAAATGGTTGCAACCGTCAATCGTTGACCACCTTATTAATTTAAATCATGGGATAAAGGTCACCTAAGCACAATTTAAATGTAATGTTGGGTTCTAGATTTTAATATGAAAATGACCTTAAAAGGTATTAATTATTAAAAAATAGCTATATCAAAAATACTAAAATAGATATTTGTTAAATTTTGTAGATGGCCACCAATAATGATAATCATGAAAATTCATCCGCGTCCGCCCAATCATTACGAGCGATTCTCCAAAAGGAACGTCTAAATCATAACAATTTCATTGATTGGTATCGAAACTTGAGAATCGTTCTCAAGCAAGAGAGACGATCATATATTTTAGACGACCCTATTCCCGCTCAACCTACTGAGGTTGATGAGGAGGCCTATAACGATTGGCTGAAGTACACTGAGGACTCCGTCCAAGTGTCTTGTCTCATGCTGGCGAGCAGGGTTCCGGATCTCCAAAAGGAGTATGAACATCACGGAGCTTATGACATGATAACCTAGCTGAAGGAAACGTTCCAACAGCAAGCGAGGGTTGAGCGCTTCGAAACGGTTCGAGCACTCCATGCATGTCGTATGGACAACAACCAATCGGTTTCATCTTATGTACTTAAGATGAAAAGCCACATTGACCGCCTCGAAAGGCTTAATTGTCCTGTCTCGAAGGAATTGGCCACAAATTTGTTCCTCAATGGCCTTACCAAGAAGTTCGAGACATTCGTGTTGAACTACAACATGAATGCTTGGGACAAAAGCATTGGTGAGCTTCACTCAATGCTCAAAACGGCCGAGGCGGCCATGGGTAAAAGGGTTTTACCCGTTCTCACCATCAATGAAGGTGGGAACAAGAAAAGGCCGCATCCCACACCCAAGGCAAAGGTTACCAAGGGCAAGGGACCCATATGGGGGAAAGGGAAAGGGGTGGCAAGGGTGCCACCCAAAGCACCAGAGAAGAAGCAAAAGGTTGCTTCCAATGACCCATGCTTCAAGTGTGGGGAGATTGGACATTGGGCAAGAAATTGTCCCGTCCATCTCCAAGAGTTGAAAGCAAAGAGGGATGCCGGGCAGACCTTAGGTACAATATACATGATCCATATTGATTTAAACATGACATCCTCTAACACATGGGTATTAGATACCGGATGTGGAACTCACATTTGCAATTTGTTGCAGGGGTTCAAAAGAAGTAGTAACTGCAACAAAGGGGATGCTAGCCTCTACATGGGCAATGGGGCTAAAGTTCAAGTTGAAGCCCGTGGTGACTACATCTTGAAACTTCCAAATGGTTTGGAAGTAATTTTGAACAATGTTTTGTATGCTCCTAGTTTGACTAGGAATATTATTTCTGTAGCCCTATTAAAACAATTTGGATATGTATTATCATTTGTTGAAAAAGATATTCATGTTTCTTTAAATGATATGTTCTACTTTAAAGCTATTCCCATTAATGGTATTTATGAATTGGTTCATGAAAATACTTTAAATAATTCATTATACCAAACTAGCACCAAGAAACTCAAGTTGGATTTGAGTGATACCTATCTTTGGCATTGTCGTCTTGGTCATATAAACAAAAAAAGAATTCAAACACTACAAAAGAATGGTCTTTTAGAAACAAGTGAATGTGATTCATTTGATGTGTGTGAGTCTTGTTTACAAGGTAAAATGACTAAGGCACCTTTTAGTGGCAAAGCCGAAAGGGCAAAAGATTTATTAGGAATCATACATTCGGATGTATGTAGTCCTTTTAAGCCAATGACTAGGAATGGTGAAAGATACTTCATTACCTTTACCGACGATTATAGTCGCTATGGGTATGTGTACCTATTAAGACACAAAGTTGAAGGTTTTGAAATGTTCAAGATCTTTCAAAATGAAGTACAAAATCAACTCAACAAGTCGATTAAAGTTCTCCGCACCGATAGAGGAGGTGAATACCTAAGTGATGCTTTTCAAGATCATTATAGGAGTTGTGGGATTGTCTCACAACTCACTCTACCTGGAACACCACAACATAATGGTGTGTCTGAGAGGAGGAATCGAACCTTATTGGATATGGTCCGATCTATGATGGCTAGAAGCACATTGCCTCTATCATTTTGGGGTTTCGCTTTGCTCTCCGCGACCCGTATTCTAAATATGGCCCCAACCAAAAAGGTGGAAAGGACACCCTTTGAGATATGGCATGGAAGAGTTCCATCCCTATCATACTTAAGGGTCTGGGGTTGTGAGGCTTATGTTAAGACTCCCATCCCAAACAAATTGGAAATCCGATCCACCAAGTGCATCTTTGTTGGATATCCTAGAGATTCTATGGGATATTATTTCTATGATCCACTAGAACAAAAGGTGTTTGTTGCCAGAAAGGGTGAGTTCTTAGAAGCAAAGTTCCTTATGGAAGGAACTAATAGTAGAACAGTGGATCTTGAGAAGGATCAAGAACCACAACCCGATGCACGTTTGGTTGAAACTAGCACTCAACATGTGGATGTTGAAGATGATCAAGTGGTTGATCAATACACACAAAACATTCGCAGAAGTGGTAGAACTAGTAATCCACCTGAAAGATACGGATTTTTCATGGATGGATGCTATGTGGTAGATTCAGATGAACCAACCACATACCATGATGCAGTGTCCAATTCGGATTGTGACAAATGGCTCGAGGCCATGAGCGTTGAGATGCAATCCATGCATGACAATCAAGTATGGGACTTGGTTGTACCACCTCTTAACTCCAAAGTAGTTGGAAGCAAGTGGGTTTTCAAGAAGAAAACCGATATGCACAGAAACTTGGATACTTATAAGGCTAGACTTGTAGCAAAGGGTTTTACTCAAACTCAAGGGGTTGATTATGATGAAACCTTCTCACCTGTTGCGATGCTAAAGTCTATAAGGATATTGTTTGCCATAGCTGCTTATTATGATTATGAGATTTGGCAAATGGATGTCAAAACTGCTTTCCTAAATGGATATCTTGAGGAAGATGTCTATATGGTTCAGCCTGAAGGTTTTGTCGATCCAAAACATCATAATAAAGTATGCAAGTTAAAGAAATCAATCTGTGGATTGAAACAAGCATCGAGAAGTTGGAATCACCGTTTTGATGAAGAAGTAATCAAATTTGGATTCATCAAGAACGCTGATGAAGCTTGTGTATATAAGAAAGCTAGTGGGAGCATCATCACTTTCCTAGTATTATATGTTGATGACATACTACTATTTGGAAATGACATTCCAACCATGGAAGGTGTAAAAAACTGGCTTGGAAGTTGTTTTTCCATCAAGGATCTTGGTGAGGCCGCCTATATTCTGGGAATAAAGATCTAGAGGGATAGATCAAGGCGGTTGATCGGTTTAAATCAAAGTGCATACATTGATAAAATCTTGAAAAGGTTCAAGATGGAGAACTCTAAAAAAGGTACGGTACCTACTCAAAGAGGAACGATATTCAGTACGACTCAATGTCCTAGCTCAAAGGATGAGCAAGATATAATGAAAGCAATCCCATACGCATCTACTATTGGATCCATCATGTATGCAATGATATGCACTCGACCAGACGTGTCATGCGCCTTATGCATGACAAGCCGATACCAGCAAAATCCTGGAAACAGTCATTGGATGGCTGTTAAGAACATACTTAAGTACCTAAGGAGGACAAAAGATATGTTCCTAATCTATGGATCTGGTGATGAGGAACTCGTTGTAAAAGGTTACACGGATGCGAGTTTCCAAACCGATCGTGATGATTCACGGTCACAATCGGGATATATTTTCATTCTGAATGGAGGAGCGGTCTCTTGGAAGAGCTTCAAACAGGATGTGGTGGCTCTATCAACTACAGAATCAGAATACGTCGCCGCCTCATTGGCAGCTCAAGAAGCTGCATGGTTGAAGAAATTCATTGCCGATCTAGGGGTTGTCCCTTCCATTTAGGACCCCCTAGAGATCTTTTGTGATAACGAGGGTGCGATTGCCCAAATCAAGGAACCTCGTGTTCATCAAAAGACTAGGCACATTGAGCGGAGATTCAACTACATACGAGATGAAGTTGAAAAGGGAAAGATATGTATTCGCAAAGTTCACACGGATCAAAACATTGCGGATCCTCTCACGAAGCTCCTTGAAAAGGCAAAGCATGAAGGTCATACTTGTGCCATGGGACTTCGATATTCTAGTGATTGGATTTGATCTGTAATTTTGTATTTGGATATGTGGAACTTTTTATTATTTGAATAAAATTATTTGGTTATAATGTTTCAATTAATATTCCAATTTAGCATGTTTAATCCATGGTAAATTGTTTACTCTAAATGTCCGTGGTCGTTCAGACTTGTGGGAACAAGTATGAGGGTAAGATTATTATGAATTTGGATTGGTAGATATTCATATGGATGAATATAGAGCAAAAGGTTGCTGCCAAGGTTCATAGATATGTGGGATGCAAATATTGGACTGACCTGCATCTCAAATATTACTACATGGAATCTTCCTGATTGATCATAAGTAATTTTGAGTAAAGGCGAACATCATTTGGTATCCTCTGACCTGAGATACATATTGGGTCTTGATATTTACCAAATATTATACTTTGACTCAGTTCTTCGCTGTTTTGAAATTTGGCAGTACATAAGTCTGGTTTCAGGTATGATATAAGGTAATTGTGAGAGACGTATGTAGTCAAGAAGGGATTTGTCTCTCTTATTCATTGAGAGTAAGATGTCTAAGGCCTGATAAAATTAAATCAATGGAGAATGATCACTCTGTGTCTCTAGGATTTAACATGACATCTGCGACAAAGGGATAGATGATTGATTCACCTAAAACATCTCAAGTATGGTACTTGAAGGAGATGATGTTATTGAATGGCACTTAGTCATACGTATTAAGGGTAGTAAACCGTTGTTAGGCGGTATTTACTGCTTGCATAAATCTTCTATGAATCTTGTGCAAGTGGGAGATTGTTGGTTCTTATATGCCCAAGACACATACAAGATTGATGTAGTTAGTACGTTATGATCCAAGTCGGGTCATACCCAATAACAAGCTATACAAACACCAATAAATAATTATTTGTTGATAAGATCATACAAAAATATTGACACCTATTTAGAAAATTGGTTTTCTAAATATTGCTTTTGTGATGGAACAACATTATATGGATAATTTGTTCATGAGATATTTATTTGTTTCATTATTTAAGTTGGTTAAATAATGTCAAATAAAAGGGTGTCATGTTATAAAATTAGACTATGCTTTAATTTTATAACCGAAATGCATGTAAGAGTGTTTAATTTTAACGAAATATCTAATGGTGGGAAACCAATTTGAAAAACAATTCGGCCGCCCTAGGGGGCCTTGGGAACACCATATTATGTCTTGTTTCATGCAAGACTTGATTACTTACACACTCTTCCATCATTTTACACTTCTTCTCTCTTCTTTTCACTCAAGCAAGAACACTCAACACCTCTTGAAAAATTCAGATTTATGGCTGAAATGTGGGGTTGAATTTAGGATTTAGATAGTAGCTTTGGAAGATTGTTTTGGTGTAAAGCTCCCTAACAAAGAAAGGTGTTTGGAAGAAGCTTGTGGGTATTACAACTTGAGGTCTTCTCCCTTGAAGGATTGCTGCTCAAAAACATCATCATCTTCAAAGATTTCGACCCTTTTGAGCTGCTGAAAGGTAGTTTATGGCAGCCTCTATATGGCTGTCCATAATGCTAATTTTATGTTTACATAGCTTGCTTATTCACATAATATGATCCTTTTTAATATGAGTTTGTTTTACACATATATTTTTCACCTAAAGAACATGATTTTTCAGTATTATAATCATGTTTCAAAATATATATCCGCTGCGTTTTTTCAGAAAGTTTAAGAGGTTAAACTTTGATTTTATCTTCTAACAAACCCTTCAAATCATTTTTCTAACATCAATTTCTTTCAATATCAACGACAAATCAAGTAATTTTGAGATTTTCAGTCCGAAAACTATAAACCTTTTTCGAACACAAATTCAACAAATTGACTTGAATTTGATAAATTTAACTGCTAGTTGTGATTCAAATCATGTTTCTGATGATGAACACATATGAAATTCACAAATATTCAATTGAATTGTATATAAATCACAGATTTAGTGAGATTTTTGAGTTTTTAATGTTCGACAAACTTCAAAAATCAATCACTAACAGCTTACCAACAGCTCTGATACCATTTGATAGGATCAAATGTACCAATCTGTGATGATTTATGAACACAGTTCAATGAAATACAAACAAAGTAATCAAATCAAGCAAGATATCAACAAAATTCAGAGTTTCATTAATATCAAGCAAAGACAATTACAAAGTATGTAAGCAGGTTTGAATACCACTCGTACTAATACCTGTAAGTCTAAGCTATTTATAATGAAACAAAAAGGAACTAACTAATTACAAAACTAGTCCCTATACTATTACAAAGTATTAAAAAGACAACTAAAGACAACATGTTAATCTTTCTAGAGCACTAACATAAAGGAAATCAACATAGAGTATCTCATAAATCCAAAATTATCAATACAAACACTCTTAAATTCCTTAACATGGATTTTTTTTGGTCCAACCAATATGATGAGCATTGGAAAGAGGCAATATTGTTTGGTGATAGTTGATGACTTCACTAGATTCACATGGGTCTTCTTCTTAAAACAAAAGAATGAAACATCATGTTATCAAGATTGAGAATCAACTTGATTTAAAAGTAAAAATTTTAGGAGTGACAATGGGACTGAATTTGTTAATACTGACTTTGATTTTTTTTGCAGGAATAAAGGTATTGCAAGACAATTCAGTGCACCAAGAACTCCACAACAGAATGGAGTTGATGAAAAAAGAAACAGAACACTTATTGAAGCAACAAGAACAATGCTTGCTGATTCATAATTGCCAATCACCTTTTGGGCTGAAGCAGTGAATATAGCATGCAATGTTCAAAATAAGACATTGATTGTTAAAGAACATAATAAAACATGTTATGTTTTATTTAAAAGAAAACCTTATATAAGATATCTTAGAGCTTTTGGGTGTCATGTATTTGTTTTAAACACAAAAGAACAATTGGGAAATTTTTCAGATAGCCTATGATGGTTTCTTTGTTGGATATTCTTCAACATCTAAATCTTATAGGGTCTACATTCAACATAAAATTATTGAGAAACTCCTAATATATCATTTGATGAATCCTTATTTCCTAAATCAGTTAAAGGATCATCATGGCTGTTTGATATAGATGCACTAACAGACTTATTTAACTCTGATTATTTGAATAATGCAGCAATCGATGATACATGTTATCCATTTGTTCCCCCAAATATGAATGAAGTGTCATTATCTGCTGATCCTCCAAGAATACACACATCAAGTATCTTGAAACAAGGAGAAACAACTAATAACAATGATGTTGCACAAGTCCAGCAAAATGGATGCACATCCTTAGATGGAAACACTTCATCAGCAGCTGCTGACTCTGCATCCGCAAATGTGCATTCTGCATCCGGAGATATGAATAATGTCTCAGCAGTTGTTCCATGCTCTCAAGAAGAAACAATAAACATTGGAGATGATTCAACAAGTCCACATATACGTAGATGTTCATGTAACTCCTACAAAAGAACAAAATGCTTTTGGAGAAGTTCCTGCAAAAGATATTAATGATGCTCCTGATATTCAAACTCAGGAAGACCATTCCATACCCAATGATGAACAGGAGGAACACTTTGACTACTTCCTAAATTCATCAACAGGATTGGATCCGTCTGCATCAATGAATATGACTAACTTGGAATCATCTATTCCAGTTGAATCAACTCCAACAACAAGAATTCATAAGACTCATCCAGTAAACAACATTATTGGTGATCTTGATAAAAGAACTACAAGAAGCCAAGGTGGAGTTGAAAACATTTGTGTTTTCAATTGTTTTTATTCACAAGTGGTTCCTACAAACATCACAGCTGCTCTAAAGGACAATAGCTGGATTGAAGCTATGCAAGAAGAGCTTCAACAATTCAGAAAGCAGAAAGTCTGGAATTTAGTTGATTTACCTGAAGGCCAACATCCAATTAGAACAAGATGGCTCTTCAAAAATAAACTAGATGACAGAGGTATAATTGTAAGAAACAAAGCAAGGTTGATTGCACAATGTTACACACAAGAAGAAGGGATAGACTATGATGAAGTTTTTGCACCAGTTGCAAGAATTGAAGCCATAAGAGTATTTCTAGCATATTCATCATATAAGAAGTTCACTGTCTATCAAGTGGATGTCAAATGTGCTTTCTTATATGGGAAAATTAATGAAGAAGTCTATGTAGCACAACCTCCTGGATTTGAAGATCCTCATTACCCACACAGGGTATACAAGCTTGATAAAGCTTTGTATGGTCTTCATCAAGAACCAAGAAAGTGGTATGAAACATTATCATTTTTCTTGCTCAAGCATGGATACAAAAAGGGAACCATTGATCAGACTCTCTTTCTCAAACAAGAACATCAGGATCTCTTAGTTGTTCAAATTTATGTTGATGACATTATATTTGGCTCAACTAACAAGAGATTATATGTAAGCTTTGAAGAGTAAATGAAATCTGAGTTTCAGATGATTTTAATGGGAGAATTAACTTTCTTCCTTGGTCTACAAGTTCATCAGAAGACTAATGGCATTATCATCAATCAAGAGAACTACATACATCAACTATTGAAGAAGTACAACGTTACTGATACATCTTCATGCAAAACAACAGCCTCAACAATTGAAAAGATTATACCTGATCCTACAAGAAAAACTGTTGATCAAAGATTATATAGATAAATGATAGGATCACTTATGTATTTAACTGCCAGTAGACCTGACATTATGTTTGCTGTGTGTGTTTGTGCTAGGTACCAATCAGATCCAAAAGAGTCTCATCTGAATGCTATGAAGAGAATTTTCAGATATCTCAAAGGAAAACTAGACCTTGGACTTTGCTATCCAAAGGATGGTGATTTCACTCTCTACTCATTTCAGATAGTGACTTTGGAGGATGCAACAACAATAGAAAATCCACAACTGGTGGATGTCAATTCATAGGACCAAGACTAATTTCATGGCAGTGCAAGAAACAAACAAATGTATCTGTATCCACAACTAAGGCTGAGTACATAGCTGCTTCACCTGGTTGCTCTCAAGTCCTTTGGTTGCAAAACCAATTACTTGATTATGGTTACAATTCCCTTCAGACTCCAATTTATATTGACAATTCAGCAGCTATGTTTATCACTGCTAATCCAGTGCAACATAGTAAAACAAAGCATATTGAAATAAAATACCATTTTCTAAGAGATTGCTCAGAAAAAGGATTGATCAAGTTAGTCAAACTGGATACAACAAATCAGCTTGCTGATGTATTCATTAAAGCCTTTGATTCAGTTAGATTTAATTTTCTAATTGAGTCTCTGGGCATGATTAACTTAGATTAATCATTATGAAAACCTAAGAAAAACATGTGTCTATCCTTGTAAATAGTAATAAGAAAAAAATATATAATAAAAAATGTTCCATCGAAAGATTTATAATGTCACACCCTCAAATTCCATGTGCGGAGTTTTACCGCGAGGCGTGTGACAAACCAGGATCTCAGACACGGTCATATCAAACGACACTATATGAACTTAAATAAACGTTTGAACTTTAAATCAGAGTAGTCATAAACGAAATAAACATCAGTGCGGAAGCGTAAAGACGAATGTAAACCAATACTAAAAGTTCCCAAAGTACTATGCCAAAATAAAATGTTCATAGCAAAATAAATGAAAATTTGATGATGCATGTCCTGAGGGCGTTCTCTAATTGTGCAACATGAGCTTAAGCGTTCCTGTGACCTGAGAAAACATGCTAAAGTGTGTCAACATAAAGTTGGTGAGTTCAGAGGTTTAATAACAGATAAAAATGTTTGTAATTGTTCGAATGGTAAAGTAATTAAAGCATGTCGATAGGTAGCTAGCCTATAACGAGTTACTTAGCGTTTCAAACCGAAGCTGACTGTTTGTATGTTTGTTGCCTTCCCGTCACGTCTAACCCAGACAGTGACAAAGGTTAGGTCAATAACGCACCCGTTTGACCTCCAATCAAGCTAGCGCGACTAGCCCGGGCGGGGTTTGTCAAACCCAGTAGTACTACTCAGAATTACCTCGCTACACATTACTAACGATTCGAGAATGTAAGGACTTTTAAGTATGTTTGCACTAACGTAATAGGAGATAAACAATAATACTAGAAACCATTTATAAATAAAGTTTGCATGTTTTCTCCCCCAAAAAGAAAGTAATGTAAAATAGGGGCCGTGAAGACTCACCTCGAGTGCGTTGCAACAAATAAGTGTAAACACAAAGGATTTGTTTCCGATTAACCTGGATTTCATTTAATATTTAGTGGATGTCAAGTGTTAATAATAATAGTATGGCATGGTTTCGCGTTTCCGGCTACACCCGAGTCACTATTCAATCCCTGTAATTAAACTTACAATTACAAAATAGCTTCTATTCTAGTTATCTCACAATATTTTTTTTATACTTGATCACATATAATAGAACATTTACAATCTACTAATTCATTTAACTCCAATGGCACACTAACCATAATATCCACATGCATACATGTCATCTACAAATGCCAAGCATACCATACATAACACATTCATGCACACCTAATTACATGACAATATATCCACACACATATATGCATAATGCACCCATGCCTAGCACTTGATGAACCACCCTACTACCCATCCATGCACATCCACAAACCCACATGCATGGCAAGAGTAAAACACACACACATACCTTCACACATGTAAAACGCGGAACACACACCCACACATACATCTTCCATGCGACACACACACACTTAAACACCTCATGCGAGCCACACCCCCATGCGCCCACTTTCACCCCCCCCATGCGCCCAACATTCTCCCCCACACAAAATCGCAGATCATACATACGTTATATATATTTATATTTACATAATCGCATGTCACCAATACAAGATCATGCAACCACAGATTACCCGTACTCGACCCGCACCACAACGCCGCTCACCACCCGACCAAACTATATATACAAGAAGCTACACCTACACATCGTGCGTACCTACGTACATATAACCCCCGCACCCAAAACGCGAAACTGAAATCGTAACGAATGCGAATAATGAAAGAAACCGTACCGAACGAGATAGAAGGCTGTTTTGAACACCGTTTGCAACTATCGGTATAAACGATCCGAGCTCGTGCGGTTGTGAACAACTAGGTCTGCCGGAAACGATCCACGTGATTACACGAACAGTAACGTTAATGTGCTCGCGGTTCGGGGAAGCGTCGAAGAACTTGACTGGAAATACAAGATTGTCGAGGAGAATCTTGCGCACAGGTGATGAATTAGCGACGGCAGTGAGGGTAGGGTGAATTAGGTTTGTGGTTTTGAAGAATGTCGATGGTGGTTACGGATATAAAAGAATGAGATGTTGGAATTTGCTTTTTAGTCCTCAAAGTTTTCTTAATTTACACATCGAGGTGTTTCATAAGTTTAATTAATTTAAAATTTATTTATTAAATTATGTAGACAATAATTTGTTTTTATATAAGATTATAATCGACTAGAAGTTAGATTATAGGTTATAGGAACGGGGTTGATCTGAAAATACGAGTTGTCACATCATCCCCTTGTTGAAGAAATTTTCATCTTGAAAATTAGAACATCAGATTAATGTAGAACGCCAGGTTTAACAACAACTATGGGAGGGTGATTCAGAAGCTTACGTAGGAACCCAAATCAAAGAAAAAAACCAGAAACATGAGGTTTCGCGAGAGTTGCGACATATAATTACCTTCGGAAGAAATTTATGTCTTAGTACAATTTTCTTCAGAAAGCAATTTACCTTTGGAAGAAAATTCTAAAACATCTTCCGAAGCTTAGAATAAAAAATATTGTTTTTCTTTCTGTATGTCATATGTACGGGAAATGATAGTACACTATGCCTTTGCTTCTCCCTGAATTTTTAAATATCATTAAAATCTGATCAAGTTTCTTGATATGTGAGTAGGTTCATCTTGAGTGGAAACTACATTAAGAGCATGCCAAATAAAATGCAAAGTGACTGTTTGTGGGAAACTTCATTTTGAGGATACATCAAGTGAGTCTTATTTTGATATGACCAAATCACTCATCTAAGCACACTATGTGTCAACACTTTATAATATCTATCTTTGCAAATCATATTCCCTCTGTTTTGTGTAAACAAAGACCTGGGTGTATGATCACCATGGTATACAATTGTAACCAACTGGTGAAAAGATCATGATCCTCATCATCCCTCTGTTTTGTGTAATCAAAGACCTGGGTTAAAGGTGTTGATGCATGTATGTCCCTAGATCATGATTTGTAATGTAATGAATCTTGTCTGTCTGATTATGATGTAATTTGTATTGATTAATGAAATGACATGAATTGTTTATTACTTGTGATGTTTAATATTTCATTAATGAGTCGTGATTGAATTGATTGGGTTTATGATTGTTTGAATGGTTACACATTATGTTATATTAATTAAAACATTCAAACTTAACTTAATGAAGTTCTCATGCGAATGGCCCATGCGAATGGACCACACACATGAATTACTTCATACGATTGACTCAATCGCACGACTGAACCAGGAGACTGGATCAGTCGTATGATTGACACATAAGATTGGCTCAATCGCACGACTGAACACTCAGTCGTGCGAATGAATCAACCGCATGGTTCAATCGCACGACTGAACCATACTTATGGCCCAGTCGCACGATTGAACAATACTAACCTATAAATAGACCCAATTCATGGAAAAACGTATTCATTCATCCCATTACGATTCCAGACGTACCCTAGCCGTCCAGAGACCTCCCAAATCGTTCTCCAAGTTCACAGAGCACATTAGATCGATTGCTAATCGACTTCTAACGTTAGATTCAATCCTTGATTGATTCTTCGTGTGTTCTCACTTATTGGATCGCCAATCAAATAGGATTCCGCACTATTTGAGTTGGTATAACACGCTAATCACTAGGTATTTCATTCAAATACCAGGTCCTAACAAGTGGTATCAGAGCTTTGGCTCTTGATTACGTGTTGATTCAATCAAGATTGCATAAAAGTTTGTGTTTTTGCACTAAAAACGCAATCTTTGGTGTCAAAAGTGATCTTGGACATTCCCTGCTCATCGAAGTTTGGTTTCTACGGACTTAGGCGATTAGGACTTGTGAAATTTCGAATTTTTACGGCTGAAACCCGTCAAACCTAGAAATTTTCGCAAAACAGCAGCTTCAGTCGCACGAGTGACCCATTCGCACGACTGGACTCATTCGCATTGCTCATTCGCACGATTGGACCTAGTCGCACCCTCATTCGGCCGACTGAACCGTTCGTTCGCATAGCTCATACGAACCAGATTCATTCGCACGACTGAACCAATCGCCCAGTTCAGCCGCACGATTGAACCAGTCGCAGAGTTCATACGCACGATTAGACCATTCGCATCCTTCAGTCGCATCAGTGAAAGTTTGTTTGATTAGATTCTAAGTTATTCGCCATGGAAGATCAGATGTTAGCCTTTACTGCTGGGAAGGACTCGAGGATTCAGAACCTGCTGTTGCTTGAGAGTGAGGTAGGTAATCACAATAAACCACCAAAGCTCTTGACTTTAGATGAGTTTCCCCACTGGAAACAACGTTTTGAGATCTACCTCAATGGAGTAGATCCTAATCTGTGGGAAGCCATTGAGATTGGTTATAGTACACCGGTGGGAGCTGATGGAGTTAAGCTAACGTTAAGTGGGATGACAGACGCACAGAAAGTAAAGTACAATGCAGAGAAAAGGGTTTATGCATTGATCACTCAGTCTATCCCCAAAGACATATTCCACCAGTAAACAGAGAATAAGCAGTCCAAGAAACTATGGGATGAGCTAGAGAAGAGGTATGATAGGAATGCTTCGTTGAAGGCAATCAAGGCAAAGGAGTTAAAGAAGGAATTCGATAACTTCTCATCGATTGGTAATGAGAGTTTAGACGAAGTCATAGACAGATTCTACCACTTGATGAGCGAATTGCATACACATGGAGTGGAAACGACTATGGAAGAGAAAGTAAGCAACTTCGCAGACGGATTGCCTGATAAGTGGGCTTCATTCGTGTCTAACCTGAGACAGAATGGAATGCTTGTAAAGCTGGATATTAATGACTTCATTCTTAAGTTGCGAGAAGAAGCACTTAGGATGAAGTACAGAGCGCAGAAGTCCTCGTACACACAAAATCCAGCTTTATACAACGCCACGCCTCAAGCTAAGACTTTTGGAGCACCTCTCCAGACTGCTTTTGTGTCTAGCTCATTAGGTCCTTCACATGTTTCTCCTTCTGGATCAGACACGTCAGGGTCGTCATGTACCCACTATATCGGATCAGAAGCAAGTGCTACCAAACTGAAGACCGAGAACCTCGGTAATGTGACCGTAAAAGTAGCTCGAGAGCATATGGATCTTTTAGCAGCAGTGGTTCATTCATATGATGGACTTGTTGCCGGGAAGATTGGAAACTGCCATCTGGCAGATGAGGACTACGAGCAGGTGGACGAAATGGAGCTTGAGAGGATGGATATAATGTGGGCCTTAGCTAGTGCTGTCCGAAGGGCGAAGAAGTTTGTTAAAAAGACTGGACAGAATTTGGTAGCTACTAAGGATACCACATTTGGATTTGACAAGAGCAAAGTGACCTGCTTCAACTGTGGAGAAAAGGGGCACTTCAAGAGAGAATGTGTCAAGCCAAAGAAGACGGGTAATGGGAACCCGTTCTCGTCCTTCACTCGCCAAGACAAGCAGGCTTCTAGTTCTACTTCATCAAGCAAGGATCCAAAAGCCTTGACTGCTCATGATGATGAAGGACAGGATTGGAGCTTTAGATTTGTCTCACCAGGAGAATCTAACATTGCCAGTGTAGAGGATATTGATGATGATTCTGCGAGTGAAGGTGATCTAGCAGTTGAGATAGCAATGTCACATAGTGAAGAAGCAACTGCAGTCGAGGTCAGTTACAAGCCAAAGGAGGAGACTTCCACGTCAGAGACGGAAAAGTCAGAATCACCAGAACCAGAGACATCTGATGCTGCGTTGATGGCTAACTCTTCTGAACCAACTCAGGTAAGTACTACTGACCAAATGTTTAATAATCATGCTTGTTCTGATTGTGATACTTTTAGGAATAGCATAGATGAAAAATTTGCTAGGTTATTAGATCATAATGATAACTTAGTAAAAGATTTACAACTGTGCACTGAGGCTAATAGAGTACTAAAACAAAATGAGCATAGTTATAAAGAAAAGATAGACCTATTGACTAAACAGCTTAGGGAAACCGAAGTAGTTGCCTTTAACCAAGCAAATGACATTAGGTACTATCTAAACTCCCTAGAAGATACTAAGAAGCAAAAGGCAGTTCTAGAAGTAGAAGTTAATTCATTAAAACAGAAACTGCATAGTTGGACTAGTTCTTCACACATAGTTCAACACTTAGTGAGAGAAAGGAATAACGGGGAGGGATTAGGCTACAAAGTGGTTCCACCACCACCTGAGACCTTGATGAACACTAAGTCTAGACCAGTAAATAATAACCCCATCAAGGATCATGTGGTGACTACTCCTCTTGTTACTGATCCAACACCTCATGTTCATCTACTGAATCTGGACAGAAACAAAAGGAGGCCACTTCAAAGGCAAAGGGTAAATTGCCTTGTGTTAATCTGGAAAATGAATTTGAAAAAGTTAACTTAAAGTCAGGGTCAAACAGAGTCAAATCAGAACCTAAAAAGACTTCAAATGTTAATTTTTCACATGCTTCAAGTCAAAAACCAGTTAACCAAAAAGAGAAAGATGTTAAACAGGTTAAAACAGTTAATTTTGTTAAACCACAGAAAACATCAAACGCACAAGAGTCAAAACCTAAAGTGATTGATGTTACTAGAGTGTCACGCACTTCTCCACAAAGAAAGTCTACTCATAAAGTTGATAGCCGGTCATGCTACAACTGTGGAGAATGTGGACACATTGCTTCCTATTGTCCTTTCTATCAGACACCTAGGAAGAAGATTGATCTTCAGGACTCTAGACCTAGGTCTTCTAAGAGGAGTTCTTTGGCCCCACCTAGAAGATCTAGTGAACCTAAAGTCCAACCTGTAAGCCAGACGACTGTTTATCATAAACAGGCATTGCACAAATCTGGCTTATGGAAAGAGAAGTCATCCTGCGTGTCTGATACTGATGACAAGAAGGAACCTGAGCTACCCTCACCCTCTAAGGGTCAATGGGTGGAGTTTATGATGTGTGATGCCTCTGGGAAACCCAAGACAGTAAAGGCTTGGGTTCCTAACCTAAACTAATTCATTTACTTTGTATGTGCAGGGTGTTCGATACAGTGCTGAGACTAACACGTGGATTGTAGACAGCGGAGCATCCAGGCACATGACAGGAAATAGAGCCCTTTTATCAAACGTCAAACAAATAAAAGGAGGGCATGTTTCCTTTGCAGGAAACAAGGGAGGCTATATCACAGCTCAGGGAGAAGTGGGAAATCAGAAAGTTAAGTTTGATAAGGTGAACTACGTTCAACAACTTCAGAATAACTTACTTTCTGTTTCCCAAATCTGTGATAAAGGATTTAAAGTCATCTTCGACAACAAGAAGTGTTACGTGCTGAAGAAAGACTACATGATCCCAGAGGACCAAGTTCTGATGACTGCTTCAAGATATAAAGACCTTTATGTCTTGGATCTGTCAACAGCTGCTACAACGGATCATGAGGTTCAGTGCTTTCTATCTAAAGCTACTGAGAAGGATTCATCTCCTGGCATAGGAGAATGGGACACATTAGTCAAAGGAAGATGAATCATTTGATTCAGAAGGATTTAGTGAGAGGAGTAAATGTCAAGAACTTCCAACTTCCTGACTTTTGTGTAGCTTGCAAGAAAGGCAAACAGACAAAGAAGTCTCATAAGGAAAAGAAAGTTCATTCAATAGAACTTCCTCTTGAACTTCTTCACATGGATCTGTTTGGTCCAGTCAGTACAAAGAGCATTGCAGGCGACTTGTACTGTTTTGTGGTCACTGATGACTACTCAAGGTTCACTTGGGTAATGTTTCTGAAATCCAAATCAGAAACATTTGAGTCATTCAAGGAATTAGTAACCACACTGGAGTCTCTCTACAAGCTAAAAGTTAGACAAGTACGCTCAGACAACGGGACAGAATTCAAGAATCAATGGATGGAGGCATACTGCAAGGAAAAGGGAATTGTGCATCAATTCACTTCTGCCTACACGCCTCAGATGAATGGTGTTGCTGAGAGGAAGAACAGAAGCTTGATAGAGACAGCACGGACCATGCTGGCGGACTCGAAACTGCCTATCCAATTCTGGAATGAGGCAGTGGCAAATGCATGTTATACACTGAATCGAGTCCTAATAGTCAAGCGCCACGGAAAGACATGTTATGAGCTACTACAAAGACGCAAACCGAATTTGGAGTATCTTGAACCTTTTGGCGCGCCGTGCACACTTCTGAAGAAGACACAAGAAGGCAAATTCAGCGTGAAGACGGATGAAGGAATCTTTCTAGGATACAACATACCGAACAAGCGATACAACAACTCAACGGGTCTTGTAGAAGTGTGGTGTAATGTCGACGTTTAGAGATATACCACACCACCTACAGGCAAAGGACCCGCATACTTCTTCGATTATGATGGATTCTTCAAGTCCTTCAACATCCCTCTCTCTCCCTCGGATGATGAGTTAGCTACTAGGATGATGTATGATATTCTGAATACACCATCCAGCACACAGGAGAATCATCTACTCAGTCAGGGGGAGTAGTCGATGACAGTGACTCCTCCTCTGAAGATGAAACTGAAGCAGATGACCAGAACAGTCAGGAGGAACAGGTTTCGGTTCCTGAAAGTCCACAAGCATCTACGAGTGATGCACCTTCGACTTCGGAACCTCAAACTCCATCTCCTCAGATGCAGAACCAAATGTTCATAATCTTGGCTCTGAGGTGACTGTTCCTACTACTCCAGGATCACGACTAAACGTCTATCATCCCCTTGACAATGTTATTGGGGATGTCAGATCAGGAGTACAAACCCGAAATCAGCTATACTCAGCTGATTACGCCTCGGTTATGGAGAAGGGTTACATTCATGATGGTGCTTATCGATGTTTTGTCTCGCAGGTTGAGCCAAAATATGTCAGTGAGGCACTAAATGATGAGGCGTGGGTGAGTGCCATGCAAGAAGAACTTCTGCAGTTCAAGAAGTTAGGTGTATGGACTCTGGTTGATAGACCTAAAGGTGCTAAAGTCATTGGCACCAAATGGGTACTAAAATGCAAGAAGGATGACCAAGGAGTCATTATCAGGAACAAAGCTCGACTGGTGGTTCAAGGTTTTCGCCAAGTCGAGGGGATTGACTATAATGAGGTGTTTGCACCCGTGGCAAGGATGGAAGCTATTCGTATCTTCCTTGCCTATGCATCGTACATGAAGATTAAAGTCTACCAATTAGATGTGAAGAGTGCATTCCTTCATGGGGAAATCAGGGAAACAGTCTACGTAAGTCAACCCGAGGGATTTGAAGATCCTTATCATCGGGATAGAGTTTACAAGCTCGACAAAGCTTTATATGGGCTTCATCAAGCTCCTCGAGCTTGGTATGAGAAACTCTCGACTCATCTTGTGAAACACGGCTTTCGCAGGGGAGTCATTGACTGCACACTGTTTATTAAAGAAAAGGATGGCGACCTACTGCTTGTACAGATATATGTTGATGACATAATCTTCGGGTCAAAGAACGAAGAGTTATGCAAAGAGTTTGAACAGTGATGAAGAAGAGTTTGAGATGAGTGCTATGGGGGAGATGAAGTTCTTTCTCGGGTTACAGGTGGATCAGACACCAAATGGGATTTTTCTACATCAGACCAAGTATGTAGGAGACATTCTCAGTCGCTTTGACATGGAGAATGCTTCTGCTGCTGGGACTCCACTTGCTACGAACCATGATATAGCACCTGATGAGAATGGAGATCTTGTAGATGCCACGATGTACCGAGGAATGATTGGATCCCTCATGTATCTCACTGCCTCAAGACCTGATATTATGTATGCTACATGTTTATGTTCTAGATATCAGGCTAAACCAAAGGTCAACCATCTGATCGGGGTCAAGAGGATTTTTCGTTATCTGAAGGGTACACCCACACTTGGATTGTGGTATCCTCATGATGATGACTTTGAGCTTACCGCGTATAGTGACTCGGATTACGGGGGCTGCAAGATGAACTACAAGTCTACATCAGCAGGGTGTCAATTCTTTGGGAGAAGATTAGTTACCTGGCAGTGTAAGAAGCAGACATCGGTTGCATTGTCAACCTGTGAAGCCGAATATGTTGCTGCTGCAAGTTGCTGTTCACAAATCATCTGGATTCAACAGCAAATGCGGGATTACGGTTTAAAATTCTCATCTACTCCTATTTTTGTTGATAACTCTGCTGCAATTGCAGTAACTAAAAATCCGGTTCAACATCCTAAGACCAAACACATCGGTATTAAATACCATTTCATAAGAGATTGCTTTGAAAAGAACTTAATTGATGTGGTAAAAATTAATACTGATTTTCAACGCGCTGACCTCTATACTAAAGCCTTTGATAAACCACGTTTTCAATATTTGCTAGAGGTCAACGGCGTTAAAAAGAAAAGTGAGGTAATTCCTGATGATGATAATGTGTAGTCCGATGTAGTTTAGTTAAAGTTTATTTTATTTTATTTTATTTTATTTTATTTGTTTTATTTTCGTCTGTTATATTTAAACTCATGTTATTTTGCTGTTTATTAAAATCCTAAAATAATTAAACCAGAAATGATTTTAGTATTTTAGGGGGAGAATATGTCAGCAAGTTAACATTAAAAAAAAATGAGGGAGAAGGAGTAACTAGCTGGAATAAGGTAGATTGTGTCTGTGATACTGATTCAATACTTTTGGAAAATGATAGTACACAGGAACAAATCAAGAGGGACTTTAAAAATTTAAGTTTTGAAAAAAATGCAAAAATTCAAAGTATAAGTCTGTGTAGTATAAGCAATATAAAAAGGGAAGATGATAGAAAACTGGCAACTTCTAAGGTGACACAAAGAAAGTAGACTTAGAGGCTGCTAGACCACAAATGATATGTTGGTAGATTCAACACAATAGATAATTAGACCTGATTGGTGATCTCAAGATCAAACTAAGTTGTTCAACTGACTGTGGGCTTCCATCTTATCACTGGTTAACACAATCAAATATATTCCAATAAGGGGTAATGAGCATTTAAACGCCACAAATGTGTGCGGATGACCATAATTAGAGCAAAGCAAGAAAAAAATTGAAAGACAAATGCTATAAAGCTAATGACTTATGTTGTTGGTGCATTTTGTGCAAAATAAAATAAGCTGCTCTAACAAGGAGATAGGTTGTGTGCCTCTCTGCTGTGCGATGGCACTGACCTGAGGATAAGCATAACCTAGATATTCTAGAATTCATTGTTGTTTGCCGCCTCTCTGCTGTGCGATGGCACTGACCTGAGGACAGGCTTCTCTTTAAAAGCTCTAAGAATAGTCTCTTCTTGTAATAATACCCGTAGACCGCTCAAAAGCTCCCGAGGAATGTTGATTACCATATAAGTGTGGGATCCACAAATGTTAGTTGAAATAATTAAACCTAAATCAGTCACCAGTCTGTGTCAAAAGTCTGTGTATGGATTTAAGTGGACAAACATATTGACAATCATTGTGGCTACATTCTCAAAAGTTCAAATCAATGTGAAAATCTAAGAGTTTCAGTATGATTTCCTTAAGTTGCTAACGACTCTGGATGAACACCGAGAATTTGAGCATCAAAAAGTTTTGATAACAAGTCCCAAATGGTTTGACTTGCCTGTATGATTCCAAAATTGAAATTGGTCCAGATATGATCAACCCAAGTTGAAGCTATCTACTCCCGAACCAAATCCCGTAGATATCAAGCTCTGGATTTATCTCTCACAAAAAGCCAAAAACAAGTTTGTTTATGTAATTAGTTTAAAGTTTTAAATTAGTTAGTCGTGTTTAATTTTAATTTTATTAAGTTTGTCGGACTACATCAGGAAAATCAGAAAGGATTCAACTCACTAAAAGGGTCATGTCTGAGATGACCACATGTGCTTTGAAAATTTAAAACAGTCACGTCTGAGGTGACAAAGTGTTTAAAAGAGTCACGTCTGAGGTGACTAAATTGGTTAAAAGGATCACGTCTGAGGTGATCAAAATGTTTTCCAGATAAGATGATCATGTGTGAGATGATCAAAGGCTCATAACGTAAATTTCAAGAGTTAAAAAGGGTTTTAAATGTAAATTGGTAAAAATGGCAGAAAATTAACTAAGTATGACCCATTCGCACGAATAGACCATACGTATGGACTAACCATACGAATGGAATCCATTTGCACGAATGAACCATGAGTATGGACCATCAAACCGAATTGCCCATACGATTAGCCCAGTCGGAGGCTTAAGTGCGAACGAGTGAGTCAGTCGCACGACTGAAATCCAGTCGGACGACTGGAGAAGGGCGACTGACCCAATCGCACGACTGAGTCCCACTCGCACGACTGAAAGGTGCGTATGAACTCAGTCGCACGATTGGATCTAGGGTTAGTATAAATAGAGGGGGAGTCGGTCGCAGAGACTCATCACCCTCAAAGAAACCCTAAATCGCACGACTTAACCAAACTCTGCCAAAATTTCATTTGATTCCTAAAACACCCGCTTCTTGAGTACTGATCATTTCTATCGACTTTACAGGTAAATTGCGGTGGAAAGAAACCAAAATCGTGTTCATTGTGACTCCATATCTGTAAAATTTGAACCGAAAGCAAGCCGAGACTCAAACGGACAAATAACCTAACCTAACTACTCAAACAGATGAAATTAAGTGTGTTAAAGAACATATTGCGAGTCAAATGAACCAGATAACGATGTTTAAAACTCAAAATTGGTGAAAAAGTCAATTTGAATTGAACAGACAGGATGTCATACGATTGGACAAACATACTTGCAATCAGAACTAAGATCAGGTATCATTTTAACAAATTAATTAATCAGGAAGATGTTTAGTATTATAGTATGATCCCATTCTATGTGTATATATGCTTGTACATAGTACTCATTTCAATTTTGTTTAGTTTAATTTCTTTCTGTTTGGACAGACGTGTCTTTCATGAATATTTCTTAGAAATTTATGATAAATACTTTCATTCATCATTAATCAAATATTTAGGGGGAGTAGAATCATGAAAATAAGTTAACAACAAATTGTCAAATGAATTGTCAATATGAAGAAATTGAATCCTGAGCACTAACTTGGCTTTTGGATACATGAAGTTTTTAAAATTTAAACCTTCTTGTGCACAATTGTCATGAATACAAAGTCAACAAGGTCCAATAGCAATAAATGGTTCTATCAGGTGAGTAGAACCATACAACAGAATAAGTTTCAATCATGGCATTGTTAACATCAGGAGAAGCTACAGAGTATTTTATACATCCGCAGAAGCTATAGTGCGAAACTTAAGGGAGAGTAAAATATGACTATCCGTAGATTGGTATCCTACGAATGAGTTAATATTTTACAAGTATAATTCATTTTCATAGATTAGTAACCTATGGAAAATCAAGTTATACTTCATTCAATTTTAAATTTCAGTTTTAAGTTAGGCATCCGCAGATGTCCTACGGATGAACTGAAATCTACGAAACAAATAAATTCCCCGGATGAGTAATACGAAAAGTGTGACCCACTTCATTAAATAAATAAAATAAATGTGTCCGATGGAGTATAAATGATGTTTTTGAATTGGAATTCATTATTCACTTTTATAGAACCTTTTTCACCTAGAAGTTCGTTAGTCAAAACCTCATCCCTCCCTTATCTGATTTCAAAATTACTCAAATTCTAAACATCAAACAAAGCTTAAAACTGGTTTCAAGTCTTAATCTCAAGGTAAAACATATCATAAACATCAGTAATGAACTGATTGATTCATCGTTTTCATTTAAACTCTTCGTATTTGTAAATATGATGACTTAGTTCTAACATAATCGTATCCATTCTTATGAACAGATGTCTAATCGATTTGCAAAAGAATACAATGTGTGTCTATTCCTCGATGCTGATGACCCTTCATCGGAAAGGTGTCAATACATTATCATATATATGCGACAATCCAGGCTCTTTTATGCTTTAACAACACAACCTGTGATACATCAAGCACACATAATTGATTTCTGGAATTCTGCACGAGTAGAAGAGGATGGAGAATCAAGAGTGATTATGGTAGATATAAGGACTGAGCACTTAAGAATTGATGAACAGACAATCAGAAGGGTTCTAGAATTGGGAGATCAAGAAATAGGTCACATAGACGTCTTTGATCATGAGTACATTGAGAAGATATTTCTACTGATGGGTTATGACGGTGACTTTGAAAGAGGAGACATCAAAAAGAGGAGATTGTGCAACCCTACCGGTTTCTATGTCATACTTACTTGAAGTGTATCTCAAACAGGAAATATGGACTAGATAAATTCTCAAGGCACATCTTCTCTGGAATCATAGAAATCTTTGAAGAAAGAACATATAACTACTCAAAGTACATCTTCAACTATTTATATGAACAAATAAGAGTAGCGAAGAATGACAAGATGTTCATGTTTCGAAGGTTCCTATAACTGATCGTTAATCTGTACTGAATAAGATCAGTGGGAAGTATGAAGGAGAAGACATGCCCATGTTTGCATATGTGGTAAATGCTGATGAAAACATCCCAGCAGAGCGGCTGTGGGAAGAACATCAAGAAGATACATCTAATGATGATGAAGAAGCACCACTTTCTCCTCCAATTCCACCCATACATCAACATTCTCCTCATCCTCAAACTCCACCACACCATCAATCTCCCATTCAACAACATCATCAATCACCCCAACAACAATCACCAGTCAGTCAAAACACTCAACCAATCTCTCCAATTAACCCTCCATCACCAAATCAGCTCCAAATACAACTTTTTTAATAACCTCCAACCCCTAAAAACCAATCCACTGAGAGTTTCTACACCCGAGAGACAAAGTTAGCCTCATAAGCAAGTACAGTTCAACTGTCATTAACCAAGACTGAATCCCATGTCCATTCAAATGATACTAAACCTGTCTCTCCTGTCACTGACCATCAGCAACAACAACAACCACATCAAGAACTGCCTGATCAAGCCATTGAGTCCAGTCAAGCTCAGCAAGTGTAGCCCCTAAAGAAGTGAATGATGATGAGATTGCTGCTCAACATCAGGAAGAAGAAGAAGAGGCCAACTATGTTGATGTGATTTCTTACAATGAAGATGATCTCAGTGATAATGATATCCCAGTCAGCAAAAGTGATCTGGTTGCTGAATACAACAAGCTTGTTGTTAAGTCTAACAATAAAAAGAAAAGAATTCAAGAGTTGAAGGTGATGATAAAAGAAAAGGATGATTAGCTGATGAAGCAAGAATCAAGAATTGAAAGACCAAGAGAATCAATGATTGAAAGACTAAGAGAAGATGCACAAGACAACAATGAAGTGATTGATGCACTTCTTCAACAAGAAAAAGAACTCAAAGAATTAGTGAGGTTTGAGAAGGCTGAAAAGGAGAAGGTGATGTTGGAAATTGATCATGTAACCAACTCTTTTTTGCTCAATCTGCTTTACTAAAAAGGAAAGAGGAAGAGATAAAGGAGCTAAAGATGAAAATTTGTGCCCTGGAATCAAATGCTGCTCCATCAACAAAACCATCAAAAGAAACCTCTAAGATTTCAAACCGGCTCATTCAATATTTAAGGAAAAGAAAGTACTTGGGTCCAGTTAAGAAGGAAGTGATTGAAGTACAAGATTCTCCTAAGAGAACAAAATCTACATCTCAAGAGCACACTCCTTCAGTGGATGTTTCTACCTTGAAGCCAATATCTCATGCTGAACCTGAGAGTGATGCTTAATGGAATGAGCTCACAAAGGATGAATCTCCCAAAATAGAAAAAGAATCAAAAGTTGATGAATTGCTGACCACCAAAGACATACTGGAAGAAAGGCCCGAATTCTTAATGTTTATGACCCTAATAAATCATGGTTTTCCGTATGACATGGTAGAAAGGATAAGCATGAGTGAGATGAAAGATATGCTGAAAGAGTTTGAGCTGGCTAGATTCATGATCCCTAACTGTGACTATGAAGCATTCACAACATTTCAAGCCATTCAGAAAATCAAGAAAGATCTAGGCCATTGTGACATAGCAAAGCTTAGCAACTACAATATGATCTGTTGGCTACAGGGTCACAACTACAAGACACATGAGCTTAAGGGAAGAAAAGTTGGTGAACTTAGGAGGATGATGGAACATGTAATGGCTGTTGACCTTGACACAGGAGTGAGATTTCGAACTAAAGCTCCAAACCCATCCTATGAGCAACAAAGCAAACTGCCTGCTGATCCTATAACTGTTGAATTTAAATATCAGCACAAAAGGAAAGAGAAACTAATCAGAGAGCCTAGGGGAGTTATCCCTGGCAAAGTATGGCCTCTAGGAACAACAGTCAGGGAAATCAGGAAATCACTGAACAAAAGTCTACCCTGATAAAGCTATATGACCATATCACAACTCCCAGTTCTGTGGAAGAAAACACGATTATGGCCTGGAAATATGATCCGGACTGGGATTGTGCAATCATCAAAAGGACATCTGGAAGAATTGAATACTTCCATGATGTAGAAACATTACTGAGACTTCATGAGAGAGACATTAAAGACTTGCAAAGCCTAATCATCTCTAACTATCCTATCCATCCAAGGGGGAGAGGCTTCTCTGTGTCAGTGGGTAGGATGAAAACAAGGTTTATAGATGATATGCTGAAGGAAGCTAAGAGAGAAGATGATGAACATAAGAAAAGACTTTTAAAGGAAAGAAGATCAAACACCAACTCTTCTACTATAGTTGATGATGAAATCTTAAGGAGGGTTGGATACTCTAACAGAAAAACAGCAGCCATCAAAGTCATAGCAGGAAATCAATACACTATTCTTATAACTGAGTAGGGAATGTTGAGAAAACAAAAGAAATGATGTTACTTAGGAATGCTTAAGGGAAGAAAGGGGAAAAGATAAGAATTTTTTACCTAGTAGAGATCAACCTGCTCCACCCAGCTACATATCATACTTGCATGACAAATTCTTCCCAAAGCTATCAGATGAAAGATCACAGAATGATCTATGCTTATATGTGCACATGATACAAGTGGTGGATAAACTGCATGCAAAAGCATATAAGAGAAGAAGATTTGATGCTGGGCTTTTGAAAGGAGTTAATATTGAAGAAGTATCAGAACTAAGAATCACTGAAGAAGATGAGCTTGAAATAGTTCACAATCAAAGTATTATGGAAACTCTAACAACTGAAGAAGACATCTTGGTATTTAGTTTTGAGACTCTTCAAAGGATATGCAGAATGGAGAGTAAGTACAAATACGATGATCAAAAGGATGCAGTATCTTATTTCAACAAGAAGATGGTGTCAAGATTGAAGGAGCGAAAGTTTTGAAGAACTGATTAGAAGTATCTAAGCCTAAGGGGGAGTATTGTTAGATCTAGGAACAATAGATCTAGATCATTTTGTATAGGCTTAGAACTTTAATCAATACTTGTAATGAATGATTGTAATTCATTATTTTGATGTATGCATTGTGTATATAGGTTAACACATATGTGTGTTGATCTATGTATGATTGCAGGTACAAACATAATACTTGGTCAATTACTAAAATTGACTAAGTGTAAGAAACATCTACGGATGAACATTTTGTTCTTTCGTAGATATGTTTCTTACAAGTAAATCCTCCGGATATCCCCTTTGGAAGAACAAAATACATTCAGAAGATCAAGTACCTTCGGAAGAACAAAATACCTTCGGAAGAACAAACACCTACGGAAGACTATGTAGCTGCGGAGCTAAAACACTTGTATTTAAATAATGCAAAGTGTTACAAGTCAAGAAGACAGTTGTGCTAATCCCAAGAGATCCGGTGTTTCCTTAACTAAAACACATGTGCCTATAAATATGGATCCTAGGTTTCACATCAGAAGACGAACACCAAAGCAACAATACGACAAACCAAAACATCAAATCATATCAAACAAACATAAACCCTAGCAGCCGTTACATCAACTTCAACACATTAGAAGCATTTATTGTTTATTATTTATTCATCTGTAATCATTAATCAATTTTAATGAAATACGTTTGTAACGATTCTTATAAGTCTGATGCAGCCAAAACATCCAAAGTCTCTCTACAAGCATGCACTAAAAAAGACTGAAGTAGAAATGCTTCGGAAGTTTTACACCATGCACTAGAAATATTCTAAGTGTTAAATCTTCCGAAGCCAAGACCAATATCTTCTGAAGCCAAAGTGAAGTCTTCCGAAGCTTCAAAGACAAAGTCTTCCGAAGCCAAAGAGTGAAGACAGATTTCTTTCGAAGACTTTTAGAGATATGCCTTTATCTAATGTACTTTACCATAAAGTTGGCCCACCTTTCCGCTGCAACTTTGTAAAGTCACCAACTTACATGAGTTGCTAAAAGGTCCATGCTTTTGGTAACTGTACATTGAGGTCTTGAGTCCATGCTTTCTACTTTATGTACTTTTATCTATTTTGTAATATATTAGGATGTGAGCTATAGCATGTCATAGTCACAAGTCAAAAGTCAGATATGCCTTTTGACTCTACAATTCATTTTGTTTGTGTCTAGTCGATTGTATCCACCTGGCTTTCAAAGTATAGCAGGCTATAGGTTGTAGTATAAGTATTCCATGTTCTTGTATCTTTCCATTATGCTTTGTAGCACTTGTAATAGAACTTGAGAAAGCAATATACTGCATCCTTGAAACCCAATCTCTTGTTTTCTCTTATTCTGTCTCTTACTTATTACTTGTGTTCTTAGTATCATTCTTGTGGTTAATCCGGTTTACTGTTTGATTAAGTTTGGTTAATCTCCTCTTTGTGTTGCTATATTGTAAGTGACAACCCTTCACCAGTCCTGCAATTGGTATCAGAGCTTTTCAGACTCTTGATATAAGATCTCACCATTTTAAGATCCCTCATACACACAAATACTAAACTTTTCAAATGGCAGCCATTTCCAAGACTGATATGGAATCTGGAACCATGAAAAAGTCCCCACTAATCACTCTTGATGACTTGATACCTGGTGTATGAGAATGGAAGGTTTCATCAGGTCTCTAGACTCAAGAATGTGGGAGTCTGTTGAAAATGGACCTTTCATACCTAGCACTCCTTCTACTACTGGTGTTGGTATGATCCCCAAAGATGTGGCTAACTACTCTGATAAAGATAGGAAGAGAGTAGAGATTGACAGAAAAGCCATGACAGCTCTTCAAACTGCCCTTCCAAACTTTGTGTACAGAGGTTTCAAGAAGTGCAAAACAGCTAAACAGCTAGGGGATGCACTAAAACTGATGTATGAAGGCTCCTCTGAAGCCAAGGAGAACAAGAAGGATCTCCTTAAGCAGCAGTTTGAAAACTTCACCTTCAAAATAGGTGAAACCATGACTTAGCAATACTTCGGGTATGTTGAGATGGTGGATACCCTTGTGGATGGAGGAGTTCCTCTTGAGAATAGAGACATTGTAAGGAAGTTCATGTCCTCACTTCCTAGGCAATGGACACACTATTGTGTGGTGATCAAGAGGACTGAAAATCTCAAAACTCTTACTCTGACAGAGTTATATGGGATTTTCAGTGGCTACCAAATGGAGATGAACATGCAAGGATCATCTGGCAACTCCAACAATCAATTGGGTTCAGCCCTGCATGTGGTTGAAAGGGATAGCATATAACCCCAACATCATCTCATATGCTACCCTGACAATTCACCAAAGGGTCCTTTCATCACCTTCCTAGAGACACCTAGGGAGAACTACACTCAAGGAAGCCCATTCCAAGAAACAAGCTCTTCTCAAGCTTTTGTGTCTTCTGATGAAAGCTGTGGCAACTCTCTTTTCACTCTTGAAGACCTGGATTGTATCCATCAAGATGATCTGGAATATATGGAAATAGTCCAGTAGATGGCTCTTCTCACTCATAGAGCCAAGAAGTTCTACAAGAGAACTGGAAGGAGGTTTCCAAGCAATGCAACCAGTGGAAAGTTTGGCTTGGACAAAAGCAAAGTCAAGTGTTACAACTGTAACCTGATGGGCCACTTTGCTAGAGAGTGTAAGGCACCTAAAACAAATGGTGGCCAAGCACAAACTAGACCAAACTACACTGAGAAATCCCCTCAGAATGAGAAGCCCAAGCAACAAGCTGTTGTTGTTGTTGAAGAAGGAGGCTTTGACTGGAGCTTTCAGGTGGAAGATGCTTCTCCAAACCAAGCACTAATGGCAGATCATGATGAAGCCAAGGTATTGGAACATCTCTGTACTCCTGAATGCATTGCTAAAGTTAATAGATACAGGTCCTATAACTTGGAGATGAGATCTGATCTTGAGTCCTTAAACATTTAAAAATCTGATTTTAGAAAGTCTGAAAAATGATTATAAACTAAAGATAGAGGACTTAGAGAAAACCATTCAGTTCTAAAACATGAGCACACAGATTTTAGGACTCAAATCAAAGATCTCATAACCAAGCTCACTGAGTGCCAGGCTTAACTTGTGATCAGCAAAGCCAGGGCAGAAAAGAGTGTTCTTGAAGAAGAGACCTTCAAGAACATGATATCCTCATCCCTACACAACAAGTTGTGTTATCAAAATAGACAGGGACTGGGATCTAATGAGATAGCTCCTCCACACACAAGCTTATCTGTAAGATCTCCTAGGTCCTATCTTGTGAAGATGAGCTTCCTCTCATAGATCCTATAAGTGAAGAGGATGAAGAAGAGATAGTGAAGAATTCCTCTGAGAAGAGTAAAGAGGAGGATTCTAAGAAGGGCCACTATCCTTCTGAGGAGAAGAAAATTACTGTGATGACCAAGTCAATGAGAAAGAATTTGATCAGGAAGAGCAAAAGAAAAGCAAGAAAGGCTTAAGAGATCAAGGCTACTTTTGACTCTAAGCATAAACAAGTTTTTATCTCTACAGGGTTTGAAGTAGTAAAGACAAAAGACATCAACCAAAACTCTTCAGCTAAGAGTTCTGGTTCTTGTTCAAATCATTTCAGTACCAAGAAGAAGACTGATCTGCTATGTACCACTGCTGCACAGCCTAGACCATCAAACTCCAAGAACAGTTCCCAGCCCAAAAGGACTGTCTCAGCATCTGCAAAGATTAAGGTGGAGAAGGGATGTGACCAAAGACAGTCTTGTTCTCATAAGAAGACTCTTGTGAAGAAGAAAATGGTGTGTGTCATGTGTGAAAGTACCTCTCACATTGCTAAGGATTGTCCATATAATCCTAAAAGTAGTGTCCATATGACCAAGACAAAGACTTCAAAGAGTTCCAAGAAGATTCATGTTTCGGAAGGAAAATCTGTTTCCTTCGGAAGCTCCAAATCTAAGAAGAAGGCAAATGGAAAATTACCTTCGAAAGAGAAGTTGGTCTTGGAAGAAAGGAATTCTTCCGAAGCACTGAAGTCTGCTGCAGTGACTGCGGAATCTTCCGAAGGTTCAGTCATCAAAACTTCCGAAGTCCCAAAAGCTTCTGGAGTTTTGAAGGTCAAGTCCAAGACTCCAAAGGTGGTGTGGAAGTCTAAGAAAGACCAAGTGACTGAAAATTCTCCATCAACAACAGCTCAAGATCCTCCTAGCACAACCATAGGATCTATTACTGTTGCATTACCTTCTATTATACTTAGTGAGCCCAAGAAAAATAAGGCTTGGGTTTCCAAATGTAGCTAATCATTTTCTTTATGCAGGAACAGCTCAAGACAAACAAGAATGTTTGGATCATTGATAGTGGCTGTTCCAGGCACATGACAGGCAGTAGGTCACTACTCCATAACTTTGAGAGGATTGATGGAGGACCCGTTGCTTTTGGAGGAGATGAAGGTGGTTACATTTCTGGAAGGGGCAAGGTCACAAGTGGTAAGCTCCATTGAAAAGGTAAACTTTGTCAAGGAGCTTGGGTACAATCTTCTGAGTGTATCCCAATTTTGTGATCAGAGTCATAACATGCTCTTTACTGAGCATGAGTGCATTGTTCTCAAGCCTGGAGTGGTCATTCCTCATGAGCACATCCTGCTTAGAGCCCCCAGAAAAGGGAACATGTACAAGATGGACTTGTAAGAAACATCTCCCTCTGGAACATGTACAAGATGGACTTGTAAGAAACATCTCCCTCTGGACTTGTAAGAAACATCTCCCTCTGAGCATGCCTGAAAGGGAAGAAACATAAGGTATCTCACAAGCCTAAGGACCCTATCACTACTCCCCTAAACTTCATATGGATCTCTTTGGCCCCTCCAGTGTAATGAGTCTGGGATGGACCTCTTATTGTTTGGTGATCACAGATGATTTTACAAGATTCACTTGGGTTTTCTTTCATAGAACTAAGGATGAGACCCCTGAGATTCTGAAGAATTTCATCTTAAAAATTGAGAATCAAAGTGATCACAAGGTCAAAACCATAAGATGTGATCAAGGGACTGAATTCAAGAATCAAACCCTTGATACATTTTGTGATGAAAAAGATATTACAAGATAATATAGTGCTCCCAGGACTTCTCAGCAAAATGGTGTCGCTGAGAGGAGAAACAGGACACTAATTGAAGCTGCAAGAACTATGTTGTCTGACTCTAAACTGCCCATCACCTTCTGGGCAGAGGCAGTAAACACTGCTTGCTATGTGCAAAACAGAGTTTTAGTAGTTAAGACACATGGTAAGACTCCTTATGAACTTTGGCACAAGAGAAAACCTTTCATTGGCTTTCTCAGGTCATTTGGATGTCCTTGCACTATCTTGAATACCAAAGATCAAATTGCCAAATTTCCTGAGAAATCAGGTGATGGACACTTCATTGGATACTCTTCCTAGGCTAAGGCTTATAGAGTATACAATCTCAGAACTAGAATTGTTGAGGAGTCAGCCAATGTGACTTTCAATGAACACACACCCTGTGTGGCTGGTTCTGGTCCTAATTGGCTATTTGATCTTGATTTAGTTACCAACTGTTTTAACAAATCTTGTGAAAATGTTTCAAGATCTGCAGAAAGTTTAAATACAGGTGATCCTGATCCAAGATTTGAGCTAAGAAAACCTTCAACATATACATCTTCAGCTCCAATTGGAACTACTTCAGCAAATGAGGTTTTTATCAGCACTACAATGACAAACTCAGCTGATACATCTGGGGTGCCTTCAAATTCCAGCTCATAGGCTCCACAACCAGATAAAGATACCTCAATTGTGGAAGACAACAATGGTGGTGGTGATAGTGATCAAGAATTCCTTGATGCTAACAACCACACCATAGATGACAACACCAATGATGTCACACACTCATTGGATCAAGTGAATCTTGATAAGTGTGGTGATGTGTAGGGTGAAACATCTATGCCAGATTTAAATTTCTCAAATTTAGATCTTTCTCAGCAACTTGCTATGATCCCTCAGCTTAGGATCCACAAGTCTCACCCCACCACAAACATCATTGGAGATGTTGTCACAGGGGTAAGAACAAGAGGACAAACCTATGAAGAAAATGTTTCTCTTCACTCCTGTTTCTTATCCCAGATAGAGTCAAAGAAAGTTGATGAGGCTCTAAAGGATGGAAGTTGGGTTGAAGCTATGAAACAAGAGTTGCTTCAATTCAAAAGGCAAAAAGTTTGGAACCTTTGTCCTCTTCCTCATAGGAAGAATACCATTGGAACCAAATGGGTGTTTAGGAATAAGAAGGATGATAGAGGCATTATCATCAAGAACGAGGCTAGACTAGTTGTTCAAGGATACACACAAGAAGAAGGGATTGACTACACTGATGTCTTTGCTCCAGTAGCAAGACTAGAAGGTGTTAGGATATTCCTGGCATTTGCTGCATCCAAGAACTTCAAGGTCTTTCAGCTTGATGTGAAGTGTGTTTTTCCTGTATGGAGTGATTGATGAAGAGGTGTATGTCAAACAGCCACCTGGTTTTGTAGACCCTGATCATCCTGATTATGTCTGCAAGCTTGACAAAGCTCTATATGGGCTGCATCAGGCACCCAGGAAGTGGTATGAGACATTATTTGAGTATATTTGCAAACATGGATACAGGAGAGGTACTATAGATGGAACTCTCTTCATCAAAGGACAGGGAAATGACATATTGCTAGTTCAAGTGTATATGGATGACATCATCTTTGGTTCAACTAATCCAAAGCTCTACAAAGACTTTGAGAAGCTGATGAAAGACAGATTTGAAATGAGTGCAATGGGAGAACTCAATTTCTTTCTGGGAATTCAAGTGAAGCAAGTTAAAGATGGTATCTTCATAAGTCAGTCAAAGTATGTTCAGGACATACTCAAGAGGTTCAACATGACTGATTGTAAGATTGCTAAGACACCCATAGCCAGAAACCATTCCCTTGGACCTGATCTTGAGGGGGAACGTGTAGATGAACACTTATACAGGGCTATGATTGGGTCTCTTATGTATCTTACAGCTAGCAGGCCTGATATCATGTTTGCTACATGTATTTGTGCAAGATATCAAGCCAACCCTAAGATGTCTCACCTCATCACCTGTCAAGAGGATTCTAAGATACCTCAAAGGTGCTTCAACACTTGGTTTATGGTTTCCAAAGAATCCTGACTTCAATTTGTATGCTTATACAAATAGTGATTATGGTGGTTGCAACATGATTGCAAAGTCTACATCTGGGGGATGTCAATTCATTGGTAGAAGGGTTGTCTCATGGCAATGCAAGAAACAATCCTGTGTGTCTGCATCAACTGCTGAGGCTGAATACATTGATGTTGTAAGTTGTTGTGCTCAAGTGCTTTGGATTCAAAATCAGATGCTAGACTACGGATTTAACTTCAAGGAGACTCCCATTCACATAGACAACAATAGTGCTATCTCTATTACTGAGAACCCAGTGCAGCACTCAAGGACCAAACACATCAATATCAGGTATTATTTAATAAGAAATAACTATGAAAAGTGATTAATTAAACTAGTCAAAGTTCATACGGATGAACAATATGTTGATCTGTTTACAAAAGCTTTTGATGAACAGAGATTTAAATATCTAATATTGTTGATGCATGTATGTCCCTAGATCATGAGTTGTAATGTAATAAATCTTGTCTGTCTGATTATGATGTAATAGTATTGATTAATGAAATGATATGAATTGTTTGTTAATTGTGATGTTTAATATTTCATTAATGAGTCGTGATTGAATTGATTGGGTTTATGATTGTTTGAATGATTGCACATTATGTTATATAAATTAAAGCATTCAAACTTAACTTAATGAAGTTCTCATGCGAATGGCTCATGCGAATGGACCACACGCATGAATAACTTCATACGATTGACTCAATCGCACGACTGAACCAGGAGACTGGATCAGTCGTATGATTGACACATAAGATTGACTCAATCGCACGACTAAACACTCAGTCGTGCGGATGAATCAACCGCATGGTTCAATCGCACGACTGAACCATACTTATGGCCCAGTCGCACGATTGAACAATATTAACCTATAAATAGACCCAATTCGTGTAAAAACAAAGGCATTCATCCCATTACGATTCCAGACGTACCCTAGCCGTCCAGAAGCCTCCCAAATCGTTCTCCAAGTTCAGAGAACACATCAGATCGATTGCTAATCGATTTCTGACGTTGGTTTCAATTCTTGATTGATTCATCGTGTGTTCTCACTGATTGGATCGCCAATCAAATAGGATTCCGCACTATTTGAGTTGGTTTAACACGCTAATCACTAGGTATTTCGTTCAAATACCAGGTCCTAACAAGTGGTATCAGAGCTTTGGCTCTTGATTACGTGTTGATTCAATCAAGATTCCATAAAAGTTTGTGTTTTTGCACGAAAAACGCAATCTTTGGCATCAAAAGTGATCTTGGACGTTCCCTGCTCATTGAAGTTTAGTTTCTACGGACTTAGGCGATTAGGACTTGTGAAATTTCGAATTTTTACGGCTGAAACCCGTCAAACCTAGAAATTTTCGCAAAACAGCAGCTTCAGTCGCACGAGTGACCCATTCGCACGACTGGACTCCATTCGCATTGCCCATTCGCACGATTGGACCTAGTCGCACCCTCATTCGGCCGACTGAACCGTTCGTTCGCATAACTCATACGCACCAGATTCATTCGCACGACTGAACCAATCGCCCAGTTCAGCCGCACGATTGAACCAATCGCAAAGTTCATACGCACGAGTAGACCATTCGCATCCTTCAGTCGCATCAGTGAAAGTTTGTTTGATTAGATCCTAAGTTTATTAGCCATGGAAGATCAGATGTCAGCCTTTACTGCTGGGAAGGACTCGAGGATTCAGAACCTGCTGTTGCTTGAGAGTGAGGTGGGTAATCACAATAAACCACCAAAGCTCTTGACTTTAGATGAGTTTCCCCACTGGAAACAACGTTTTGAGATCTACCTCAATGGAGTAGATCCTAATCTCTGGGAAGCCATTGAGATCGGATATAGTACACCGGTGGGAGCTGATGGAGTTAAACTAACGTTAAGTGGGATGACAGACGCACAGAAAGTAAAGTACAATGCTGAGAAAAGGGTTTATGCATTGATCACTCAGTCTATCCCCACAGACATATTCCACCAGTATTCAGAGAACAAACAGTCCAAAAAACTGTGGGATGAGCTAGAGAAGAGATATGATGGGAATGCATCATTGAAGGCAATCAAGGCAAAGGAGTTAAAGAAGGAATTCGATAACTTCTCATCGATTGGTAATGAGAGTTTAGACGAAGTCATAGACAGATTCTACCACTTGATGAGCGAATTGCATACACATGGAGTTGAAACAACCATGGAAGAGAAAGTGAGCAACTTCGCAGACGGATTGCCTGATAAGTGGGCTTCATTTGTGTCTAACCTTAGACAGAATGAAATGCTTATAAAGCTGGATATAAATGACTTCATTCTTAAGTTGCGAGAAGAAGCACTAAGGATGAAGTATAGAGATCAGAAGTCTGCGTACACACAAAATCCAGCTTTATACAACGCAACGCCTCAAGCTAAGACATCTGGAGCACCTCTCCAGACTGCATTTGTGTCTAGCTCGTCAGGTCCTTCACATGCTTCTCCTTCTGGATCAGACACGTCAGGGTCACCATGTACCCATTATATTGGATCAGAAGCAAGTGCTACCAAACTAAAGACCGAGAACCTCGGTAATGTGACCGTAGAAGTAGCTCGAGAGCATATGGATCTTTTAGCAGCAGTGGTTCATTCATATGATGGACTTGTTGCCGGGAAGATTGGAAACTGCCATCTGGCAGATGAGGACTACAAGCAGGTGGACGAAATGGAGCTTGAGAGGATGGATATAATGTGGGCCTTAGCTAGCGCTGTCCGAAGGGCGAAGAAGTTTGTTAAGAAGACGGGACAGAACTTGATAGCTACTAAGGATACCACATTTGGCTTTGACAAGAGCAAAGTGACCTGCTTCAACTGTGGAGAGAAGGGGCACTTCAAGAGAGAATGTGTCAAGCCAAAGAAGACGGGTAATGGGAACCCGTTCTCATCCTTTACTCGCCAAGACAAGCAAGCCTCTAGTTCTACTTCATCAAACAAGGATCCAAAAGCCTTGACTGCTCATGATGATGAAGGACAGGATTGGAGTTTTAGGTTTGTCTCACCAGGAGAATCTAACATTGCAAGTGTTGAGGATATTGATGATGATTCTGCGAGTGAAGGTGATCTAGCAGTTGAGATAGCGATGTCACATAGTGAAGAAACAACTGCAGCTGAGGTCAGTTACAAGCCAAAGGAGGAGACTTCCACGTCAGAGACAGAAAAGTCAGAATCACCAGAACCAGAGACGTCTGATGCTGCGTTGATGGCTAACTCTTCTGAACCAACACAGGTAAGTACAACTGACCAAATGTTTAATAATCATGCTTGTTCTGATTGTGATATGTTTAGGAATAGCATTGATGAAAAATTTGCTAGGTTATTAGATCACAATGATAACTTAGTAAAAGATTTACAACTGTGCACTGAGGCTAATAGAGTTCTAAAACAAAATGAGCATAGTTATAAAGAAAAGATAGACCTATTGACTAAACAGCTTAGAGAAACCGAAGTAGTTGCCTTTAACCAATCTAATGACATTAGGTACTATCTAAACTCCCTAGAGGACACTAAGAAGCAAAAGGCAGTTCTAGAAGTAGAAGTTAACTCATTAAAACAGAAACGACACAGTTGGACTAGTTCTTCACACATAGTTCAACACTTAGTGAGAGAAATGAATAACGGAGAGGGATTAGGCTACAAAGTGGTTCCACCTCCACCTGAGACCTTGATGAACACTAAGTCTAGACCAGTAAATAACAATCCCATCAAGGATCATGTGGTGACTACTCCTCTTGTTACTGATCCAGACACATCATGTTCATCTACTAAATCTGGACAGAAACAAAAGGAGGCCACTTCAAAGGCAAAGGGTAAATTGCCTTGTGTTAATCTGGAAAATGAATTTGGAAAAGTTAACTTAAAGTCAGGGTCAAACAGAGTCAAATCAGAACCTAAAAGGACTTCAAACGTTAACTTTTCACATGCTTCAAGTCAAAAACCAGTTAACCAAAAAGTGGAACATGTTAAACAGGTTAAAACAGTTAATTTTGTTAAACCAGAGAAAACATCAAACATACAAGAGTCAAAACCTAAAGTGATTGATGTTACTAGAGTGTCACGCACTTCTCCACAAAGAAAGTCTACTTATAAAGTTGATAGCAATCATGCTACAACTATGGAGAATGTGGACACATTGCTTCCTATTGTCCTTTCTATCAGACACCTAGGAAGAAGATAGATCTTCAGGACTCTAGACCTAGGTCTTCTAAGAGGAGTTCTCTAACTCCACCTAGAAGATCTAGTGAACCTAAAGTCCAACCTGTAAGCCAGACGACTGTTTATCATAAACAGGCATTGCACAAATCTGGCTTATGGAAAGAGAAGTCATCCTGCGTGTCTGATACTGATGACAAGAAGGAACCTGAGCTACCCTCACCCTCTAAGGGTCAATGGGTAGAGTTTATGATGTGTGATGCCTCTGGGAAACCCAAGACAGTAAAGGCTTGGGTTCCTAACCTAAACTAATACATTTACTTTGTATGTGCAGGGTGTTCGATATAGCGCTGAGACTAACACGTGGATTATAGACAGCGGAGCATCCAGGCACATGACAGGAAATAGAGCCCTTGAAGCTAAAGGAGGGTGACGGGGATGATGGAGATGGTGATGATGAAGATGATGATGATGATGAGGAAGATGATGATGATGAGGAAGAGACTGAGGAAGACAGGACAGAAGGTAGAGATGATGATGACAAAGCAGAAGGAGGGGATGCGGCTGCATCGGCCTCTGCTTCTGGTCAAGAACGAAGATCTAAGCATCAACAGGACCAGTAATCCATCACTTCTGCTCCTCCGAGCGACATGCCCATGATTCAAGACAAAAGTACAGATTAGATGTCTTATGTATTTATTTATTTTGTATTTGAATCATGTAATGAAAAACAAGTGTGTTAAATGTTTATATATTAAGTTGATATAATTCCGTTTGATTACTTACTAATGGTTTATGTGTTGAATGTTTAAATCAAACAGATCCAAACTTTCAAAGGGATGAGGTTGACTTTGCTCCCCTTCAACAGGTCAAGACTCAATTAACCATGATTCTTGATCTGCAAGGGATTGTAAGAAGGTCTGTGAGTTATACCCCTGAAGAAAGGGAGATAATTCATGACCTATCTGATGAGCAACTGGCAGAGATGTTCAGACTCAATCCTGATGAAATAGTCAAGGATGCTACAACAGTTGATTCAACCAGTGATGAAGAACTAAATGACGTTGATAAGTTGAGGTTGAAGATATTACTGCAGAAGAGTACCCTCAGTATGCTGACACCGAGGGTAATGTGGTCCCCAATCTGGGTGAGTCCCTAGTCAGTGATACGTTTGAGGTACTAGACAAGATGGAGCAGGAAACCGAAAAGACTGAAGGAACAACCCAAGCCTCCAATGATGACGTAGATATTCGCAAGGCTGAGTGGGCTGCCTGTTTTGAAGAAGTAAGAGCCCAACGTGCTGCACCAAAGAAAGATGCCTACACCAAGCTCTACAGAGTCAAGAAACACCATAAGGTGTCAGGCAGGATTATTGCATGGGCTTATTTTGATGACCTTAACGCGTATGCAGTTAAGAGGGAGCAGGGCATAGAGTACTTCAGGTTCCCACATGATCTGAAGACTCTACCTGGTTTTGAGCTCAACCAGCTGGCTAAGCTAAAGCTGCTGTATGCTGACCCAAGAAAGATGTCAGGCTGGTTCGAGGCTGCCCTAAAGAAGGAGTACCACACCAGATGGGTTAACTTCAGACCACAACAGCCTACGAGGTATATAATAAGGTCTGAGGTTGATGCCTCTACTGGCAAGCCCAAGATTGTGCTGAAGGGGAGTCCTCCGCGCACTATGTCGAGAATCCCTCTCAGGGAAATGCCACAGGACTTCACTCCACACTTCAAATGGTGGTACTATGATTGGAGAACTGCTGAAGATGTCATAGTTTTGAATAAAGAGGGCCAAATGGATACTATCAGGGTATTCGACCCGATGTGGCTAACCAACTTGTCTGCTAATGATGTCTATACATTATACAAGTGGCCACTGTTCTATGACACACAAGACATTGTACAAGCCCTCCAGTTCCAAAACGTTATACGACTTTGCTTTGCATTTGAGATTCACGCAGGAGTCACTAAAGAGGAGAAGTACAAGAAGTATAAGGAGGTGATGCAGAAGACAAGAGATTAGATAGATCTAGGTCCAAGGGGGAGTTTGTTGATGCATGTATGTCCCTAGATCATGAGTTGTAATGTAATAAATCTTGTCTGTCTGATTATGATGTAATAGTATTGATTAATGAAATGATATGAATTGTTTGTTACTTGTGATGTTTAATATTTCATTAATGAGTCGTGATTGAATTGATTGGGTTTATGATTGTTTGAATGATTGCACATTATGTTATATAAATTAAAACATTCAAACTTAACTTAATGAAGTTCTCATGCGAATGGCTCATGCGAATGGACCACACGCATGAATAACTTCATACGATTGACTCAATCGCACGACTGAACCAGGAGACTGGATCAGTCGTATGATTGACACATAAGATTGACTCAATCGCACGACTGAACACTCAGTCGTGCGGATGAATCAACCGCATGGTTCAATCGCACGACTGAACCATACTTATGGCCCAGTCGCACGATTGAACAATACTAACCTATAAATAGACCCAATTCGTGTAAAAACAAAGGCATTCATCCCATTACGATTCCAGAAGTACCCTAGCCGTCCAGAAGCCTCCCAAATCGTTCTCCAAGTTCACAGAACACATCAGATCGATTGCTAATCGATTTCTGACGTTGGTTTCAATTCTTGATTGATTCATCGTGTGTTCTCACTGATTGGATCGCCAATCAAATAGGATTCCGCACTATTTGAGTTGGTTTAACACGCTAATCACTAGGTATTTCGTTCAATATTTCATTAATGAGTCGTGATTGAATTGATTGGGTTTATGATTGTTTGAATGATTGCACATTATGTTATATAAATTAAAACATTCAAACTTAACTTAATGAAGTTCTCATGCGAATGGCTCATGCGAATGGACCACACGCATGAATAACTTCATACGATTGACTCAATCGCACGACTGAACCAGGAGACTGGATCAGTCGTATGATTGACACATAAGATTGACTCAATCGCACGACTGAACACTCAGTCGTGCGGATGAATCAACCGCATGGTTCAATCGCACGACTGAACCATACTTATGGCCCAGTCGCACGATTGAACAATACTAACCTATAAATAGACCCAATTCGTGTAAAAACAAAGGCATTCATCCCATTACGATTCCAGACGTACCCTAGCCGTCCAGAAGCCTCCCAAATCGTTCTCCAAGTTCACAGAACACATCAGATCGATTGCTAATCGATTTCTGACGTTGGTTTCAATTCTTGATTGATTCATCGTGTGTTCTCACTGATTGGATCGCCAATCAAATAGGATTCCGCACTATTTGAGTTGGTTTAACACGCTAATCACTAGGTATTTCGTTCAATATTTCATTAATGAGTCATGATTGAATTGATTGGGTTTATGATTGTTTGAATGATTGCACATTATGTTATATAAATTAAAACATTCAAACTTAACTTAATGAAGTTCTCATGCGAATGGCTCATGCGAATGGACTACACGCATGAATAACTTCATACGATTGACTCAATCGCACGACTGAACCAGGAGACTGGATCAGTCGTATGATTGACACATAAGATTGACTCAATCGCACGACTGAACACTCAGTCGTGCGGATGAATCAACCGAATGGTTCAATCGCACGACTGAACCATACTTATGGCCCAGTCGCACGATTGAACAATACTAACCTATAAATAGACCCAATTCGTGTAAAAACAAAGGCATTCATCCCATTACGATTCCAGACGTACCCTAGCCGTCCAGAAGCCTCCCAAATCGTTCTCCAAGTTCACAGAACACATCAGATCGATTGCTAATCGATTTCTGACGTTGGTTTCAATTCTTGATTGATTCATCGTGTGTTCTCACTGATTGGATCGCCAATCAAATAGGATTCCGCACTATTTGAGTTGGTTTAACACGCTAATCACTAGGTATTTCGTTCAAATACCAGGTCCTAACAAATATCAGCTATTGGTATGATTAACTTTCAGTAGATCTTTTTTTAAAACTAGTTCTAATTATTTCTTAAAATATGTGTGTCCTAAGTTGTCTAGTTCATCACTTTCATAAGCTCATGCTTTCTTCGGATAAAAAATCCTTTTTGAAGATTTTCCTTAGATTCTTGAAAAATTTTCTGATCCTTCGAAAGATATATTTTCACCTTCGGAAGCAAATCATAAGAAATTTTACCTTTAGAAGAGGTTTCAATCTATCTTCTGAAGCTTAAATACTTGTCTCAGACACTTATTTGTTTTCAAGGACCATTTTCTTCCAAAGCAAAATTAACTCTCGGAAGCTTTGTTGTTTTTTATACAAAGCATTCAAGTTTCTATTTCTCTTCCGAAGCAAAAAATTTTCAAAAACTCTCAGGAAATTCTTCTGAAGTCATTGTAGCTTCGGAAGCTTTTTCATTAAAACTTCCGAAGATAATTTGCTTCCGAAGCTTTTCGAATTCCAAGAAAACTACTTTTTGAGAAAAAGTAAACTACTTTTTCAGAAGTGGGACCGACATTAGGATTTCAAAGTTTATCATCTTTCATTAACTTTGGTTCAAATCCTTTTCACATAAATACCCAACGGTTCCCCCTCTCCCTTACTATCTTCTTCAATTCTACTATTCCTCAAACCTAATTCCCAAACTGCCTTTACTTTTCATCTTTCTTCATCCTTAAGCTTCTAAAATGGCCAACCTTAACCGCAGAAACAACCCAGATTTCTCCATGCAACTTCACAGGTAACACAACAAGGTTGCCCTGTTAAGCTCTGAGAAAGATGATAGTTTCTCAGAGATTTGCCATTTCTTAGCTTTATCTAATTACTTCACCTCCCTAACCATTGATCCTACTCTCTATGAGGATCATCTGCTTGAATTTTGGAAGACCTGTCAAGGGGTCATCATGGATGGGGAGAAGGTACTGTCTGCCACAGTGCAAGGGAGGACAATCTTCATCACTCCGGCCATCATCAACACTCATGCAGCTGGATGATGAAGAAGATGAGTTGTCCTTCCCAAAGGAAGCTGTCAATCATTCTTTTGAGCAGATGGGCTATGAGGAAGATTTCTCTGTAAAGACCTTCAGGAAAGGGAAGGTCTCATCCTAGTGGAAATACCTACTCCATGTGGTTATCCACAGCTTGTCAAACAAGCATGGAGGGTGGGACCAGATTCCTGAGGATCTCTCCTTCATTGTGCATGGAATGGTTCAAGGGGTCAAGTTCAGGTACTCTCAATTTGTCTGCACAAATTTACTTGCTAACTTGGACTCCTTAGAGTATTATATGTTTCCTAGATATGTTTAACACGTTCTCAACTGTGAACTGGGCTCACAGTTGAGGGAAACATATAATATTCTTAAATTGGGACAGATGAAGCCCGACATTTTTAAAATCATGAAGAAGCCAATTGTAGGCTTCTCAGGGGTAGAAACAGCCCTTGTCCCCAAAATGTTAGAGCTCATTGCTCAAGGTGACAACCTAGCAACACAAGCTAGTGTTGAACCCATACCTTCTACCTCTCAACCACTAAAAAGGCCACAAGTAACCCTCACCTACAAAAGAAGATCCAAACAAACCCCTGCTCAAGCTATTGAGTCTGTGCAGGTCCCCATATACTCACCAACACAGGGGGAAGTGGACACTACAGCTCCCACTTCCCCTGAGGAGCAAACCACTCCCATATCTTCAACAATCAGGGCTGAGGTTCCTCATGCTCACCCTGATGAGTTCACAAGCCCAACTGCCTTAAGCCTTCACTCTGAGTCTCAACACTCAAGTGAACAACCTTTAGAGGACAGCTACCATCCCCAGCCTTTGGATCTAAATCAACCCATTCCCAACCTTTCATTCTATACTGATGAAGACTTAGGGTTCAGTGAGTACCATGAGTCTCTCTTCTCTTCCCCTACTTAAAGAGAGATGAGTACTCTTGAATCTCCTCAGTCTAGCCCACATCAGTCACCCATAACTGAGGTGGATACTTCTGAACCTGTTCAGGATATCCTTATGGAAGAGGCTCTCACTTTTGCAAGTGATTACATTATTAAGACCTCAACCATGGAAACTCAGCCCATTGACATCTCAACTGAGAACGTGGTTGACCTAACCTTTAGCTCACCTATGCAAGAGGGTGATGCTACCAAAAAGGGGGAGAAAGTCATTACAGACACAGAACCTAGGAGTTCTTCAGAGAGTATGGACATGAGGACTCACCATCCTCACTTGCAATTGTGCATACTCAGCAACTTCCTCAAGTTCACATTAATGTGGACTCTATAGACTCTATCATCAGGAGTCTCTTTGAGGAAGGTATACCAAGGGCTATGTCAACCCCACCTTAAGGAACTTCAAACTACATCATTAGGTGGAGGTATGATACTGATAGAAGAGCCCTTATTCTTCACAGAGTTCAAGGGCAACAAGAAGTATTTGATTTTCAGACCTTGAACTACTATGAAGGTCTTGATCTGATCAACATGCCACTTGTCAATCCAAGCAAATGAAGACAAGCTGACAGGTTAGCACTCAGAATTCAAGACAGAATTACTGAAGAGTTCAGCCTAAGAAGAAGACAAAAGGCAATCAGGTAATGTCATTGGTCAACTGGATGCTGAGGTAGACCCTGAGATTAGCTTCAAAGGGAAAACCTTGGCTGAAGGCCCAGTGATAGAGCCTGAGAGCCCTGTCACACCAACAACTGCTTCAGAAATTCATCCCCTTGGTGAAACACCTGCTGGTGAAGGTGTCTCACAACCTCTCTCTGGCCAGAGCTTGGATGCTACACCAAGCAATGAAGGCCAAACCTCTATCCACCCTGAGTCACAAAGGTCTGTGGGTGACAAAGGGAAAAGGATTTTGACTCCTGAGGAAATTGAGGAGGAGGAGAGAGAGAGGAAGAGGAAGCTAAGGTGAGAAAGTTCCTCTAAGTCTTTAGGTTTATTCAAGCTGCAATCAGGGCTGCTCCCAGACCAAACACTCAAGATGATGAGTTAAGGGCAGTCAGGATTACTTACATGCAGACCAAGAACTATTACATAGATGAGATTATATCTCTCCCCTTAGAGCAATTAAATGAACTGGCTGACATGGAAGTGTCAAGAGATATGAAAGAAAAAGAGGATGCAAGGTTACTTCTCCCCAGTTCAAGAAAGCCATGTGCAAGAGACTATGGCATCTACACAAGAACCTCAGGTAGACAAAGAAACAGACAAACAAAACATGATCAACTACCTGAGTGCCACAAGTCTCTACCAGGCATCTGCACTTCTTCCCTTGTCCTTTGAGTACATTGAGTTTGAGTATCTCAAACAGCTTGAACTTCAAGTGCTCAAAGAACAAAAAGCTACAAAGAGAAAGATGAGGGAAGAGGCTGCAAAGTCAAGAGCCATTATCCAAAAGAGTATGAAGAAGTCTGCTGACAGACAAAGGATGATGAGCTTCTTGAAGGTGTATGGATTCTCCGGAAGGAAACTTGGCCCTATGTCTCTTTCCACAATGGATGAGCATATCAGGGTAATCAAGCAGAAGATCAAGAGTAGAGAGTTGATTGACTTATACTCTCCTCGAAGTCAAATCCCACCTGAAGTGGAGGTTAAGGTTGAACAACCTGGACCTCCTGCTGAACCTCAGCAAGCTTCATCTTCTGATCCACAGCAGGATCAAACTCCCTCTCCTTCTGAACCTGTGAGGGAGGAACACCCAACTGAGAAAGACAAGGATGATCAACAAGGTGCTGGAGACCAGTCTTCTCAGTTATAGTCCTCTAAGAGGAAGAAGAGGATGGCTTCTAAACCAAAGTCTAAGAAGAAGAAGTCTGAATCATCTACCTCTACACCTCAGGCTGAGTCAGATCAACCTGAGGAAGTGCATGAAGAGGCAGCCCAACCAACTCCAATTCAAGTGGCTCCTCTTGCAGCTGAGACGCCCATCTTATCCTGGACCTTCACTACTAATCCAGAAAGATGGCATGTGATCAGAGATCAAGGTGTTGAGAATGTCTATACATGGCAAGACATAATCAACTTACCTCTGCATGACCTCTTTAAGATGAGAAGATACTATGAGAGTCTGAATGATCCTGACCATCTAATGAAGAAGGGTATGGTCATCATTGTGCTGAAGACTACAAACATTTGAAGATCTTCTAAATGTTTTGGTAGCATCAGCCTAGGGGGAGTTTGTAAGGATTCCTATAAGTCTGATGCAGCCAAAACATCCAAAGTCTCTCTGCAAGCATGCACTAAAAAAACTGAAGTAGAAATGCTTCGGATGTTTTACACCATGCACTAGAAATATTCTAAGTGTAAAATCTTCCGAAGCCAAGACCAATATCTTCCGAAGCCAAAAGTGAAGTCTTCCGAAGCCTCAAAGACAAAGTCTTCCGAAGCCAAAGAGTGAAGACAGATTTCTTCCGAAGACTTTTAGAGATATGCCTTTATCTGATGTACTTTACCATAAAGCTGGACCACCTTTCCGCTGCAACTCTGTAAAGTCACCAACTTCCATGCTTTTGGTAATTGTACATTGAGGTCTTGAGTCCATGTTTTCTACTTTATGTACTTTTATCCTTTTTGTAATATATTAGGATCTGAGCTATGGCATGTCAGAGTCACAAGTCAAAAGGCAGATATGCCTTTTGACTCTACAATTGATTTTGTTTGTGTCTAGTCAATTGTATCCAGCTGGCTTTCAAAGTATAGCCGGCTGTAGGTTGTAGTATAAGTATTCCATGTTCTTGTATCCTTCCATTATGCTTTGTAGCACTTGTAATAGAACTTGAGAAAGCAATATACTGCATCCTTGAAACCCAATCTCTTGTGTTCTCTTATTCTGTCTCTTACTTATTACTTGTATTCTTAGTATCATTCTTGTGGTTAAAAAAGTTTACTGTTTGATTAAGTTTCTGTCACACCCCCACTAAAAGCGGAAAAACGGGGATGTAACGAGATCAGGATCGTCATAACACATGGTAAGTAGTAGAGATGCAATAATAAATAATGATGATAAAGCGTGTCATGACGACACCCGACACAAATGGAGACTTATGTCGTGTTTAGTCAATGTTCACGACAGCATAGCCATAAGCATAAACATGTTAAATGATTCACATAAACAAGTATCAAAAGAATGAAATTGTTTAATCAGACTACAACATTGTATCAAAACGATTGATTGTCAAATATGTTTAGACTCAAAAATGCATCCTAGGGTCTCCGCTTAGGCAACACACCTAGATCCTCAATTTCCATGATCACCTGAAAAGATATGCTCAAAATGGTCAAAAATTTGTTGGTGAGCTCGCAGGTTTAAATAATAAATAAGTAATTGATGTTGTATAGTAAATGATGTGGAATACCGTGTATACAATTATAAGTAAGTAAAATCACATGACAATGAGCTTTGCAACCAAACCTAACGATGTACACAAAGATCTTGTCGGAATATATTCACCCAAGGGCCTGTTCATGGCCACTGTTGGTTCTAACTAGTAAACCAACATACAAGGATGGGGGTGTCAACCCAGTAGTACTACCAATACCTATCCGTCGGTTCCCACACTGGAATTAAATAGTTGCAAAGAAAGTACCACACAACGAACTCAAGCATGTATCAGATAAGTACTCGCAAAACAGTAACACGTTGATTCCAAGTATGTAAATTGTATGTAAATTGTACAGCATTGAAAATGGGTGAGAATACTTTTCCCCCAAGTTTGTAAATGATTGAAATATTATATAAGCATAAAAAGTGGCCACGAAACTCACTTGTTAGGTGGTAAGTATGAATGATCAATGTTTCGAAATGTTGTATGCAATGAACGGTCAAACACCTATTGACAGTTATTGTTAAGCATTAAGGATATATATAAAGCAAATAGTAACCTTCGGTCGGTTCGGGTTGTATCGGTTGGGTCGCGTGTAACACACACAACCAGACACACATATTACATCTTATGTAGATCCAAGTACTAGACATCGTCGCCATTGCTGATGATATTTTTGTAAAAGTTTCATTGTTATTGAAGAAGTATTTGGTAAATATTAGTAGTTATAAATCGGTTGTTGATATTGTAAAATGTTAAGTTGATTTGGTTTGGAATAACATTAGTAAGTTTAATAGCATTGACTTTAATCTTGTCATTAGCAATGGCAACCGTGTCGATGTCACCTTAACATATCACGACATACACACACCACACACAAGGAGAAACTCACACACAACAACTTCAGTCGCACCACAGGACCAGACGCACGACTCAACACTTCATTCGCACGAATCAACCGTGAATCGTACGAATCAGCTTCATTCGTACGATTGAACCTTCATTCGTACGACTGACATTCAGTCGTACCACACAACAACCAATCGCACGAATCAACCTCCATAAGCACGAATAAACCTTCATTCGTACGAATCAGCTTCATTCGTACGACTGAACCTTCATTCTTGCGATTGGCCTTCAGTCGTGCGATACATGCACAATCGCACACATTCATTTGGTCGCTTGACTCAATCGCACTCATTCATTCGGTCGCATGACCCAATCGCACACATTCATTCGCTCGCATGACTCAATCGCACACATACACACAGTCGTACGACTCAGTCGCACGACACACCCAGTCGCACAACTCAGTCGCACGATTGACTCAAACGCATGATTCAGTCGCACGACTCACCCAGTCGCACGACTCAATCACATGATAGGCCCAGTCGCCTGAACAGCAGAATCGCGACTGCTGAAGTGCAGAGCAGCCTCCATGCACGGGTTTTACACAACAAGGACTTCCATAAACACACTACAAACATACACAAACAAGAAGCACACTCAAAAGGACATCACATGCATCCACACGACCTCATGTGTTCGGGTTGAACCCGAACACCCGAAATCCTAAAATGGACAGCCATGAATAAGCAAGAAAGGGACAACCAAGGTCGTCTACCTACAAGAATGGAGTAGACTCGGTTGTAGTCGAAGTCTAGACGATAAAAACGGGACCGAACGAGGCGGTTTTGATACAAGGAGGAGGAAGAAAGGTGTAGAAGAAGAATGAAGAAGAAGATGAAGTGAATGGGGGCTAGGGCTGGGAAAATGGGTTTAAATACCCAGCCTAAGTTTGCAAAATATCAATTTTAGTCCCTGCACTTAACCCCCGAGTTTCCCAAATTTTGTTTCGGTTGAAAAACGACTTTATTAGGTTAGTTATATTAATGATAAAAATGTATTTAATGATGTTTGTAACTTAAAAAAGGTTTTTATTAATGATAATAATATTATATAAATGGTATATTTGGTGGTAACGATGATGAAAGTTGTAAAAGTTTTGAAGATAGCACACGTTCACAATGAAAGCACAAGCACAAGGATGATAAAGCAAGTATAATATCCACACGAATAGTTTATAAAGATGAGGAATGAATGATCAAAGAAAGTTAACGGAAAGCCACGTTAATTGACGGATCTTTTGGTGACGGATGTCACAGTATCCCACAGTTGAGAGAATTTCGTCCCGAAATTCAGCTGGAGTTAGGTCCAAGAGTGTCATCCTCGAATAGATGTGGATATTTGAGTTTCATCTGATCTTCCCGTTCCCATGTAAACTTTGGCCCTTGTTTTAAATTCCACCTTACGCGAACAATAGGTATTCTACAGCGCCTCAATTGCTTGACCTTTCGATCCATGATCTCAATGGGTTCCTCAACAAAATGAAGCTTTTCGTCAATCTTGATTTCCTTAATTGGTACGTGAAGGGATTCGTTGGCCAAACACTTCTTGAGGTTCGACACGTGGAAAGTATCATGTACACCGCTGAGTTCGTGTGGCAACTTTAATCGGTAAGCCACTTGACTGATTCTTTCTGTAATCTCGAATGGTCCTACGTATCTTGGGGCTAACTTCCCTTTCTTTCCAAACCGAACGATTCCTTTCCAAGGAGAGACTTTAAGTAAAACCCGATCCCCAATGTTGAATTCTAAAGGCTTCCGACGGTTGTCGGCATAGCTCTTTTGACGATCTCTGGCGGCTTTTAGTCGGTCTTTCATTTGAAAGATCTTGTCGGTTGTTTCTTGAATGATCTCTGGGCCTGTTAACTGACTTTCACCAATCTCGGCCCAACAAACGGGTGATCTACATTTCCTTCCATACAACGCTTCAAACGGAGCACATCCAATGCTTGTATGGTAGTTGTTGTTGTAAGAGAACTCAATTAGCGGTAGATGAGCGTCCCAACTACCACCAAAGTCGATTACACAAGCCCTCAGCATGTCTTCTAGCGTTTGTATAGTTCGTTCACTTTGGCCATCTCTCTGAGGGTGATAGGCGGCACTCATATCTAATCGAGTCCCCATCGCTTTCTGTAGTGTCTGCCAAAATCGTGAAGTAAATCGGCTGTCACGGTCTGATATGATCGACACCGGTACTCCGTGTCTTGTCACGACCTCCTTGATGTACAATCTCGCCAACTTATCCATTTTGTAGTCTTCTCGGATCGGCAAGAAATAAGCTGATTTCGTCATCCGATCCACTATGACCCATATCGAGTCATGCCCGCTGCTTGTTCTAGGGAGTTTGGTAATGAAATCCATAGCTATATTCTCTCATTTCCACTCGGGAATTTCAGGTTGTTGTAATAATCCCAATGGTTTTTGATGTTCAGCTTTAACTTTCGAGCATGTTAAGCATCTGCTTACGTACATAGCAATGTCTTTCTTCATGCCTGGCCACCAGTATAGATTTTTGAGATCGTGGTACATCTTGTCTGCACCAGGATGAATAGAATATCGCGTCTTGTGTGCTTCATCCATGACCAAGGTACGTATGCCTCCCCATCTGGGTACCCATATACGAACCATGAAGTACTGTATACCATCATCCTTGCAACTCATTTGTTTATCTAACCCTCGGAATTCTTCTCCCGCAAGGTTTTCTTCTTTCAATGCTTCACTTTGTGCAATTTGGATCTGGGCTTTCAAGTTCGTTTGAATAGTCAATCCCAACGCTTGAGCACGTAGTGGTTTCACGCGTTCTTTGCGGCTTAAAGCATCAGCCACCACGTTAGCTTTCCCCGGATGATACCGGATTTCACAATCGTAGTCACTAAAAAGCTCTACCCAACGTCGCTGACACATATTAAGTTCCTTCTGATCCTGGATATGTTAGAGGCTCTTATGATATGTGTAGATGATGCATTTGGTTCCATACAGGTAATGCCTCCATTTCTTGAGTGCAAATACTACAACGCCCAACTCAATATCATGAGTTGTATAGTTCTTTTCGTGCACCTTAAGTTGTCGCGAAGCGTAGGCAATCACCTTATCCTTCTGCACTAGCACACATCCCAATCCTTGATGTGAAGCATCGCTGTATACCACAAAATCATTAGTTCCATCTGGGAGGGACAGTATCGGTGCGTTACACAACTTCTCTTTCAATGTTTGGAACGTTTGTTCTTGTGCATGTCCCCAATCAAACTTCTTGTCTTTCTGAGTCAGCAATGTTAATGGTTGCGCGATCTTTGAAAAATTCGCGATGAAGCGACGATAGTAATCGGCCAATCCTAAGAATTGTCGTATCTCTAATGGTGTCTGGGGTGCATCCCATTTCTTCACCGCTTCGATCTTGCCGGGATCTACATGAATCCCATCCTCGTTAACCACATGACCCAAAAACTTCACTTCTCGCAACCATAATTCACACTTTGAGAACTTGGCGAAAAGTTTCTCTTCTCGTAGCAGTTCCAATATTGCCCGAATGTGTTCCTCGTGATCCTCTTTTGATCGGGAGTAGATAAGTATATCATCTATGAACACGATCACAAACTTATCCATATAAGGTTTACACACCCGATTCATTAGGTCCATAAACACAGCTGGTGCGTTAGTCAGCCCGAACGGCATGACCAAGAACTCATAGTGCCCATAACGAGTTCTAAACGTTGTTTTTGGTATGTCCTCCTCGAAAACCCTTAGCTGATGATATCCAGAACGAAGATCGATCTTTGAGAAATACGAAGCTCCTTGCAGCTGATCAAACAGATCGTCGATCCTGGGGAGAGGATATCGATTCTTCACGATTAACTTGTTCAACTCACGGTAATCGATAGACATGCGGAACGACCCATCCTTCTTTTTGACAAATAATACCGGTGCTCCTCACGGCGAGTGACTCAGTCGAATAAAACCCTTCTCCAGTAGTTCTTGCAACTGACTAGATAACTCTTACATTTCTGATGGTGCTAACCGATATGGCGTCTTTGCTACCGGTGTAGCTCCAGGAACCAACTCTATACGAAATTCCACCTGTCGTGGAGGAGGCAAACCAAACAAGTCATCAGGAAATACATCTGGGTAGTCCCGTACCACTGGAATATCTACTAGTTTCCTCTCTTCGTCCTTCTTTTCTACCACATGATCTAAAAGAGCGTAGCACTGCTTTCGTAAACTTTGACGTGCTTTCATGCAGGAGATAAGCTTTAAATTTCTTCCCGATCGTTCTCCTTGAATCCTGAGTACCTCCGCGTTTGGCATGGGGATTCGTACTACTTTGTCCTGACAGACAATCTCAGCTCCGTGCTTTGACAACCAATCCATTCCCACAATCACGTCGAAACTTCCTAACTCAAAGGGTATCAAGTCTATATCGAAGGCATGGTCCTCCAATATTATCGAGCACTTCCTAATAATCTCATCGGCCTGAACAACTCTACCATTGGCCATTTCTACAGAGTAGCTAGTTTCTAGCCTACTAGGACTCAAATCAAGCAATTGCACAAACTCAGAAGATATAAAGCTATTGTCTGCTCTATTATCAAATAATATAGATGCGAAGTGATGATTGAGTAAGTGTGTACCCGTGACAACATTCGGGTCCTGACGAGCATCGTTGGCTCCAATAACAAATGCACGTCCCCGAGCTGTGTTTCCATGATTCGCCGGGCCTTGATTTCCAGCTATGGCCATCACCTGCTGCTGGTTGTTCCCTTGTTGACCCGGTGCCCAATTCAGTCTGGGGCAAATGTTTCTGTAGTGATCAGGGCCTCCACACTCATAACAGACCCTAGCATTCCCGGCGGGGTTAACCGCGTTGACCGGTGCCACCAAATTCGGCGCTATTCTGTAATCTCTCGCTAGATGCCCCGGGCGTCTACAGTTCGCGCATACCCGGCATGGCATTCCTGGGGGATGATGGTAGTTGCACCTATCACATTTGGGGTGCGGCCCGACATACCCTCTTTTGCCCTGAGTCACGGCCACAAAATTTCTGGTTGTCTTGGCCCTCTTGTCAAATCTCCCAGCACTCGACCGGCTCGTTTCCCCAACATCTTTCCTTTTCTCTGCTCCTCTACCCAAAACCCCTATTCTCACCATCTCATCAGTTAGAGCGCCAGCCTTCAGAATTGCGCTCTGGATCGTAGGAGGAGCAGCAGCTGTTACCATTGCTCGGATTTGAGGCGCAAGTCCCCAAATGTACCTCTCGATCCTCTTGGATTCCGGAGTCACTAGATGTGGAACCAATCTTGCCAGCTCGTGAAAACGGTCAGTGTAAGCTGCATGCCCACCCACTATTGCATGATTCCAGAATTCATGCTCCAGTTTTTGCATCTCGTTGAGGAGGTTATATTCCTCGGTAATCAGTGCTTTAAACTCATCCCACGACATCTGCATTGCCGATTCTCTTCCTCTAGCTTGAACCTGGGTGTTCCACCAGGTTAGGGCCTTGCCCTGCAGTGAACATGTGGCATACTTGATTTTCTGGCTGTCGAGGCATTCACTAATGTCAATCACTGCCTCCATTTTCTCAAGCAACCTGGTCAGGGCTATCGCTTCACCCTTCCCATCAAATTCTTCCGGTTTGCAGGCCACAAACTCCTTGTACAAACATCCCCTTCTGGAATTAACAACCCCAGTCTCATTATCATTGCCACCATCCCCGCGGGGGTGGTGTGGCTGATGAGCATCGCTCACTTGGGCCACAATAGTCGGAATCAGTGCGGCTAGTTGTTGAGCGATCAGAGTTGCCATATCAGAGTCTCTTTTTCCCTGATTATTACTGGCAGGGCCATCATTTGTTCTTGGTGTTCTGCCTCTGCCTCTGTCTCTGCCCCTCGGGGCTTCACTTCCGCCACTGTTGTTGCGGGTAACTCTTCGAGGCGGCATTTTCTAATCATAAAAGTAGTAAACACATAAGCTTTAACCATTCAAAGTGTATTATCAATACCACTCATTAAAGTCTAGCATTCTAAGTTAATATCACCCTTATAGTCCACACATCACATGTAAGTCGTGTAGTTCTCACACCATGAATTGATAATGTTCCAACAATAGTCCATCAACGCAATTGTAAATCCATGAATATAATCACGTTTAGTCTAGCGGAGGTTGTCTATCTCTTCCTCTTTCGAGGTTTCAGACATAACCTCCTCAGGGTCAATCTCAATGTCCGAGGTCAACTGCAATAGCATGATCTGTGAAGATCTCTTCGGGTTTAATACCCGGATTTGATAAACCAACTCGGCGCGCAGAGGGAACGGAAGATCCAATAGAAGCATCCCATAAAGAGTGAGCACTAGGGCTCTCTCACAGGGTGAAAAGATCACAAAACAGATAGATGAACGAATCAAGTAAATAGGAACATATACATGATATATAAAATGCACACTGATCCTAGCATGCAATTCTACATGAAGGTTCCTAGGTTATAGTCTAGGTCAAGCGTATTGCCTAATTCTCTATAACCAATGGCTCTGATACCAATCTGTCACACCCCCGCTAAAAGCGGAAACACGGGGATGTAACGAGATCGGGATCGTCATAACACATGGTAAGTAGTAGAGATGCAATAATAAATAATGATGATAAAGCGCGTCATGACGACACCCGACACAAATGGAGACTTGTGTCGTGTTTAGTCAATGTTCACGACAACATAGCCATAAGCATATACATGTTAAATGATTCACATAGACAAGTAGTAATAATTGTAATGTAAATTCCCACAACCCGGGAACAAGTATCAAAAGAATGAAATTGTTTAATCAGACTACAACATTGCATCAAAATGTTTGTTTGTCAAATATGTTTAGTCTCAAAAATGCATCCTAGGGTCTCCACTAAGGCAGCACACCTAGATCCTCAATTTCCATGATCACCTGAAAAGATATGCTCAAAATGGTCAACAAAATTGTTGGTGAGCTCGCAGGTTTAAATAGTAAATAAGTAATTGATGCTGTATAGTAAATGATATGGAATACCGTGTATACAGTTATAAGTAAGTAAAATCCCATGACAATGAACTTTGCAACAAAACCTAACGACGTACACAAAGATCTTGTCGGAATATATTCACCCAAGGGCCCGTTCCTGGCCACTGTTGGAACTAACTAGTATACCAACAAACAAGGATGGTGGTGTCAACCCAGTAGTACTACCAATAACTATCCGTCGGTTCCCACACTGGAATTAAATAGTTGCAAAGAAAGTACCACACAACGAACTCAAACATGTATTAGATAAGTACTCGCAAAACAGTAACACGTTGATTCCAAGTATGTAAATTGTACAACATTGAAAATGGGTGAGCATACTTTTCCCCCAAGTTTGTAAACGATTGAAATGTTGTATAAGCATAAAAAGGGGCCACGAAACTCACTTGTTAGGTGGTAAGTATGAATGATCAAAGTATCCAAATGTTGTATGCAATGAACGGTCAAACACCTATTGACAGTTATTGTTAAGCATTAATAATATATATAAAGCAAATAGTAACGTTCGGTCGGTTTGGGTTGTATCGGATGGGTCGCGTGTAACACACACAAACAGACACACGTATTAGATCTTACGTAGATCCAAGTACTAAACATCGTCGCCATTGCTGATGATATTTGTGTAAAAGTTTCATTGTTATTGAAGAAGTATTTGGTTAATATTAGTAGTTATAAATCGGCTGTTGATAATTGTAAAATGTTAAGTTGATTTGGTTTGGAATAAGATTAGTAAGTTTGATTACGTTGACTTTAATCTTGTTATTAGCAATGGCAGCCGTGTCAATGTCACCTTAACATCATACGACATACACACACCACACACAAGGAGAAACTCACACACAACAACTTCAATCGCATGACAGGACCAGACGCACGACTCAACACTTCAATCGCACGAATCAACCCTCAATCGTACGAATCAACTTCATTCGTACAATTGAACCTTCATTCGTATGACTGACATTCAGTCGTACCACACAACACCCAATCGCACGACGCAACCTCCATACGCACGAATCAACCTTCATTCGTACGAATCAACTTCATTCGTACGACTGAACCTTCATTCGTGCGATTGGCCTTCAGTCGTGCGATACACGCACAATCGCACACATTCATTCGGTCGCCTGAATCAATCGCCCACATTCATTCGGTCGCATGACCCAATCACACACATTCATTCGCTCGCATGACTCAATCGCACACATACACACAGTCGCACGACTCAGTCGCACAACACACCCAGTTGCACAACTCAGTCGCACGATTGACTCAGACGCATGATTCAGTCGCATGACTCACCCAGTCGCACGACTCACCCAGTCGCACGACTCAATCACATGACAGGCTCAGTCGCCTGAACAGCAGAATCACGACTACTGAAGTGCAGAGCAGCCTCCGTGCACGGGTTTTACACAACAAGGACTTCCAGAAACACACTTCAAACATACACAAACAAGAAGCACACTCAGAAGGACATCACACGCACCCACACGACCTCATGTGTTCGGGTTGAACCCGAACACCCGAAACCCTAAAATGGACAGCCGTGAATAAGCAAGAAAAGGGACAACCAAGGTCGTCTACCTGCAAGAATGGAGTAGACTCGATTGTAGTCGAAGTCTAGACGATGAAAACGAGACCAAACGGGGCGGTTTTGGTGCAAGGAGGATGAAGAAAGGTGTAGAAGAAGAATGAAGAAGAAGATGAAGTGAATGGGGGCTAGGGCTAGGAAAATGGGTTTAAATACCCAGCCCAAGTTTGCAAAATGTCAATTTTAGTCCCTGCACTTAACCCTCGAGTTTCCCAAATTTTGTTTCGGTTGAAAAATGACTTTATTAGGTTAGTTATATTAATGATAAAAATGTATTTAATGATGTTTGTAACTTAAAAATGCTTTTTATTAATGATAATAGTATTATATAAAATGGTATATTTGGCGGTAACGATGATGAATGTTGTAAAAGTTTTAAAGATAACACACGTTCACAATGAAAGCACAAGCACAAGGATGATAAAGCAAGTATAATATCCACACGAATAGTTTATAAAGATGAGGAATGAATGATCAAAGAAAGTTAACGGAAAGCCACGTTAATTGACGGAACTTTTGGTGACGGATGTCACAGTTTGGTTAATCTCCTATTTGTGTTGCTGTGTTGTAAGTGACCACCATTCACCGGTCCTGCAACGTTTGAATCAAATTCTTTTTGCTTATTAATTGTGTTCGTCATAATCATTAATCATAATATTTGATATTTATTTATTAAAACAATTAAACAAAGTTAATGTTGATTCCGCAAACATTAACTTAATTCCCTATTAACACCGATAATTTCTGATTGCGATCATTGGATTCACAGTTTTCATGATTGGATTAGATCAGCAAGTCCGACTAGAATTTTTTATAAGGTGAGCAGTCCATTTTAGCATGATTGGTGTACGCTTGACAATATCTGCCAGTTTGGAGCAAACATCTAGCCGAACCGAAAAACTAGTCCGACATTTGGATCGGACCTGTGACATTTAATATAAACTTTTCTAGAGCCAACAACATTTGATCCAACATGCGATAGCCTTCAATCTTTACTTGATTAGTATTCATTGCTTTGACTTTCTAGTTCTTTCATAATGTTTCCTGAGTGATGCTAGTAGTGATTTGAGAGAAGTGAGCTCTACACATGATGGTATCGTGAGTGTCCTGAAGAACAATTTCTCATTTGAAAATTAGGGTTTCTAAAGTGAGTGAAAGAGAATGTGAAGTAAAATTTAGGGAACAAAACTGTTCTCCTTTTCGCATGAAGTGAAATAAAAATTTAAAAAAAAAAACAAATTAATTCACTGAAGTAAATACAACTAGGTATTATCTAGTTTTCTTTTAATGAAGTCAATAACAGTCTTTTATTGAATATTAAAAGATTGAGATGTGAAACTTTGTCATAGAGTAGCTGAAAGTTTCATCTATTATTACTTAATTAATATATTATTTTTTATAGTTTCTCGTCTATAGATTATTTGTTAAATGTTTTAATATTATTTTGTGGTATCCATAATAATATTATTTTAATTGTTAGTTTTATTGTAGTTTTTAAATTTTATATATTATAAAACTTTAAAAAAATATAATTTATCCAATTCACAAATCGGAATGGAGATGGACGACAACTAACTTTTATGTGTTATCCGGTTTTGAAAACATTGGTTATTTAACAGTAACAGTGTAGACCCGTGTTTCGCCGTGGTATGATTTTAAATGTATATTTGAATGTCACAATGATAGTTTTTTAGATTATCATGATTTTAGTGAGTTTATTGATATAAGCGCTTGGATTCTCGTGAATATCTACACATGCTTTAGTGATTCGTTATTGTATCATCATGATACTATTATTGAACATATGATATTTAATAAGTTTTGAATATCAATTACAACAAAATACGTTAAAAGTAAATATAAATTTAAATGTTATTTTAGAAGTATTATAAATAATACAATATTTAATGTATTAAATTAAATAATATCATATTGTCAAATAATATATTAATAACGTGTATTAATAGTGTATTAACTAAAAGAGTTTATTAAATACGGGTAAAAATGAAACTATTATATATGACGCTTGTACTTTGTGTTTAAAATATTGTATTAAGCGCCTTACAATTTGAGTAAAATTACTATCTTCTTTTCGTAAAATGTTCATATAATATATAGATTAAATTGACCAATGGTTTTAACTATCTACGAATTGAAACACCGTTTGTTTTAAAATTAATTTTATGCTCATAAAATGCCAAATGGAAAACAGATTATTTGATTGTTTCCGAACTTTATGCTGGTTCAAACTTGCTATTCCATCCTTTAATATCTCATCAAAGATCAAGCATTTCTCAACCGTGTAAAGAGTCGTCTTTTATATTTTTTATAACTCTAAGAATCCAACATTTTGACCAGAGATCAACCATTTCAACACCTCCATATGATACGTAAACTTTATCTTAATATTTAATGGTGTACCAATGAAAGAGTGGGTCGTGTTCTTGTGGGAGCTTAATTGAAGAAAAACAATACGTGATGTTGTCAAGAGCAGCTAGAAATGCATATTCATGGTGGTGGGCTAGCCACATCCGGACCAAACAATCAAAATGGCTAGAGCAGAATCTCCTAGGTACATTCCATTATAAGGTTTTCTTTTGATATAACAACAATACCCACACGGGCTAAAACGATATTGATGATCCTACGACCAAAATGTTAGATCCAGGATTGATATATTTAGAATCCCCAAAAATTAATCAAGAAGATGATAGACTTCAATAACATAATAAAATGAAAATATTTATCACGGATAAAAATGGTTGTTCATATTATATATTTTATGTTCATTCACAGATATGGAGGAAAAGGTAGAATACATACTCAAAATTATCACCGAGGATGGAGATTCATTCAGGGTTAGGGCTGAACAATACTACAGCAAAAGGCCTGAGCTTGTAAACTTTGTGGAAGACACTTTTCGAGGATATCGCGCATTAGCAGAAAGATATGACCATTTATCAAAGGATCTACAAAGTGCTAATCGAACCATTGCTATGGTCTTTCCTGAAAGGGTACAAGTGTCATTTGATGAAGAGGAATATGAAGATTTCACATCAAATGGGGATGGATATCATGAGAACATGGTTCTTATAAATTCAAATGTGCCATTGCCACCAATGCCATTGCCACCTAAACAAAACCACCTTCAAAAAATGGAAAGTGTAGTTCAAGCCATGATCAAGAAGAAGTCCAAAGTTCCTACAAAGATGATGTTGAAAAGAGGACTAATGAAAATAGGTGTTGACAACGATGCCCCTAGGGTTTCCAAGAGTTTCGGATTAAGTAAAGATCAGGCCCTTGGCGAAATTGTTAAGCTTCAAAAGGATATATTAGTGTTCCAGACGGAAAAAGAATTTGTAAAGAGTTCATACGAAAATGCGCTTTCCAAGTATTGGGAGATCGAAAACAACATCAATGATATGCATGCTAGAATTAGCAATTTGCAACATGAATTTGCCGTTGTCGAGGCGATAGATGATCAAGATGCTAAAACTCTAATGTCATCTAATGCATTAAAGATGTGCAAAGAAACAGTTGATAAGTTAAAGAGTAAGCAAAATCGCTTTAAAACAGAAGCGGTTGTAGAACACCTTAGGGTTGATGATATTAGAAAAAAGCTTGAAGCTCTAATCACCCACGATAATAATAATACACACTTGAAGAACTTGGAACAAACTACTGAACATGTTAAGGATAAAAAAGCAAATATAGAAGAGAAAGAGTTAAAAAGGTCTGAAGAAAAATGTGAATTTATTCAACAACATCATCATAATCCAAATATCGAAAGATCAGAAGGAAATTATCAAGAAGGGGTTGTTGAAAGCACAACCACAGTTAAGTTCGACCACAAACAACCTGACAAAATTAAAGATAAAAAGGCAACGACCAAAGAAGAGAATTTTGGAAAAGAAATCACCATATCTGAAGTCGCTGAGAAGATTGAACAACTTGTTGATAAGGTGATCACTTTGGAAACAGATTTGGCGTCTCAATCTGCGTTGGTAATGAGATTACGATTTGAAATCAATGAGCTTCATGAGCAACTTAATAGCTTAGAACAAGAAAATTCTAACCTTATTGATGAATCAAATAACATGAAAATCAAGATTAAGAAGCTAGAGGAAGAACTTGAGCGAGTTCAGATGCTTGATAAAAAGATTAAACTACAGAATGTGCAGTTCGAAACCAATTTCAATGAGGTGAGTATCAGTCTTGATAATTTGTCCAATGATCTTTTAAATGCAAAAGCAGATGAAGCTACTGAAGAAGATGATGTGATCTTCCAAGACAAAAAGGAAAAAACACACAAAATTATGAGATTAGAGGAAAAAGAAAATCAAGGAACAGAAAGTGATGATTTAGATGTCTTAGTGAGCAAACCTGATGAGAAAAATGAAGGAGAAATGGGTGAACATCTACCATTTACTGAAAGTAGGGCTATAAGAAATGACCAAGATGTTGAATGCAATGGTGGAGAAGACGAACCCAAGTGGAGCCAAATACTGTCACATGAAATAGAGGATAGGGAGAGAATGTTACTAGAAGAGTACACTTCAACACTAAAAAACTTCAAAGAAGTAAAACAAAAGCTGAATGAAACTGAAAAGAGGAATCGCGCACAATCTTTCAAATATGCTGTGCAAATGAAGATGTTGAGAAGTTCAAATGAGTCAAAAGATGTTGAGATTAGATCTTTATATGATAAACTAAAACGGCTGGAAACAGAGATAGAAAATCATGTCGACTTTGATGAAAGAACAGATCAAGAAAGGACACTTGACACAGCTACAAAAGATGAACTAATTAAGGAAGGTTCAAATATGGTTGATGAAGGAGCACAAGAATTGATTCTTGATGACACACAAAGCGAATATGAAATAGATGATCCTACTGGCATTGAACTAACGAAAGCTTCAAACGCGATTGATGAAGGAACACACAGAATAAAACAACTTGTTGAAACTGCACATTATGAGTTAAAGAAAGCTCGCGAGTTGATTGATGAAGGAACACAAAAAAGAAAAGAACCTAATCAAACCATGGAATATGAACAAGTGAAATCAACAGATTTAGTTGATGAAGTAGTACAAAGAAGTAAAGAACTTGATGAAATTACAGACATTGAACTAAAGAAAGCTTCAAATTCTATTGATAAAAAAACACAAAGAACAACAGATCATGGCGATCGCGTAGATGTAAGACATGAAAATCTAGAGATCGAAGAGGAGATTCGAACAGAAATTGAGGATCTAGGTAAAGAAAACATAGAACTATGGTTAAGGTTTAGTAACTTATATCATCAAATCAACAGGTTTCAGGATTCATACCATGATTTAGTACAAGAGATAAAACAAGTGAAAGAAAAGAAGCATGAACATGGTAGTGGTAAACTACGACACCATCATCATCATTCTCCTTATGCTTTTGATATCCGACCTTTCTATCAACATTTGCAAGACTTACAAACAGAAGTCATTCTATGGTTGGAAAAGAGTGGCATATTAGAGGATGATTTGCAACATAGATTAACATCACTTTCTGATATTCAAAATGAATTATCAGACTTCACTAGTATTGTTACAGAAACCAAATCAATGGACGTATCACTTAATAATTATAAGGCTGCAAAATATCAAGGAGAAGTTCTTTACATGAAGCAAGAGAATGATAAGGTGTTAGACGAACTTAGAGAGGCATCTGAAAGGGTTAGAATGCTGCAGATTGATATAGGGAAGACCTTGTCAAAGTTGGATGAAGAACTGATCCAGATAAACAGGTCAAACACTAGCTCCAAAGTTCCTTTTAAATCTATACTTTTTAGGTCTAAGTTGAGGAAAAAGCGTAAGCATTCACTCTTTACATGTATGAATCCCTCACTGCAAAGACAGTATAGTAATCTTCGAGAATTACCACAACGTAGAGAAGATGGTTGAGTGTAGAAATTTCTATGAGCATGTTGCTCATGATTTAGCAATGTATTGGTACTTTTGTATGCATTTATACGGAAAGAATGCTAAAACTGTTTGCTTTGTCTATAATTTTTTAACGGTTAATACGATATTAATATAGCAAGCAAGAGACTAACAACGTATATAGGTACAATCACACTGCTTGTATATTTAGTATTGTGAAGCAAAGATCTCTGGCAGATAACTAATATCCATCAAAATCCCTGCAAAAGAGTACGAGCTTCTATTTTTTTGGTTTTTTGTGGATTTAGTCGGTGATTCGTGGGTAACAACAAAGAATTTCAGCATCCGTAAGCCATCTATAATTTAAAGTTAATCTTCCCATGACCAGGTTTTTTAGAAAGATCTCTACTCAGTTATCATAAAGGATTTTATAACGATATGGTCGTGTAATTTGTCGGAAAGTGTGATTATAATATCAACCAACCCTTCTTATTTTCAAACGTATTCATAAGTCTCTGATATGTATTCCACATTGAATACCAATACATATTCTGCATACCACCCAATTAATCAACGATTCTAGGAATGAATGTGGTGTAGGTAATGTTAAATTCATCATCGAGCGAATATGAGGTTAGTAGCTTTGTTTGCTTGGTGGTTGTAGAATTAGAATAAGGTCCATCAGCATTTGTTTCAATCTAGCTTTACGTGAACTCATTTGTTTACGAGCTCGTGGATTAAAATAAACCTAAGAATCATGTAATATGCTAGTAGGATACTCGTACTTCTTAGATGGGATGCAACCTCATTGGAGGGAAGTTACCATGTGTGTATCATGATCTTATGTTCACACATTTCTTTATTTTATTTAGTTAACATTTCATATTTAAATCTATAAGATTTTAAATGTAATGTAATTTAATAAAAAAAAATTAAAACGGTAATTTACATATTCCTTCTTCCTAATTTAATATTATATATTTACCCAATCTAAAAAATCAATTACATATTTCTCTTTCTAAAAATATATATAACAAATTTACCCATTTTATTAAACTTATTTATTGTATGATTACTATACCTGAATTTTTACTAAGATATAATTACACATTTCACTTTTAAAGACTATTAGTTACATATTTCCTCTAGTTCTAGTCTTCTATGCAAATAAAAACAACAAAATCACATCTCGAAATACAAAAGTTTAAAACATCATTTCAAAACAATAATCATCGATAATCGGTGTTAATTTCCAAAAACAAAACACAATTGTCAAAGTTTTAACCAATATAATAACAAAACATCAGCGTAAAACTATTTTAGTAAAAACAAGGTAAAACATTTATTTAATAGGTTAAATTTGATAAAATGGATAAATATGTAAAATATATGTTTTAGGAAGTGGAAATATTTAATTAATTTTTAATTTGGGGAAATATGTATTTTATGGTCTATGTAAAAATCTTAAAAATTAAATTGTAATGGGTAAAAATACAATTCTGTTTATATGTAAGATTTGGAAATCGAATGTTGTTTATCTTTAACACAAATAACTTATTTTATGTATATAATAGAAAACAATATAATAACACTCGCCAAGGTACACTTAAGCTTATTATGGGCCATTAATCATATACAAGTTTGTAAGATCAATATGCCGTACTCTAGCCTAATGTGACATTATGTAATCAAAACAAACCCACTGATATTTTTCAAATCCATTTAGGTCCAATATGAATCATATACATCTATTTAAAACCATAAATTGATATAACCTAACATGACTTTTTATACCCAATAGGTTATGGCGACGACAACTGACACCTATGGCGACGACATGTGTCGTCGCGATAGGGCAAAAATCTTGTAGTGGTGAACCATTTATCTTTAAGATGTCTTTAACACAAAATAACTTTTCATAACCTAAGTAACTTTATGTAACTAAAATGAACCGAATAACCTAGTTTTGATAATTAAACAAAAACAGGTTGAACCCATTTACTATAGCACAAACCTTATCCTAAGTTCATCACAGGTGAATCGGCCTTATATGCTCATGAATGATTGTTTTGATTTCTTGAGCCTCTAGATTTAACCCTTACGATCTCCTCCTAGGCTCGGTAAATCAAATCTTCAAGAATCCACGTCTGTAATTTTATAGTTCCCCCCATAAGCATACATCTTTTTGTTCAGGGCCTTCGTGATCAACCAACTAAATTGAGAGATATAAAATGAACAGACTCATCAGCTTTGACTGGGTGTGGGATTGATATTCTCACTAGGACCCAATATGATGATTGAGTCAATGATTGTATGGTGGAATCAAACAATCAACGAACATTGAATGCAAGAAATACTCATCAATGCTTTTTTGTATTAATGAAGGTGATCGGTTACAATAAATGCTAGGGTTTGAGCATTAAACAGTATCAATACACCTTGAGAACATAAGACTAAACAGAATATTTTGATTGTCTATAATGTCTATCAACAGTCACCTCACATACGAGGTTTTCTATTCTATTTATAGGCTGACAAGTTGCCTTTAACAAAAAGACTAAAATACCCCTGACCTATACATCAGAGAACTAGTCTAAGTACAAAAATATTCATCAGCATTTTTTTTGTTCATCCTTATTAACTAATGCGGATGTGTTGATATTCATCAGCATTGGTGTTTGGTCATCAACATTGACAAATGCGGATGAGCAAACACTTGGCGCATTTGTTGCTGAGCATCCGCATTAGTAAATGCGGATGTACAAAGTACTTGTCAGCATTTGTGTTTGGCTATCCGCATTTGTTAATGCGGAAGAACAAACACTTGTCAGCATTTGTTCTATGTCATCCGCATATACAAATGCGGTTAGCCGACACTTGTCTTCTGTTTCTTCATGCAGATTCTTCATCCGCATTGGTTTTTGGACTTGTGGGATTTCCAGCAGAACAACCATCAACCCACTACTTGAATTGGCATGTATGATTCTTTCAGGGTCTAGCAATACTCCCCCTAAGGATTATACAGTCTAGGTACTTCAAGGGATTGATGGTGGATGAGGTTAAGTGGATTCTGTTGGGTCTTATGCAGCCGGAAAGGAGACCAAAGGTTCAGTGAGTGATGGATACAGATTGTCCTTTATCATGTTGAAAAAGTCATTGGCTTCAGACATCTTTTCTCTACTAAACACGTGAATCTTCATTTGGCTCATAGTGTAAATGGCTTCAATGGGTAGCTTTCTCAGTAAGATAGGCTCCTAGCTGGACACAGTTGACAATCCATCCCTATGAATCAAGAGGTAACCATCCACATCTACCTCTAACTTCATAATATTTCCCAGCTGCAGAGGAGTCTTCTTCTTCTTTCTCTATTCTCTCTTGGCAATGATTCTATCATATGCCATTTTCAAAATCTTAATGCACCTTAACAAGAAGTGTGTGTCGTCTTCTCCGAGCTTATTGGTTATCTCTCTGAAGTGTCTGGTGTATATGTAGTGGATATAGGATTCATCTAACAATCTCACCTCATATCCACTGAACAATCTAATCTCAGCACCTTCCTTTCCTCCCCATTTTCTTTCAATTACCAACTCATATGTCTTTTCATCATAATAGACATTAGAGATTTGTTTGGAGGAATGAGTTCTAGCCCCCATCTTTCTTTTCAAAGGTTCTATTGGTTTCACTTTAAGCTCAGGAAACACAACTTCTTCGGCTGGTTTTGTTCTTTTCTTCTCAAGGGGGTTGACAAAGGATCTATCTTTCCTCATACAGATAGCCTTGAGAGATTTGAAGTTGTTTGTCCTTATAAACATTCTTAGAATATCTTCAAACTCATAATCCCTGAACATAGCCTTGTGACTAATCAGCTCTAGATTGGCTAGTTCCTTCAAATCATGGATTTCCAGAGAGTTCACAAGAGCAGAGTACTCTGTGAAGAATCGCACCAACCCTGAAATCCTTTTTACCGTGAACATGTTCCAGTCACTGTCATACTTCCAAGCAATAATCTTCTGATCAGTCTTGCCTTTGGCAGTAGACACACCTCTTATCATTTATGTTGTGGTTATCCCTTCTTGAAGTTTCAACTGAGAAGGCTCTTCAAATCACTCAGGATATCTGTGCAGAATAGGTGCCAAAGAGTCATGATCTCTATGGGTGAGCTGCATGTGTTGTGCTGATACTCATGTCCTTGGCTTTTTACTGGTAATCTCTTCTTCCAGTTTCTTCAGCCTCTCTTTATTTTCATTATTCAATCTAAGGATGGCAGCCCTTAGAGAATTAGTCTTCATGTTGCCTAGCTTTCTCTTTGTAAATCCTTGATAAGACAGATAGTCCTTCATTTCCCTGTCAGTCATACTTTAGGGAACATGATACAGTGGTTGAGGAGTGGGAGTCTGCTTTGCCTTTGAGGATGATTTGGCCACTGGAGCTTTGGGTGAAAGAGACTTTTCATACTCAATCTCATAAGTAGGGTCCAACAGTTTATTTAACTTTTCTTCTTTTGACTTCATTCCCTCATATGTCATCCCAAATACCTCATTAGGGTCATACCTATGGTTGATTAGAAACATTGCTTTCACCATTAGGTCATCAGTTTGGGCTTTCTCCACCAATGTCATCCCAAATACCTTATCAAGGTCATACCCATGGTTGATTAGAAACATTGCTTTCACCAGGTCATCAGTTTGGGCTTTCTCAATCATCTCTTGTACTGATGTCTCATTCTTCATGGGGCTTTCATGAGCTATTGGTTCATCAACTACATAGCCACCCTCTATTTCTCCTTCTTCTAGATCAATGAATTCAGCCTTTTTTTCAATTGGGCTTCAGCTTTTCATGCCTTCTAAAATTCAGCAATGTGGCAGAAGGCTTCTAGGGTCATCTTTTTGCTTTTTCTGAATTTTGGTTCTTCTTCGACCATTTGGTCTTTTCGCTTTTGGCTTAGAGATAAGTTTATTTCCTCCTTCATGGTATAGTTTTACATACTTGGACCAGAAGAGGTTTCAGCTATTCGGTCTGAGGCACTTTTTAGACTTAGGTTTTCTATTTATCACAACTAGCCAGCAAGCTGATTCTTTCTCCTCTTTTGTTGTTCTTCATAAAATTTTCTAATAAGCTATTTTTGTTCATCAGTCAATGATACAGCTGTTGATACATGTATGTCCCTAGATCATGATTTGTAATGTAATGAACTTGTCTGTCTGAGTATGATGTAATTGTAATCGATTAATGAAATGATATGAATTGGTTGTTACTTGTAATGTTTAATATTTCATTAATGAGTTGTGATTGAATTGATTGGGTTTATGATTGTTTGAATGATGCACATTATGTTATATTAATTAAAACATTCAAACTTAACTTAATGAAGTTCTCATGCGAATGGCCCATGCGAATGGACCACACGCATGAATAACTTCATACGATTGACTCAATCGCACGACTGAACCAGGAGACTGGATCAGTCGTATGATTGACACATAAGAATGACTCAATCGCACGACTGAACACTCAGTCGTGCGGATGAATCAACCGCATGGTTCAATCGCACGACTGAACCATACTTATGGCCCAGTCGCACGATTGAACAATACTAACCTATAAATAGACCCAATTCGTGGGAAAACGTAAGCATTCATCCCATTACGATTCCAGACGTACCCTAGCCGTCCAGAAGCCTCCCAAATCGTTCTCCAAGTTCATAGAACACATCAGATCGGTTCCTAATCGATTTCTGACGTTGATTTCAATTCTTGATTGATTCATCGTGTGTTCTCACTGATTGGATCGCCAATCAAATAGGATTCCGCACTATTTGAGTTGGTTTAACACGCAATCACTCGGTATTTCGTTCAAATACCAGGTCCTAACAAGTGGTATCAGAGCTTTGGCTCTTGATTTCGTGTTGATTCAATCAAGATTGCATAAAAGTTTGTGTTTTTGCACGAAAAACGCAATCTTTTGCATCAAAAGTGATCTTGGACGTTCCCTGCTCATTGAAGTTCAGTTTCTACGGACTTAGACGATTTGGACTTGCAAAATTTCGAATTTTTACGGCTGAAACCCGTCAAACCTAGAAATTTTCGCAAAACAGCAGCTTCAGTCGCACGAGTGACCCATTCGCACGACTAGACTCATTCGCAGTGTTCATTCGCACGACTGGACCTAGTCGCACCCTCATTCGGCCGACTGAACCGTTCGTTCGCATAGCTCATACGCACCAGATTCATTCGCACGACTGAACCATTCGCCCTGTTCAGTCGCACGGTTGAACCAATCGCAGAGTTCATACGCACGATAAGACCATTCGCATCCTTCAGTCGCATCAGTTAAAGTTGATTTGATTAGACTCTAAGTTTATTAACCATGGAAGATCAGATGTCAGCCTTTACTGCTGGGAAGGACTCAAGAATTCAGAACCTGCTGCTGCTTGAGAGTGAGGTGGGTATTCACAATAAACCACCAAAGCTCTTGACTTTAGATGAGTTTCCTCACTGGAAACAACGTTTTGAGATCTACCTCAATGGAGTAGATCCTAATCTGTGGGAAGCTATCGAGGTTGGGTATAGTACACCGGTGGGAGCAGATGGAGTAAAATTAACGTTAAGTGGGATGACTGACGCACAGAAAGTAAAGTATAATGCAGAGAAAAGAGTTTATGCGATGATAACTCAGTCGATCCCCAAAGACATATTCCACCAGTACTCAGAGAACAAGCAGTCCAAGAAACTGTGGGATGAGCTAGAGAAAAGGTATGATGGGAATGCATCGTTAAAGGCAATCAAGGCAAAGGAGTTAAAGAAGGAATTCGATAACTTCTCATCGATTGGTAACGAGAGTTTAGATGAAGTCATAGACAGATTCTACCATTTGATGAGCGAGTTGCATACACATGGAGTGGAAACAACTATGGAAGAGAAAGTAAGCAACTTCGCAGATGGATTGCCTGATAAGTGGGCTTCATTCGTGTCTAATCTTAGACAGAATGGATACTTATAAAGCTGGATATAAATGACTTTATTCTAGCTGCGTGAAGAAGCACTAAGGATGAAGTATAGAGCACAGAAGTCTTCATATACACAAAACCCAGCTTTATACAATGCCACGCCTCAAGCTAAGACATCTGGAGCACCTCTCCAGACAGCATTTGTGTCTAGCTCGTCAGGTCCTTCACATGCTTCTCCTTCTGGATCAGACACGTCAGGGTCGTCATGTACCCATTATATTGGATCAGAAGCAAGTGCTACTAAATTGAAGACCGAGAACCTCGGTAATGTGACTGTAGAAGTAGCACGAGAGCATATGGATCTTCTCGCCGCAGTAGTTCATTCATATGATGGACTTGTGGCTGGGAAGATTGGAAACTGTCATTTGGCAGATGAAGACTACGAGCAGGTAGATGAAATGGAGCTTGAAAGAATGGATATAATGTGGGCCTTAGCTAGCGCTGTCCGAAGGGCGAAGAAGTTTGTTAAGAAGACAGGACAAAATTTGATAGCTACTAAGGATACCACATTTGGTTTTGACAAGAGCAAAGTGACCTGCTTCAACTGTGGAGAGAAAGGGCACTTCAAGAGGGAATGTGTCAAGCCAAAGAAGACGGGTAATGGGAACCCGTTCTCATCCTTTACTCGCCAAGACAAGCAAGCCTCTAGTTCTACTTCATCAAACAAGGACCCAAAAGCCTTGACTGCTCATGATGATGAAGGACAGGACTGGAGTTTTAGATTTGTCTCCCCAGAATCTAACATTGCCAGTGTTGAAGATATTGATGATGATTCTGCGAGTGAAGGTGATTTAGCAGTTGATATAGCGATGTCACACAGTGAAGAAACAACTGCAGCTGAAGTCAGTTACACACCAAAGGAGGAAACTTCCACGTCAGATTCAGAAAAGTCAGAATCACCAGAACCAGAGACGTCTGATGCTGCGTTGATGGCTAACTCTTCTGAAACAACACAGGTAAGTACAACTGACCAATGTTTAATAATCATGCTTGTTCTAACTGTGATATGTTTAGGAATAGCATTGATGAAAAATTTGCTAGGTTATTAGATCACAATGATAACTTAGTAAAGGATTTACAACTATGCACTGAGGCCAATAGAGTTCTAAAACAAAATGAGCATAGTTATAAAGAAAAGATAGACCTATTGACTAAACAACTTAGGGAAACCGAAGTAGTTGCCTTTAATCAATCAAATGACATTAGGTACTATCTAAACTCCCTAGAGGACACTAAGAAACAAAAGGCAGTTCTAGAAGTAGAAGTTAATTCCTTAAAACAGAAACTGCATAGTTGGACTAGTTCTTCACACATAGTTCAACACTTAGTGAGAGAAAGGAATAATGGGGAGGGATTAGGCTACAAAGTGGTTCCACCACCACCTGAGACCTTGATGAACACCAAGTCTAAACCAGTAAACAACAACCCAATCAAGGATCATGTGGTGACCACTCCTCTTGTTACTGATCCAGACACATCATGTTCATCTACTGAATCTGGACAGAAACAAAAGGAGGCCACTTCAAAGGCAAAGGGTAAATTGCCTTGTGTTAATCTGGAAAATGAATTTGAAAAAGTTAACTTAAAGTCAGGGTCAAACAGAGTCAAATCAGAACCCAAAAAGACTTCAAACGTTAATTTTTCACATGCTACAAGTCAAAAACCAGTTAACCAAAAAGTTGAACAAGTTAAACAGGTTAAAACAGTTAAATTTGTTAAACCAGAGAAAACATCAAACATGCAAGAGTCAAAACCTAAAGTGATTGATGTTACTAAAGTGTCACGCATTTCTCCACAAAGAAAGTCAAATTATAAGGTTGATAGCAGATTGTGCTACAACTGTGGAGAATGTGGACATATTGCTTCCTATTGTCCTTTCTATCAGACACCTAGGAAGAAGATTGATCTTCAGGACTCTAGACCTAGGTCTTCTAAGAGGAGTTCTCTAACTCCACCTAGAAGATCTAGTGAACCTAAAGTCCAACCTGTAAGCCAGACGACTGTTTATCATAAACAGGCATTGCACAAATCTGGCTTATGGAAAGAGAAGACTACCTGTGTGACTGATACTGATGACAAGAAGGAATCTGAGTTACCCTCACCTTCTAAAGGTCAATGGGTAGAGTTTATGATGTGTGATGCCTCTGGGAAACCCAAGACAGTAAAGGCTTGGGTTCCTAACCTAAACTAATACATTTACTTGATATGTGCAGGGTGTTCGGTATAGCGCTGAGACTAACACGTGGATTATAGACAGCGGAGCATCCAGGCACATGACAGGAAATAGAGCCCTTTTATCAAATGTCAAACAAATAAAAGGAGGGCATGTTTCCTTTGCAGGAAACAAGGGAGGATACATCACAGCACAGGGAGAAGTGGGAAATCAGAAAGTTAAGTTTGATAAGGTGAACTACGTTCAACAACTTCAAAATAACTTGCTTTCTGTTTCCCAAATCTGCGATAAAGGATTTAAAGTCATCTTCGACAACAACAAGTGTTACGTGCTGAAGAAAGACTATATGATTCCAGAGGACCAAGTTCTGATGACTGCTTCAAGATATAAGGACCTGTATGTCTTGGATCTGTCAACAGCTGCTCCAACGGATCATGAAGTGCAGTGCTTTCTATCTAAAGCTACTGAGAAGGACTCAATCTCCTGGCATAGGAGAATGGGACACATTAGTCAAAGGAAGATGAATCACTTGATTCAGAAGGACTTAGTGAGAGAGGAGTAAATGTCAAGAACTTCCAACTTCCTGACTTTTGTGTAGCTTGCAAGAAAGGCAAACAGACAAAGAAGTCTCATAAGGAAAAGAAAGTTCATTCAATAGAACTTCCTCTTGAACTTCTTCACATGGATCTGTTTGGTCCAGTCAGTACAAGGAGCATTGCAGGCGATCTGTACTGTTTTGTGGTCACTGATGACTACTCAAGGTTCACTTGGGTAATGTTTCTGAAATCCAAATCAGAAACATTTGAGTCATTCAAGGAATTAGTCACCACTCTGGAATCTCTCTACAAGCTAAAGGTTAGACAAGTACGCTCAGACAACGGGACCGAATTCAAGAATCAATGGATGGAGGCATACTGCAAGGAAAAGGGAATTGTTCATCAATTCACTTCAGCATACACGCCTCAGATGAATGGTGTTGCTGAGAGGAAAAATAGGAGCTTGATAGAGACTGCACGGACTATGCTGGCGGACTCGAAACTGCCTATCCAATTCTGGAATGAGGCAGTAGCAAATGCATGTTATACACTGAATCGAGTCCTAATAGTCAAGCGCCACGGAAAGACATGTTATGAGCTACTACAAAGACGCAAACCGAATTTGGAGTATCTTGAACCTTTTGGCGCGCCGTGTACACTTCTGAAGAAGACACAAGAAGGAAAATTCAGCGAGAAGGCAGATGAAGGAATCTTTCTAGGATACAACATACCGAATAAGCGAGTTTACAATAACTCAACGGGTCTTGTAGAAGTGTGGTGTAATGTCGACGTTCAGAGATATACCACACCTCCTACAGGCAAAGGACCTGCCTACTTCTTCGATTATGATGGATTCTTCAAATCCTTCAACATACCTCTCTCTCCCTCGGACGATGAGCTAGCTACTAGGATGATGTATGATATTCTGAATACACCATCTAGCACACAGGGAGAATCATCTACTCAGTCAGGGGGAGTAGTCGACGACAGTGACTCCTCCTCTGAAGATGAAGCTGAAGAAGATGACCAGAACAGTCAGGAGGAACAGGTTCCAGTTCCAGAAAGTCCACAAGCATCTACGAGTGATGCACCTTCGACTTCAGAACCTCAAACTCCAACTACCTCAGATGCAGAACCAAATGTTCATAATCTTGGTTCTGAGGTAGCTGTTCCTACTACTCCAGGATCACGACTAAACGTTATCATCCCCTTGACAATGTCATTGGAGATGTCAGATCAGGAGTACAAACCCGAAATCAGTTGTACTCAGCTGATTACGCCTCGGTTATGGAGAAAGGTTACATTCATGATGGTGCCTATCGATGTTTTGTCTCGCAGGTTGAGCCAAAATATGTCAGTGAGCACTCAATGATGAGGCGTGGGTGAGTGCCATGCAAGAAGAACTTCTGCAGTTTAAGAAGTTAGGTGTATGGACATTGGTTGATAAACCTAAAGGTGCTAAAGTCATTGGCACTAAATGGGTACTAAAATGCAAGAAGGATGACCAAGGGGTCATTATCAGGAACAAAGCTCGACTGGTGGTTCAAGGTTTTCGCCAAGTCGAGGGAATTGACTACAATGAGGTGTTTGCACCCGTGGCAAGGATGGAAGCTATTCGTATCTTCCTTGCCTATGCATCGTACATGAAGATCAAAGTCTACCAATTAGATGTAAAGAGTGCATTCCTTCATGGGGAAATCAGAGAAACAGTCTATGTAAGTCAACCCGAGGGTTTTGAAGATCCTTACCATCGGGATAGAGTTTACAAGCTCGACAAAGCTTTGTATGGGCTTCATCAAGCTCCTCGAGCTTGGTATGAGAAACTCTCAACTCATCTTGTGAAACACGGCTTTCGCAGGGGAGTAATTGACTGTACACTGTTTATTAAGGAAAAGGATGGCGACCTACTGCTTGTACAGATATATGTTGATGACATAATCTTCGGGTCAAAGAACGAAGAGTTATGTAAAGAGTTTGAAGCAGTAATGAAGAAAGAATTTGAGATGAGTGCCATGGGGGAGATGAAGTTCTTTCTCGGGTTACAGGTGGATCAAACACCTAATGGAATCTTTCTACATCAGACCAAGTATGTAGGAGACATTCTCAGTCGCTTTGACATGGAGAATGCTTCTGCTGCTGGGACTCCACTTGCTACTAATCATGATATAGCACCGGATGATAATGGAGATCTAGTAGATGCCACTATGTACCGAGGAATGATCGGATCCCTCATGTATCTCACTGCCTCAAGACCTGATATTATGTATGCTACATGTCTATGCTCAAGATATCAGGCTAAACCAAAGGTCAACCATCTGATCGGGGTCAAGAGGATTTTTCGTTATCTGAAGGGTACACCCACACTTGGATTGTGGTACCCTCATGATGATGACTTTGAGCTTACCGCGTATAGTGACTCGGATTACGGGGGCTGCAAGATGAACTACAAGTCTACATCAGCAGGGTGTCAATTCTTTGGGAGAAGATTAGTTACCTGGCAGTGTAAGAAGCAGACATCGGTTGCTTGTCAACCTGTGAAGCCGAATATGTTGCTGCTGCAAGTTGCTGTTCTCAAATCATCTGGATTCAACAGCAAATGCGGGATTACGGTTTAAAATTCTCATCTACTCCTATTTTTGTTGATAACTCTGCTGCAATTGCAGTAACTAAAAATCCGGTCCAACATCCTAAGACCAAACACATCGGTATTAAATACCATTTCATAAGAGATTGTTTTGAAAAGAACTTAATTGATGTGGTTAAAATTAATACTGATTTTCAACGCGCTGACCTCTATACTAAAGCCTTTGATAAACCACGTTTTCAATATTTATTAGAGGTCAACGGTGTTAAAAAGAAAAGTGAGGTAATTCCTGATGATGAAAATGTGTAGTCCGATGTCGTGTAGTTAAATTTTATTTTATTTATTTTGATTTGTCTATTTGATTTTAATTTTATTTAAACTCATGTTCTCTTGCTGTTTATTAAAATCCTAAAATAATTAAACCAGAAATGATTTTAGTATTTTAGGGGGAGAATATGTCAGCAAGTTAACATTAAAAAAAAAAAAAAAAAAATGAGGGAGAAGGAGTAGCGAGCTGAAATAAGGTAGATTGTATCTGTGATACCGATTCAATACCTTTGGAAAATGATAGTACACAGGAACAAATCAAGAGGGACTTTAAAATTTAAGTGTTAGTAATATGCAAAAGTTCAAAGTAATAAATCTGTGTAGTCTAAGCAATACTAAAAGGAAAGATGATAGAAAACTGGCAACTCCTAAGGTGACACAAAGAAAGTAGACTTAGAGGTTGCTAGACCATATATGATTTGGTAGATTCAACACAATAGACAAATAGACCGGATTGGTGATTTCAAGATAAAACTAAAGTGTTCAACTGACTGTGGGCGTCCATCTTATCACTGGTTAACACAATCAACAATATTCCAATAAGGGGTAATGAGCAAGTAAACGCCACAAATGTGTGCGGATGACCATAACTAGAGCAAAGCAAGAAAAAAATGAAAGACAAATGCAATAAAGCTAATGACTTATGTTGTTGGTGCATTTTGTGCAAAATAAAATAAGCTGCTCTAACAAGGAGATAGGTTATGTGCCTCTCTGCTGTGCGATGGCACTGACCTGAGGATAAGCATAACCTAGATATTCTAGAATTCATTGTTGTTTGCCGCCTCTCTGCTGTGCGATGGCACTGACCTGAGGACAGGCTTCTCTTTGAAAGCTCTAAGAATAGTCTCTTCTTGTAATAATACCCGTAGACCGCTCAAAAGCTCCTGAGGGATGTTGATTACCATATAAGTGTGGGATCCACAAGTGTTAGTTGAAATAATTAAACCTAAATAAGTCACCAGTCTGTGTCAAAAGTCTGTGTATGGATTTAAGTGGACAAACATACTGACAATCATTGTGGCTACATTCTCAAAGGTTCAAATCAATGTGAAAACCTAAGAGTTTCAGTATGATTTCCTTATGTTGCTAACGACTCTGGATGAACATCGAGAACTTGAGCATCAAAAGGTTTAATAACTAGTCCCAAATGATTTGAATTGCCTGTATGATTCCAAAAATTGAATTGGTCCAGATGTGATCAACCTAAGTTGAAGCTATCTACTCCCGATCCAAATCCCGTAGATATCAATCTCTGGATTTATCTCTCACAAAAAGCCAAAAATATGTCTGATTATGTAATTAGTTTAAATTCTTAAATTAGTTAGTTTGTTTTTAAGTTTTAACTTGAGTCAAGTGTCGGGCTACATCAGGAAAATCAGAAGGAATAAACTCACTAAAAGGGTCATGTCTGAGATGACCATATGTGCTTTGAAAGGTTATATCAGTCACGTCTGAGGTGACAAAGTATTTTAAAAGGGGTCACGTCTGAGGTGACCAAAGTGGTTAAAAGGATCACGTCTGAGGTGATCAAAGTGTTTTCAAGATAAAAGGATCATGTCTGAGATGATCAAAGGTCATAACGTTAATTTAATTAATATAAAAGAGTTAAAGGTAAATTGGTAAAATAGCAGAAAAATTAACTAAGTATGACCCATTCGCACGAATGGACCATACGTATGGACTAACCATACGAATGAAGTCCATTCGCACGAATGGATCATACGATTAGTCCAATCGGAGGCTTAAGTGCGAACGAGTGAGTCAGTCGCACGACTGAACTTCAGTCGGACGACTGGAGAAGGGCGACTGACCCAATCGCACGACTGAGTCCCACTCGCACGACTGAAAGGTGCGAATGAACTCAGTCGCACGATTGGATCTAGGGTGGATATAAATAGAGGTGGAGTCGGTCGCAGAGACTCCTCATTCTCAAATCGCCCCTAATTCGCATATCCTACCGTTACTCTGCCAAAATTTTATTTGCCTGATTTTTCCTGTTGATTCTGTAATACTGACGTTCGTTCATCATCGTACAGGTACTTTGAAGTTCATTTCCATCAAAATCAGCAAGAATGGAACCCTAATTGATTGTTAAAACTGTGAAAGGCGAACCGAGACCTTAAAACCCTAATAACCTATTAAAACTGAGCAAGATGTTAAAATTGAGTCAAATAGGTTGTTAGTAAAGAGAATGCGACACTAAAGAACCGGTTAATTGGGTTATAGGACTTAGTTTGCTTAGATTCGAACTCTGGACGACTGAACACATGAGACAGACGACTGGTCGTCCGGATGAACTTCAGTCGCACGACTGAAGGGAACGATTCACTTAACCGCACGACTGAACCATGCGAATGAGACTCAGTCGCACGACTGGTGTAACCGCACAAGAGTTCATGCGCATGAGTCCAGTCGCACACTCAGTCGTGCGCATGAGTTCAATCGCACGTCTGAATCTCAATCGCACGATTCAGTCGCACGACTGTCTTCAGTCGTACAACCTCAATCGCATGACAGATAATTTTATTCAAAGTTTAAGTGTTGCTTTATACTCTTAGCCAACGAAACTAACGTTTATGTTATTATGTGTTACAGATGGCGAGTAGATGGAATATGAGCACCAAGCACAACATATGTGCTCACCTGGACTTGACATCCAGGAATGCAGCCGACTTCACAGGCATTATCACTTTTCTACAGAGATCCAGGATCGCTCACGCTATATCCACTCCCTGCACACCATACAGATCAGTGCAGCAGGCCTTCTGGGAAGGCGCATCTGTAGACAGATCCACCGAGCCTCATTGCATCAGGAGCTCGATTTTTGGTGAGGCTATCACTGTTTCTGAGGAGGATTTGAGGATAGTTCTACAGTTCGGAGACGATGCTGAGTGTCCCACACGTCTACACCCCCTCACGGTCCGTGGATGCTTCATGAGAGCCAAGTACTCTGGGGACATCAATGCCGGGGTACTCAACAAGAGTAACCTCTGTCCCCAGTTTAAGTACCTTGCGCACGTGCTGCTGAAGTGTATAGCATCACGGAAGGGAGGTTTTGACGAGCTCTCCGACCAGATCCAGAACGCTTATGCAGCGTTGGTGCTGAACCACCCGTTCAGCTTCTCCAAGATGATATTCAGTTACTTGGTGGAGAACCTCGAGGGGAAGGGGAAGGAAGGCTTCTGTATGTACCCTAGATTTCTACAGATGATCATTGATCAGAAGCTTCCTTCCCTGCCGAAGGAGAAGGATGACGCTGTTAGTCTCGAGGTCATGGACGACACGACTCTTGGCAGGATGAAGGTATACAGGGGGAAGCAGGTGAAGCCCCCTGTCAGGAGGTTGTTTGGGCATCTGGCCCATGCTGATTATGTGGCGCCAGCCAAGAGGAAGTGGCGCCACGAGGACAGTGACTCAGATGTGGAGCATATTGCTATACCAGAGACTGACTCTGATGATGATGATAGCGGCGACGCCGGGGATGACATGCCTGCCCCATCTAGAGGCACAGATACAGACGTTATTCCCCCGGGGTCAGCCACTGCCGGAGAGGTCGCAGAGATGGCCGGCTTCCATCAAGAGTTTGTTGCTGGTGATATCGAGGAGGAGGAGTCAGATGAGGAGCCCCTCACCAGGACTGTGGGAAGTAAAGTAGTTCCCACAGACCACGGGCTTAAGGTGGTTGGTGAGCACCCAAGGGACTCCTCGGAGAGAGATACTGACCCGAACTATGTTCCGGGGTCAGGTAGCAGAGTTGCAGGGGGAGCATCTACTTCCTCCGGGACTAGGAGGAAGCGGATGGCTCAACCACATGGTTTGAAGAAGAAGAAGCGTCGTTTGACCTTCGTGACTACCACTTCTACCACCACAGCCACCACTACCACCACTACTGACATACCACCCATCACCACAGCCACCACAGCCACTACTCCTACTACCACATCCACCACTTTACCCACCACCACTGTAGCTATCCCATCCATCACCAGACCATTCACCCCTACTTCACCACCATCAGCTCACCGACCCATATTCACCACAGCCACTGCCACCACCACCACACATCATGCTGGACCGTCAGCCCAGCCCTCACATGCTCATGGATTCACTCTACCTCACATCGGGGTAGAGGAGCAGCTCTCAGCGCTAAACCGTATGGTGATGCGTCTGCTTGCTGCTGACGAGGAGAAGGCGGCGCAGATCCGCCAGCTGACCGACCTGGCTGCTGCCCAATCACAGCAACTGGCAGAGCAGGCTCGGGTCATAGACCAGCAGAGAGTTGAGGTGTCCCAACTCCAAGACATTCAGGCTCAGTCCGTCAAACGTATTGAGGAGTTGGAGACGACCAACAAGACTATCATGCTGAGGCTGAAGGGGTCGAAGGATGAGCCCCTGAAGCTAAAGGAAGGTGACGGGGATGATGGAGATGATGATGATGAAGATGAGGATGATGATGAGGAAGATGATGATGATGAGGAAACCGAAGAAGATAGGACAGAAGGACGTGATGATGATGACGAGGCAGAAGGAGGGGATGCGGCTGCATCGGCCTCTGCTTCAGGTCAAGAGCGGAGATCTAAACGTCGACAAGACCAGTCATCCACTACTTCTGCTCCTCCGAGCGACACTCCACAGATTCAAGACAAAAGTACTGATTAGACGTTTTATGTATTTATTTATTTTGTACTTGAATCATGTAATGAAAAACAAATGTATTAAATGTTTATATATATTAAGTTAATGTATGTCTGTTTGATTAATTACTAATGATTTATGTGTTGAATGTTTATATCAAACAGATCCAAACTTTCAAAGGGATGAGTTTGACTTTGCTCCCCTTCAAATGGTCAAGACTCAGTTAACTATGATTCTTGACCTACAAGGGATAGTAAGACGGTCTGTGAGTTATACCCCTGAAGAAGGGGAGATAATTCATGACCTGTCTGATGAGCAAATAGCAGAAATGTTCAAACTCAATCCTGAGGAACTAGTGAAGGACGCTCCAACAGTTGATTCAACCAGCGATGAGGAACTGAATGACATTGATGAAGTTGAGGTTGAAGACATTACTGCAGAAGAGTATCCTCAGTATGCTGACGCCGAGGGAAATGTGGTCCCCAATCTGGGTGAATCCCTAGTCAGTGATACTTTTGAGGTACTTGACAAGATGGAGCAAGAAACAGAAAAGACTGAAGGAACAGCCCAAGCCTCCAATGCAGACGTAGATATTCGCAAGGCTGAATGGGCTGCCTGTTTTGAAGAAGTAAGAGCCCAGCGTGCTGCACCAAAGAGAGATGCCTACACCAAGCTCTACAGAGTCAAGAAACACCATAAGGTGTCAGGCAGGATTATCTCATGGGCTTATTTTGAAGACCTTAACGCTTATGCAGTTAAGAGGGAGCAGGGCATAGAGTACTTCAGGTTTCCACATGATCTGAAGACTCTACCTGGTTTTGAGCTCAACCAGCTGGCTAAACTAAAGCTGCTATATGCTGACCCGAGAAAGATGTCAGGCTGGTTTGAGGCTGCCCTGAGGAAAGAGTACCACACCAGGTGGGTCAACTTCAAACCTCAACAACCTACGAGGTATATCAGACGTTCTGAAGTTGATCCCATAACTGGAAAGCCAAAGATAGTGCTGAAGTGGAGTCCCCCGAGAACTATGTCGAGAATCCCTCTCAGGGAAATGCCACAGGACTTCACTCCCCACTTCAAATGGTGGTACTATGATTGGAGAACCGCTGAAGCTGTCATAGTGTTGAATAAAGAGGGACAAATGGATACTATCAGGGTATTCGACCCAATGTGGCTAACCAACTTGTCTGCTAATGATGTCTACACATTATACAAGTGGCCACTATTCTATGACACGCAAGATATTGTACAAGCCCTCCAATTCCAAAATGTCATAAGACTCTGCTTTGCTTTTGAGATACACGCAGGAGTCACTAAAGAGGAGAAGTACAAGAAGTATAAGGAGGTGATGCAGAAGACAAGAGAATAGATAGATCTAGGTCCAAGGGGGAGTTTGTTGATACATGTATGTCCCTAGATCATGATTTGTAATGTAATGAACTTGTCTGTCTGAGTATGATGTAATTGTAATCGATTAATGAAATGATATGAATTGGTTGTTACTTATAATGTTTAATATTTCATTAATGAGTTGTGATTGAATTGATTGGGTTTATGATTGTTTGAATGATAGCACATTATGTTATATTAATTAAAGCATTCAAACATAACTTAATGAAGTTCTCATGCGAATGGCCCATGCGAATGGACCACACGCATGAATAACTTCATACGATTGACTCAATCGCACGACTGAACCAGGAGACTGGATCAGTCGTATGATTGACACATAAGAATGACTCAATCGCACGACTGAACACTCAGTCGTGCGGATGAATCAACCGCATGGTTCAATCGCACGACTGAACCATACTTATGGCCCAGTCGCACGATTGAACAATACTAACCTATAAATAGACCCAATTCGTGGGAAAACGTAAGCATTCATCCCATTACGATTCCAGACGTACCCTAGCCGTCCAGAAGCCTCCCAAATCGTTCTCCAAGTTCATAGAACACATCAGATCGGTTCCTAATCGATTTCTGACGTTGATTTCAATTCTTGATTGATTCATCGTGTGTTCTCACTGATTGGATCGCCAATCAAATAGGATTCCGCACTATTTGAGTTGGTTTAACACGCAATCACTCGGTATTTCGTTCAAATACCAGGTCCTAACAACAGCAGGCACTATTTGCATAGTCAATTCCTTCTCAATTAGGACAGGAGATTGAGGAATACTCTGATCAACCATAAAATCCCAAAAATCATAATCTATGATGAACTCTTCTGCAGTGAAGCTATCAAGAGCTTTAATCATATCATTGAATTCTGCCTCTTCAGTGTGAGTTTCATCTAGTTTCCTTGTATAAATCACCATCTCCATTCTTGATTCATCATGTTTTGATTCACCTGTTTCTTCCACTTTCTCAGCCTCAGTGAATCTCATCTTTTTAACAGGAGGGGAGTCATTACTACTCTCCCCTGATGAACTTTCAGCACTACCTTCTTTATCACTTTCCCTTTTTCTTTTCTCTTCTCGTTTCTCAACCTTATCATCTTTCTTCATTTCAGCTTCAGCTTCTCGTTTAATCATAACAAGCAGTTCTAACTCAGATACTCTCTTGTTTAGACTTTCTATCTTATTCTGCAAGTCTATGATAATATTAGATTGCTCTTCAATCAACCCTTCTTGTTCTTCCATGGCAATGGTTTGGATGGCTAAAGTGTCAACATGACCACTTATTTCATCCCTTGATTGTTGGAGAGCAGCATTTAATCTTTCTATCTCCTTTTCTTTCTCTTTCTTTTCAACCTCATACTTTTCTTTTAAACCTTTTAGCTCCTTCTCCTTTTCATCCAACCCCAAAAGTTTATCTTGGACAATACTAGATCTTCTACTCAATAATTTCTTCATTTTTGCTACTTTCTTCATCAGCTCAGAAATCATTTCATCCTTCTCATCAGGTCTATTCAATTCTGAATCAGCAACACTTTCAAAAGCAACAGCCTCAGAAGTAGCTTGCCTAACAGGCATCTGTCTATGATGATCCTCATCATCAGATGATGGTTTTGACTCCTCTGAAGAGCTGGCAGAGTAACCATACTCAACAGGCTTAGTAGAAGCATGGGATGATTAAACAGGAGATGTAGGTGAATGATGGTGCAGGATCGGGTTTTGTCACTTAATACTTGTAATTCTCTCAAACTCACTTATAATATCACTCAAACAAGATGAAGCAATGCCTTTAACAAGAGTTGATAATAATATAATAAGTAATCAAAGGAACAAGCAGGAGTATTTTCAAGGTACTTGTATATATTACTTCTCAACTCAAGATTACAAGACACTTACAAGCATAGAACATGAGTTACAATGAGAAACTATATATACTAGATCCTACAGCCGGTTATACTTGATACCAGCTGGAAACCTACGACTAAAGCATATACTACAATGCTAAAGTTAAGGCATCTTAGATAAAGTATTATCTAAGATATGGTAGTCATGACATGTCCATGACTTACCTTTTGTCACCAACTAAAGATGGCAACTGTACTTAACATAAAAGGTAAACAGTAGATTAAAGTATGGTCAACTACATGGCTTTTGAGAAAACGCCATGCAGTATCTCAGAGATTTGCAGCGGACTGTCAGACAGACCATACTTATGTCTACTGGATAATAGAAGTGTCTTCCGAAGGTTAACTGGCTTCGGAAGAACAAGTTCTTCCGAAGCCACTTATACTTCGGAAGATGCTTCTATGCTTCCGAGGCTTTAAGGACTCCTTTATACTTCGGAAGTTGACTTCAGAACTTTGTCTTCAAGTCTTGATTCTTCGGAAGTAACTTCTTTATCTTCGGAAGTTGGAGTTTTCCTTCGGAAGTGTATTTTACACTTAGACTTCGGAAGAGCTCCTTCTTCCTTCGGAAGTCCCACACTTGGCTTCGGAAGTCCTTTGTATGCAGTACTCAAAATCTTCTAAGTGACATGGTTTTGGTTGCAACAGCCTCTCTAGATCCAACAAACTCCCCCTAGGCTGATGCTACCAAAACTTCACTTGTTTCTACTTCTCAAAGTTTTCAGCACCAGGGACAAAAGATATTTGTCTGTCTCTCTGTTCTTCCCGGAAGTGGTGCTGAGAAGCTTGTACAAGTCATTCGTGGATAGGAGATCCAGTCTATCACTTTGAATGACATGTACCCTTTGTTGTGACCCCCTGAAGAGAGTTAGTTGACGGGAGTTGTAGTCATACTCCCATCTAACTATGGACTCAAGTTCAGGACCTTCAACCATTTGAAGAAAGGCTTTGCCTTTGGTTGCTGATCCTTTCCTTTCCTCCTCCTCTCTCAGTTTTACTCCTCTTCGACCTTGCTTCTGGCAGTAAGCTCGGCCATGTGAAGGCTGCCTAGATGATTTCTGATGTGGGCAGCTACATCGGAGTTTGAAGGGTTGGAGAATGGTTTCTCTGCTAACTCAGCAATATCAAATCTGCTTAAGTGTAGCAGAGATGAGGCATTCAGCCTGTTAATCTCACCATTCTCTCTCTCAACAACAAAGTTGTGAGAAGAGTCTTCGAACCTCCACTGGACTATCTTCTTTCTAGGTACAAGAGATTGTCTTGGTACCCTATCTCCTTTCTTTGTGTCCAGCAGAGTCACCAGCCTTCTCCTCAGCTTCTTTTCTTCCTCATTCAATGTATCTGAATTGAGGCCAAGGAGTCTTGCAGCTTGGTCCAAAGTTCCTCTGGGCAGATCAAGAAACTCATCTCTTGTGAGGGAACTTGAGGATCCATCAACATAGTCAGGTTGACTGTATCCTCCTCACAGGAGATGTCGCTCAGAGTAGTGCAGTTGATGAGCTTAGTTTTGATCGCCTTGAATTCCTCCATAGAGAGATGTTTGGAAGGCTGAGGGGATGGTTTGATTGGTTGTTGGGTAGGTTTAGGAGTTTGGGTTCTGGGTAAGGTTTTAGGTTGGATGATGGGTAGTTTAGGTGGTTGAGGTGAGGGAATTGGTAGTTGTGATGGTGTAGGTTCAGGGGTGAAGGGTTCAGGTTCAGTTTTGATTGGGAAGGGAAAGGGTATTGGTTCAGGTTGAGGTTGGGTTTGGATATTGGGCTGAGAGGTGGCTTTGAAGGTCATCCCCTGTCCCCTTCTATACATCTCCTTTCTTCTCCCCGCACGAATGTCAGCCTTGATGTCACTGACATGTCGTTGGAGAGTCTTCTCAGACATTGGACCCACTTGCCTGCCAGAGAAGCCATGAGCTTTAAGATAGTTCTTCATCCAAGCTTTCTCACCTATCTTCTTGGCGGCAGACAGTCCAGCCTCTTCTTCTTTCTTCTTCTTCTCTACCAGCTTCTCCCTTGCAGCTCTCTTTCTCTCCTTCTCCATTTGATCTTGCTCTTTGTTAAAGAGCCATAAGATCGTGTCACTATTGTGTGGAGACAACTCCTCTTGAGAGAATCCTCTGGAGAGTAGGAAAGTGATCCTTTCTCTCCTGAGCTGCAGATCAGCTTCTCTTTCTTTTCTCAGCCTTTCTTCTTCCAAGGCCAACCTTGCAGCTTCTTCTTTTTGCTGTCTTTGCAGCAAGGTTGCCTTTTCAAGCTCTATCAGCTCCTCTAATGGTAGCAGGAGTACATCTTCCGAAGCAGCCCCTAGACTGACAAGTCTATCAATTACCTCCACTCTTCTTCTATTGTTGATTGCCTCTTGGTTGGCTGCAGCTGCTTTTGTACTTGCAGCTAACAGTTTCCCAGTTGGCAGTCTTCCTTTCCTTTTAAGCTTCTCCAACCTTTCTTCTTCCTGAAGCTCTTCCGAAGTCATCTTCCTCTTGCCTTTTATGTCTTCGGAAGTGCTAGACTTTGGTGGTTCTTGGATAGAAGATCCAGGTTGGGTGGTGGAGGTAGGAGCTGAGGTCAATGCAGATGTAATAGCTAGTGGTTGGCTGAGAAAGTCCTCCCTATTAACCTCAGATGCAAGTTCCAGAATTGCATCTGTGACTATTAGATCATCGGAAAGAGAAAATAGTCCTTCCGCAGCAGCAATCTCAGCTTCGGAAGTTTGTGTTGGTTCTTCCGAGGCTTCGAATTGTGCTTCGGAAGCCTGTGAAAACACACCTTCTGTCCCAACTGTTTCAGTTGCTGGGCCATCAGTCCTAGTTTCCCCTTCGAAATCAATCTCAGGTTCCACTTGGGCCTTAGGTTGACCAACTTCCTCAACAGTGGTAGGAGGTGCATTCAACCTCTGAAGCTCTTGAGCTCCAAAGTAAATCACAGACATATCCGGACTGGGTTGTTCAATTAGGGACTCTAAAAGGAACTTGTTGAAGATCCTATTTAGATCCTGAAGCATCCTTTGATCCACTTGAAAAACAACTGGAGGAGGCTCAGGGAAGATGGCAGCTTGTTGTCTTGAGCTCAAAGAAGTAAGAGCTTGACTGATGGTATCCTGTCTTTGGCTTTGTTCCTCAACATTCTCCCCCTTTTTGGTAGCATCATCTTGAGAGGTAGATGAGCTAGAGGAAGAGGTCAAGGAGACTGAACTGGTACATGCCTAACAGATCTCTCAATCTGTTTCTCAGCTAGTTTGGCCTTGAGACTTTCAATCTCAAGTTGCTGAGTGGCAGACCTATCCTCTAAAGTCTTAACCTTTGATTCAAGGTTTGAGACTTTAGAAAGTAGGTCTCTTATGGTGAGTTGCATTCTTCCCTCATCTTCTTTTGAAGAATCACGGGGAGATGAGGTAACATACCTAGTATGTTCATCCTCACCACCAGATGTGGTTTCTTGGCACCCTGGTTTCCCTTGCACAATGATGTCTCTTTCAGAGGCATCATAGGGCATGGTTGCCGTAGATTCAGTCTGACTGTCGTTACCACTGTCCTGAGGATCCATTGAGGCTCCTTCAGTAGTGGCAGCTGAATCTACATGAGTCCCCTCCACATCAGTGGGACTCACCTCAGTAGGGCTTTGCTGGTGTGGGCTAGAGACAAGAGGTTTCTCTAGGCTCTGTTGATCCTTAATAGGGTGTAGTGGATCAACTTCATCGCCTTTGAGAGACATAGTCTCTTCACCAGCTCCGGTCAATAGGTCAGTAAAAGAAAAGGAATGAAGACCTAAGGACCCGGGACTTTGATCAATGTCAAAAGGCATTGAGCTGTCCCTTGGTGGCTGCTCAGGGGAGTATAGAGACTCACCCTGAGGGCTATCAGCTGGGGTTTTGGGCTCATGGGTCTGAGACTGAGGAGACTCAAGACCCATATTGAGGTCAATAGTGAAGGATTGGTGGACCTCTGGCTGAGTGGGAGCCCCTTGTTCCACTCTAGCCTTTTTGGTTTGAAGAGGAGGGGCTTGTTCAATCAGAGTAGATTGAACAAGGGTTCGTTTGGTACGTCTCTGGTAGGTGACAGTGATTGGAGGAGAAGGTAGATTTGGAATAGTGAGGGTAGTTGCTGGTGTGGGTTCATCACCTGTGGGGTTAACAGGGATGTCACCAGGAGCCATTGGCTCAATCATACCTGGAAGTAGTGCGGTATCCCTTCCAGTGTAGTTGGTAGACACTCTCTTCAAGACTTTGAAGATGGTCGGCCTCATTTGGGGAGCAGACAGAGCAGCTGCACAGACAAGCTTACCCTGATCTAGCTCGCAGTTGATTATGTGCTGGAGAAATCTGGGATACATAAAGAATGTGTCCCTTTGCAGATTTCCCATAAGGTTAGTCAGCACAAACCTTGAGTAGTTGAAGCGCAGGCCTTGTACCAACCCATGAACTAAGCACCCGAGTTCATAGGGAATTTGATCCCATCCCCGGATTTGTTAGATAGACAGTGAAGAACCACATGTAGCAGGAACTTCCACTTGTAGGAGAAGTTGAATTTGTAGACTGTAGACCTGCTTACATCTCCACCGTATCCCATTTGGAGATAAGAGTTATCTAACTCAGATTTGGGGAATTCCGTCGGTGCGCCTTCATCATGGAGCTCAAGATGCTCCCTGATGATTTGTTCAGTGATGACCAACTCTTGGCCACAAACACTTGACCTGATAGCACGAACCCCGTTTAGGGTTTCAATCCGACCATTTGCCCAAAATTCGGACATTTGGTTGGAGTAGATGGTAGGGTTTACGGTCAATGCTGTGTAGTATGAAGATTGGGCTAAGAAAGAGATAATATCAGAGAAGTCAGCATCCCTTGAAGAGTCAAGGAGTGCGACCTGGTTGTGCTGAGGGTTTAGAGCCATTTGAGAAAGATAGCAGAGGAAAGTTCTGAGAGAGGTAAATTGGAGAAGAAGAAAGCTTTTAGGGCAGTGAATTTGGTAAAAAGAGTGTAAGTGATTAACCGGAAGTATTTAAATGGGTGAAATGGCGGTTTAAAGGGTGGTTTGGATAAGATGATGTGAGGGTTCAGTGGATGATGTGACAGGGGCGGTAAGGTTAAGCCATTTAAATAATCCGACATCATTAACAAAATCTTTACTTTTTACAGAGTGGGGCCCAAAAGATTTCCGTTACACAGTAAAATCTTTCTTCCGAGTATAAGGTATTTCCGAAGGTAAAGTTCTTCCGAAGGCAAATGTACTTCCGAAGGTAAATTACTTACTTCCGAAAACATATGTTGCTTTCAGGTGGAATGTATTAAGTGCTTCGGAAGTAGATCTGAGATAAACTCAATCGCTTCTTCCGAGACTTAGTACACTTCCGAGAAGAAAATTATCCTATGAGAAATTTGCTTCGGAAGTTATGCTAGATATCTTCCGAGGGCAAGTTTCTCTTCGGAAGAACTTATACTTAGTTAAATAAGAAAGGATCTTTTGTAACAGGGCTTAGATTGTATTGACATAAGACTTTACATATTGAAAGGTTTTCAATTGAGATTAACTAGTCAATGTTTATCATCCCAATAGCTGTAATGAGATATTTAAATCTTTGTTCATCAAATGCTTTGGTGAACAAATCAGCATATTGTTCATTTGAATCAACTTTGATTAGTTTTATAAGATTTTTCTCATGAATATCTCTAATGAAATGATACCTGATATCAATGTGCTTTGTCTTAGAGTGCTTCACTGGATTTTCAGTGATGGATATAGCACTGTTGTTGTCAATGTGGATAGGAGTGCTCATGAAGTTGAATCCATAGTCAATCATCTGGTTTTGAATCCACAGCAGCTGAGCACAGCAACTTGCAGCAGCAATGTATTCAGCTTCAGCAGTTGATGTAGAGACACAGGATTGCTTTTTGCATTGCCATGAGATGATCCTTCCACCAAGAAATTGACATCCACCTGATGTTGATTTCTTGTTGATGTTGCAGCCACCATAATCACTATCAGAGTAACCATAGAGATTAAAATCACTATTTCTTGGATACCAGAGACCTAACTTAGGTGCTCCTTTGAGGTATCTGAGGATTCTCTTGACAGCAATTAGGTGAGACACCTTTGGAGCAGCCTGATATCTTGCACAAATGCAGGTTGCAAACATGATATCAGGTCTACTTGCTGTGAGATACATCAGAGAACCAATGATTGCTCTATACTGATGTTGATCAGTATCCTCCCCCTCAGAATCAGGGCATAAATCATGGTTTCTGGGTATGGGCGTCTTTGCTGCTTTACAATCCTTCATATCAAATCTCTCTAAGATATCATTGACATACTTAGATTGATTGATGAAAAACCCTTCCTTCAGTTGCTTTACCTGAATTCCAAGGAAAAAGTCCATTTTTCCCATAGAACTCATTTCGAACTTCTTTTTCATAATGCTCTCAAAGTCTTTGCACATTTGGTCATTTGAGGAACCAAATATGATGTCATCGACATAGACTTGAACTAGCAAAATGTCTTTCCCAGACTTTCTGATGAAGAGAGTCTTGTCAATGGTACCTCTAGTATAACCATTCTTCAGAAGAAATTGAGACAATGTCTCATACCACAGCCTAGGTGCTTGGTGCAGCCCATATAGAGCTTTATCCAACTTGCACACATAGTTTGGGTGCTGTGGGTCTTCAAATCCTGGAGGCTGGCATACGTAGACTTCCCTATCTATATCCCCATATAGAAAGGCACACTTGACATCAAGCTGGTAGACAGTGAAATTCTTGGATGCAGCATAAGCAAGGAAGATCCTAACTGCCTCAAGTCTTGCAACAGGTGCAAAGACATCAGTATAATCAATTCCTTCCTCTTGAGTGTATCCTTGAACCACCAGTCTTGCCTTGTTCTTGATAATCAAGCCTCTGTCATCTCTTTTGTTTCTGAAAACCCACTTGGTGCCTATAGGTACTTGACCAGATGGTAGCGGACATAGGTTCCAAACCTTTTGTCTTTTGAATTGAAGCAGCTCCTCTTGCATTGATTCAACCCAGCTACTATCCTTCAAGGCATCTTCCACCTTCTTGGGTTCCATTTGGGATAAGAAGCATGAGTACAAGCAGACATTCCCATTGTGAGTTTGTCCCCTTGTTCTCACACCCTCAGAGACTTCCCCTATGATGTTTTCAGCTGGATGAGTATTGTGAATTCTGAGTCTTGGAATCACCTCCAGTTGCAAAGATAGGTCCAAGTTGGACATATTTTGCTCCGGAGCTTGAATACTTGGTCCAGCTGTTGTTTCAATCTCATTCAATGAGGACTGATTGAATGAAAGAGAAACATCATCATTTCTTTGCTGTGAAGCATCATTAACAGTTGCCTGTTCCTTCAAAATGCTGCTTCCATCAGCTTGGTGTTGTGCAGGATCACCTGAGGAGACTTGAAGATCATCAGGTGAATCCCTTGTTGAAGTTCCACTATTTCTTGAAATGGTTATGCTGTCAGATCTTTCAATAGTGGGAACTTGATTTGTTGTTGCTCTTGGAGAACTTGGAGCAGGTCTGGGAAGCTCAAACAGTTGATCTTCATCAGAATTGCTTTGAGCACCTGTTCCAGCTGAAACATTCTCACAAGATGGTTTAGAATAGTTTGGAAACAATTCTAAATCAAAAATATGATCAGGGCCATTCCCCCTAACACAAGGAGTGTGCTCATTAACTACAATGTTGGAGGATTCCTCAAATTGTTGGTTTTTAATATTATAAACCCTGTATGCTTTAGAATAGGAGGAATATCCAACAAAGATGGCATCATCTGACTTTTCAGCAAATTTTGCCAAATTGTCTTTTGTGTTAAGTATGGTACACCTGCTGCCAAAGGACCTTAGAAAGCCAATGAACGGTGGCCTCTTGTTCCATAACTCATAAGGGGTCTTTCCATGTGGCTTTACTACAAGAACTCTGTTCTGCACATAGCATGCAGTGCTGACTGCCTCTGCCCAGAATGTTAGAGGCAGCTTTGAATCAGCTAACATAGTCCGAGCAGCCTCAATAAGTGTTCTATTTCTCCTCTCAGCAACACCATTTTGTTGAGGAGTTCTAGGAGCACTGTATTGTCTGGCAATCCCTTTTGAGTTACAAAATGAGTCAAGAACAAAGTTCTTAAACTCAGTCCCTTGATCACTTCTAATTATTTTAACCTTGTGATCAACTTGATTTTCTATTTTAAGAATAAAAGATTTTAAAGTTTCAGCAGTTTCATCTTTAGTTCTTAAAAAGAATACCCATGTAAATCTAGTAAAATCATCAACTACCACAAGGCAATATGATTTCCTTCCAATGCTCATTATACTTGTGGGACCAAATAGATCCATGTGCAATAAGTGTAATGGAGTAGTGATAGAGTTAACAACTTTGGATTTATGAGAAGACCTGTGTTGTTTCCCTTTCAGGCAAGCAACACAGTTATCTTTGCAGAAAAATTCTTTTTAGGCAAACCATGTACCAAGTTATTTTTAGCCAATTTATTCATTGTCTTAAAATTGACATGACACATTCGTTTATGCCATAGTGTTGACTCATCACTATCAGCTTTGGAAAGAAAGCATGATACTTCTCCCATTGGGGAAGCATTGTTCATATCAAGCTTGTACATATCCCCTCTCCTGGGAGATCTAAGAAGCACCAATTCCTGAGGAATTGTCATCCCAGGTTTGAGGATGATGCACTCATGTTCTGTGAAAAGCATTTGATGCTTTTGATCACAAAACTGAGAAACACTTAACAGGTTGTGTTCAAGCTGTTTGACAAAATTAACTTTGTCAACTTTTAATTTTCCATTGGATATACTTCCTCTGCCAGAAATATATCCTCCGGCCTCACCTCCAAACTGGACAGGACCTCCATCATAATGTTGAAATTGTTGAAGGAGAGATCTGTTCCCTGTCATGTGCCTGGAGCATCCACTATCTACAATCCAAATGTTGTTATTCTTGTCATATGGATGTCCCTGCACATAAGGTGAGATAATTAGTTTTGATTGGAAACCCAAGCCTTATTGGTCTTGGGTTCTTCCAATGAGAGTGACATGATTGAACCAAAGTTTATGCATGGGGGTTCAATAGATGTCTTTAAAGAAGAGGTTTGGGCTACAGCATCTTCCTTGATCTTCCATTCCATCCCTTGGTTGATCATAGAAGATGAGCTTGATGAAGCTTTTGTAGCTTGGCATTCTTCCGAAGCTTCTTTCTTTTCGGAAGAGACCTTCACCACCTTTTCTTCCGAAGCAGTCTTCTTCTGGGATGGTTTCAAGGGGACTCTTTTGTGAGTCTTTGCAGCTTTCACTTCCGAAGCCTTTTTCCTCTCGGAAGAAAAGTTTTCTTCCGAGGGAAGCCTTGCTTCGGAAACAAGCTTTCCCTTTTTCACCACTTGAACCATTTGATATGGTCCAAATGTGAAACCTTCCCTGACTCCTTCTCTTTTAACATTATTTGCATAATGTGTGCTAGCAGGATTGTAGTAACAATCTTTAGCCATGTGGTTTTGCAGACCACACATTATGCATGTAATGTTAATTTTCTGGGAATTTGAGGGTTGCTGTTTCTTGTTCTTTTTCTCCTCATCAGCAACCTTTCCCTTTAACTTCTGATCCTTTGGTAGGATAGGAGTACTGGTACTATACTCCTTTCCTGAATCAGAAGGTCCAACCACCTGGAATCCTGCTGATATGAATACACCCTTTTGCTTTGGGTCTATCTTCAGCTTGGATTCAGCCACCTTCTTGGCAGTTTTCCTGGCTGCTTTAGCCCTGCTTCTTCTGGCTTTGGTGGTCAGGGTTTGATCATCATTGGCCGGGGAGGGCTCAATTACCTGTTCCTTCCCTGTGATGGTCTTGGTCTCCACAGTTGCATCACTCTTTGACTCTTTACAAGGTGGGTCAACAGATGGAACCTCTTGCTCTTCAGTACCACATCTTGGTTGTCTTATAGACTCATAAGAGTGTGGTGGAGCAATTTCATTGGTTCCCAACCCACTTTTGTTTTGATAGCAATGTTTGGAGTGAGAGGATGATGCAAGTATGGCTTGGAAGTTTTGCTCGGAAATAGCATACTTCCTGGCTTGAGCCTCAGCTGTGACAAGCTGGGCTTGGGCCTCAGTCAATTTGGATATTAAATCCTTGATTTGAGTCTTGTAGTTAGTGTGTTCATGTTTTAAAAGAGATACAATTTTCTCTAACTCCTCAATCTTCTTTTGGTAGTCAGATTCAGCTCTTTTAAAGTCAGATTTTAGCACATTTAAAGACTCAATATCGGATTTAATTTCCATATTGTAGTCCTGGTACAATTTAACCTTTGCAATACAAGCAGGGGTACAGAGATGTTCATATACCTTATTTTCATCTGTTCCTGCCATGAGTGCTTGAGCAGGAGTCACATCTTGGACCATAAAGCTCCAGTCAACTTCTTGAGCCAGAGCTGCTGTTTCAGTTGACTTCCCGTTGGGCTTTGGTGTAGAAGGATGTGAGGAGGCCTGTGAGGTTCCCGGGTTGGACTTTGGAGCCTTGCATTCCCTTGCAAAATGGCCAAGTTGGTTACAGTTGTAACACTTAGCCTTGCTCTTGTCAAACCCAAACGTGCTAGTGATTGGGTTTTGAGGGAATTGCCTTCCAGTTCTCTTAAAGAACTTCTTCGCTCTGTAGGTTAGAAGAGCCATTTGCTGGACAATGTCCACATACTCTATGTCATCTGGACTGAAGCACTCAAGATCATCAAAGCAGAATTGATGATCATTGGAGTGTCCACTCCCTGAGACAAACGCACAGCCCTCCTGAAAGGAGCTTTGCTGAGCTTGATGAGACCTTGGAGTCTCAGGGAATGTGATGTAAGGCCCAGATGAACAAGATGGCTGCTGGGAGTATGATAGGTACTGCTGAGACTGGGAGATACCTGAGCCTTCAGCAACCATTAAAGCGTTGCTAGCAGGAAGGCTCAAGGGTCTGCTTGCTTGGTGACCCTTCTTACTTTCCATTTCCAAACGGTATCCATCAAGGATCCAATAGAGTTGGGTCATGGTGAGAGTGTTTAAATTCTCTGTTCTCTTAATGGAGACACAGTAGAAAGTCCACTCATTGGGTAGAGCACTCATGAACTTTCTGGTAAGGTCTCTAAGTTCTTGAGTGATTCCCACAGATTGGAGGGAGGAGATAAGATCCATATACCTGAAATATTGCTGGCTAAAAGTTTCTCCAGTAACATAGGTGAAGTTCTCAAACTGCTGCTTCAGTGAGTCCTTCTTTGAATCATTAGAGCTCGAGTACATTTGAGCAAGTGCATCAAAGAGTTCTTTGGCTGACTTACAATGCTCAAACCCCACCATGATGGAGATTGGGATTGCGGTCACGAGAACAGTCATAACATTGCTGTCTATGTCAAGCTTCTTCCTGTCTTCATCGGAGTAGTCTTCAACAGCCTTCTCGATCATGGCACCGTTTCCACCAGCAACTTTTGGCTTGTACGGGCCATTAACGATGGACTGCCACATCTTGCTATCCTGGTATCTGATGAAGCCTTCCATTCTTCTGCTCCAAGACCTGAAGTTTTCAGGGTCGATGATGGGAGCTTTGGTCATCGTTCCCATTTCAACTTCAGATTTGATGAGGGCCATTTTTGAGTGAGGTATAAGGAGGAGTGAAAAACTGGTTTATTAGGATGGTAAGATCTCACAATCAAGAGCCTAAAAAGCTCTGATACCAATTGCAGGATCGGGTTTTGTCACTTAATACTTGTAATTCTCTCAAACTCACTTATAATATCACTCAAACAAGATGAAGCAATGCCTTGAACAAGAGTTGATAATAATATAATAAGTAATCAAAGGAACAAGCAGGAGTATTTTCAAGGTACTTGTATATATTACTTCTCAACTCAAGATTACAAGACACTTACAAGCATAGAACATGAGTTACAATGAGAAACTATATATACTAGATCCTACAGCCGGTTATACTTGATACCAGCTGGAAACCTACGACTAAAGCATATACTACAATGCTAAAGTTAAGGCATCTTAGATAAAGTATTATGTAAGATATGGTAGTCATGACATGTCCATGACTTACCTTTTGTCACCAACTAAAGATGGCAACTGTACTTAACATAAAAGGTAAACAGTAGATTAAAGTATGGTCAACTACATGGCTTTTGAGAAAACGCCATGCAGTATCTCAGAGATTTGCAGCGGACTGTCAGACAGACCATACTTATGTCTACTGGATAATAGAAGTGTCTTCCGAAGGTTAACTGGCTTCGGAAGAACAAGTTCTTCCGAAGCCACTTATACCTCGGAAGATGCTTCTATGCTTCCGAGGCTTTAAGGACTCCTTTATACTTCGGAAGTTGACTTCAGAACTTTGTCTTCATGTCTTGATTCTTCGGAAGTAACTTCTTTATCTTCGGAAGTTGGAGTTTTCCTTCGGAAGTCCCACACTTGGATTCGGAAGTCCTTTGTATGCAGTACTCAAAATCTTCTAAGTGACATGGTTTTGGTTGCAACAGCCTCTCTAGATCCAACAGATGGATTGTTGAAACATGAGGTGAGTGTAAGGGTGATATATGTGGAGAGATTATGGGTTGTGATTATGGTGATGGGATTGGTGATCTTTGTGGTTGATAGGATCGGATCTAGTTTGATCAATTAGATTTGAATTTGCAGCGGAATATAACAGAAATAAGATCAAATTCAAGCAAGATAAGTATAAATATGCAATCACACAATGACGATTATAGAGAGAGAACCTTTCTGTTAATGGAATATTTTCATTCACGCTAATGCTTCGGTTACAAAATAACTAGGTCAACATTCCTTTTATAAAGGAATCTGACGTCAGCTGATGTCACTTGATAGTGACATCTAACTGATTTAACAAACTACTGAAAATAACTAATCTACTGAAGATGTCCACAACTACTGAGGACACCTTCACAAAAAGTCTAAGTGTAAAACAAAATTACAACTACTGAAACTATAACATCTGAAGTGTAAGAACTTCAGATGTTTTACAATAATAAAACTACTGAAAAGTAAAAACATTACAACTACTTAACGGAAAACACTTCAGCTGTTTGAGACAACTTCTGAGAACTTGGTCTTCAGACTTTGTCTTCAACATATGTCTTCAGACTTTGTCTTCAGCCTTTTGTCTTCAGACTTTGTCTTCAGACTTTGTCTTCAGCTGATGTAGAAATCTTCAGTTGTTGTAATGTCTGTGGGACTTAAAGGTTTTTCTGATCTGGCTCATTCATTCTTTTGGTCCAACAAACTCCCCCTGAACCAATGCAGCCAAAACCTTTAAGCTTATTGAAGTCCCACTTATTGGCAGACGTATTTTATGGATCAGCTCAGAAATCACCAAGTCAAGCTCAGGCCAGGAAGAGGTTTCAAAATATTTGATTGGCAAAAGATGAATGGGAACTCTGTCTTGGGGAATTTGGACACAGAGCTGTTACCCCAATCATTTAAACCTACTTCCCAATGATGAGTCTGTAAGACTCTCTGACATAGGCCTCTAGAAGAACAACTTTATCTTCAATTATGAGTTCTTCAGCTTCACTCTCAAAGAAGAACTCAGGCCCATAGTACTCAGACAGGTATCTCACAGTCTTTCCATTCTTCAGCTCCACAGTTGTTATTTCTCTGTAAGCAAACTCATCAGGATGAGTACCTTCAAGTAACAACTGGAGCTCATTTCTTCTGATCTCTTCAAGCTTCTTGTAAATTAACCCCTTCTTCACCATTTTGTTTTCCAACAAAGTTTGTGGCATCATCTTAGTCTTGTAAGCTCGCTTGAAATCATCAAGGATTTCCCAGGGTGACACTACAATGACCAGCATTATCACAGCATCAACAGTCTTTCTCACTTGGCCATTATATCTACTTGGAATATTTTTCTTATGAATCCTGTCACTAACTCTGGGGTCAGGCCAAATCCTTACTCTCTCTTTCTGATACTGAAAGGTAAATCTGAGAGCATACAACCTCTGAGCATGGATCTTCATTGCTTGTATGGATGAAGACTTGGGAAATTCCTTGTCAACCATCCTTAACAGCTGCTCATCGTGTTGTTTCTGCGGTTCTTCTTCTTCAATCTTTACTTTAACCATTTGCCTTTGAGTTTCAGGAGTTATTGTTGTTGGTTGACTCCTAGGCTCAGGTTTCTTCATTTTGATCACGGCAGAGATTGGCAGACTATCCTCTTCATCACCTTCTTCTTCTTCTTCTTCCATCCTCAACACCCTTCTCTTTCTTTTAGGTGCATCACTGGTGGTAGATTGAGTGGGTTTCTTAGGTAAAGGAGTTGGTTTTGAGGGTTGTGAGGTTGGTTGTTTTGAGGGTTGTGAGGTTGATTGTTTTGGAGGTTGTGAGGTTGATTTTGAGGGTTGTTTTGGTAAGGGAGATTGTAAAGGCTGCTCTATCATTTTGTTTGTGAGGGTGGCTTTGGATAACTTAGCCATGTCAGATCTTTTCCCAGCACCAGCTTCATCCAGAGCTTCTATGATCAGACCTTTGTTGAAGGTTTCAGAAGAGCATATTTTGGTGGTTATCTCCAAAATGCTATCTCTAGACCATGACTTGACTTCAATGATAGGTCTTCCCAAGTGTTTTGATAAGAATCTGATCATAGCCTCCAATCTTTCCCTTTCTTTCTCATTGCAGCCTGCCCATCTGTTTTCAATCTCCTGAATCTCAAGCCTTCTGATCTCAGAATCAAGTTTGGTAGTATCAAAGCCTTGTCTGAAGAGCTGATCAATAATCTTGTCCATGGATCTGCTGTGTTGCTCATCAGCTTCTTTGATCATTTCCTCCAACTTCTTCTCATCCTCAGTCTATTTAGCAGCACTTTTCTTTCTGTTGTAAGTAATTATCTCTTTTCCTTTATTCTCTTTGACTTCTTCCTCTTCAACTCTCTTTCTTTTATCATCTTTCACTGACTTAGACTCCCTCTTTTTGGTTGCATTAGGTTCAGGGGTTTGAATGTCAGAAAGTTTCTTTGACACAACATCATCCACAAGGGTTTGAAGATTTGAGGAAATCCTCTCATCAATGATGTTATGGACAATAGTAGTGATGATGGGAGTGATGAGAGGTAAGGAATATTTAAAAGCAGCAACCATTTGCTCAGAGGGGTTCTATCCCTGAGAAATGGTGCCTGAAACGGAGGCTGGTGGCTTATTTGATGAGAGTGGCTCAGTGTTTGGGAGAGCTTCAACAGAAGCTGCTATCTGTGGGTTAATTGGGGCAGATGGACTTGATTGCTGAGACATTTTGGCAAGCAGTTCTTGTAATCTGCAAACCTCAGCCTCAAGAATGGTGTTTTGGGCTAGAACTTCAAAGAAAAAGCCCAAGTCATCATCAGTGTTAGCTGAATCAGCTGACCTCCTGAGTAAATCAGGATGAACATGTGCTGAGTGTAGATCACTAATCACATGTGCCCCTTTGTCTTGGAACTGGGGACTTTCTGCCTCAGGATGAAGTCCTTCATTGGCAGTTGCCTCTGGTGAGGTCTTAGAGATGATACCAGCTTCATCCTGTTCACGTGCTGAAACAGGGGAAGAGGTAGCCTCACCAGATGTTCTAGTCTCCTCATCTACACTGGGAGATTGAACTTTATAATCCCTATGCTGTGGGTTGTCAACTACATTATAATCCTCTCCCTCAGCTGTTGAGGTTTTCCCAGTGTTAATAGGTTTCTGCAGTTGGGCTTGTAGAGGAATGTAGTTGAGTCAGCACTTGTGCAATGACTGCAGTTGGGCTTGTAGAGGTGGTTTCAGTGGGAGATAGAGGTGAAAAGGATTGCACCTGGGGTGAATGCTGCTCTTCAATGGCAATCTTCACAAGTGAGAGAGATTCCAGTAATATGGCTTCCCCAATGTTGGTTGCATCAGGATCCTGTTGAGAGGATACCTGAGCGGTTTCAGCTGGTGGAGTCGTTGAAACTACAAGGGGATTAAGACTAGTAGTTTCATCCTGCGTTTGTGTTGCAGGGGCATCATCAGGGGACTCAACTCCCTGAGTAGCCTTTTTGGGTTTCTTGGATTTTGGTTTGGAGGGGACTTTAGATCTGGAGGTGGAGGCTGTGGGTTCCCTCTGCTTGGGTTTTAGCAGTTTGGCAGCCTCTTTGAGTTGTGGATTGGAGTTGTGCCTGGAGTATACTTCTGGCAAAACTACCAGAGCATGGACTCCAAGGCCAACAAGGCCATCAGATTTTAATTGATTAAGAATGATGGCCATAAGAAACCTTGGATATAATATCCATCTATTAGGCACAGGTTTCATTGCCAAATCTTTTAATTCCAAAAATATTATTTCAGAAAAATTTAGGCTTTGGCGTTCAAGGAAAGAATACAATACCTATTGCCACCTGGATGACATTTGATCCCATGAAGATGTTTTGGGGGCAAGACAGACATTGATCATACGGAAAATGAGCCGCTCAGCATCATGGAAGTGCTCAAAATAGTAGTAGCACTTAGGTCACCCTCATAACCATGATTAACAAAGGATAAATCAATGGTGCCTTTGGGGTATCTGGTGACATAGGTGGCATCATTCAGGTCTAGGGTTTGACGAATGATCTCAAAAGTGATGACCACCTGTTTCTGGTTGACAAACGACTGGAGAGTGATCGAGTCATCATTCTCTGCAGTATGAACAGTGACGTTTGTCCAAAATTGGCAAAGGGTATCGGGATAGATGGTAGGATTCAAGAGAAAGGCTGTGCGATATTGGGAATCAACCATCAAATCAATGGCAGCATCAAACTTGATCCAAAAGGCTGATTTGGTAAGGTAAGCGACACAGTTGTGTCGAGGTTTGATTTGCATGGTCGCCATTAATGGAAGATGAACGTTTGGAAAGTGAGTTATGAAAAGTTTGAAGTTAGGGTTAGGAATTTATAGGTTATGAAACGGCTAAAAGAAAACAACTGAAAGTTTTGGTGTGAGTCATCAGTTGTTAGAAAATAACTGAAGACATGGTTTTAACTTTCAGATGTTGTAAACAACTGAAGACTTGGTGTTGGTCAACAGTAGTTGTAAACTACTGAAGACTTGGTTTTGGCTTCAGTTGTTTTGAAATGAAACAGTAGTTGTTGTCGTCAATTCACAAAGTTCAGCTGTTTCAATGACCTTAACACTTACTCATCAGATCATCTGATTTTCAGATGTTTCATTGGTCATCAGTACTTATCTATTATAAATGACATCAGTAGTTTGAACTATATCAGTACTTTTCTACAAATGAAGTACTTCAGTACTTTTAAGTAGTTTAGTCTTCAGTAGTTATAAAAACTGCTGAAGATAAAATGACTTATCAGCACTTATTTTTGACAGCATTATACTAATGCTCATCAGTATTTATTGACTAAGAGCATCAGTAGTTGTCAAATTATTCTAGTTGCAGCATACCAAGCCTGAGTACAAGATTATGAAAAGTTACACTGTCCAAAGGCTTAGTAAATATATCTGCAAGCTCATCAGCACTAGGCACAAACTTTGGATCAATCAGACCTTTTTCATAACAATCCCTGATAAAATGATGTCTGATCTCAATATGTTTGGTCCTAGAATGCTGGACAGGATTCTTAACAATACAAAGAGCTGAAGCACTATCCATTAGTAAAGGAGTCTTAGTCTTTGTAATGTCATAATCCAATAATTGATTTTGAAGCCAGAGTACCTGAGATGTACAGCTTGCAGCTGCAATGTACTCTGCTTCAGCTGTGGATGTAGCAACTGAAGTTTGTTTCTTACTCTGCCAAGAAACTAAACAGTTGCCTAGAAATTGGCATCCACCAAAAGTTGATTTTCTGGTTAACTTACACCTTGCATAGTCACTATCAGAGAAAGCAACTAATTTGCAAGAGTGCCCAGTGGAATACCAAAGTCCTAGAGATTGAGTTCCTTGCAAATATCTAAAGATCCTCTTGACTGCAATCATATGGGAATCTTTAGGTGCAGCCTGAAATCTAGCACAGACACAAGTTGCAAACATAATATCTGGTCTAGAAGCTGTAAGGTACATCAAGGAACCAATCATACATCTGTAAAAAGTTTCATCAACTGCTTCACCTTTCTGATCAGCATCCAGTTGTGTGTTGCTGCACATGGGAGTAGAACAAGGTTTACAGTTTTGTAAGTCAAACTTGGTTAACAAATCTTTTGTGTATTTTGACTGATGAATGAAAGTTCCATCAGCCATTTGTTTGATTTGCAAACCCAGAAAGAACTGTAATTCTCCCATGGCACTCATAACAAACTTTTGTTGCATCAATTTAGTAAATGCATCACACAACTGTGGATCAGAGGATGCAAAAATAATGTCATCTACATAAATTTGAACAAGGAGCTTATGCATGCCTACTTTCTTAATGAACAAAGTTTTATCTATGGAGCCTCTAGTGAAATTATTTTGAAGAAGAAAGTTAGATAGTGTTTCATACCAGGCTTTGGGTGCTTGTTTCAACCCATAAAGAGCCTTATCAAGCTTATACACCCAATCTGGATGTTTATGATCTTCAAAACCTTGTGGTTGACACACATAAACCTCTTCTTTTATTTTACCATATAAAAATGCACTTTTGACATCCATTTGAAAAACTTTAAGGTTATGGAAAGCAGCATAAGCTAAAAACAATCTGATTTCCTCCAGTCTGGCTATAGGGGCAAAGGTTTCATCATAATCAATACCTTCTTCTTGTGAAAACCCCTATACAACCAGTCTGGCCTTGTTCTTGACAATTTGGTATTTTTCATCAGTTTTATTCCTAAACACCCATTTAGTGCCTATTGCACACTTACCTTGGGGTAGAGGAACCAGTTCCCTCACTTGCTGCTTTTGAAATTAAAGAAGCTCAAGCTGCATGGCTTCAACCCATCCATTGTCCCTTAATGCAACATGATAATTCTTTGGCTGTTGCTGACTGATGAAGAGAGCATAGAGACAGAAATTGTACAATTGACTTCTTGTTGAAACACCAACATTAATGTCACCAATGATCTGGGACATGGGATGATTCTTCAATTCTTGATACTCAATAATATCTATGCAAGTGTTTGTAGGAGATTCAGCAGCAACAGATGTTGATTCAGATTCTTGAAACCTAGACTGAGATGGCAGGTCAAATGAAGTAGAGGATTCAGAGATTTCATCAGCATTTGTTGTGGATGGAACTGCTGAAGCTACAGGAACATCAAGTGTAGTAGAGACAGGCAGATGATCACTACAACTTGCATTTAGGCCATCAGATGGAGATGATGGAACTTCAGAAACAATAACAGATGGAGACTGATATGGAACATATTGCAGTATGTCCAAATCAAACAACTCTATAGGGTTTTGAGGAATTTTGTCTTTTGGAGATTCATTAAACTTGACATGCAAAGTTTCTTCAACAATCTTTGTTCTGCAATTAAAAACTCTGTATGCCTTGCAAGTAGATGAATACCCAACAAAATACCCTGCATCCACCTTGAATTCAAACTTCTGAAGTGGATTCTTTGTGTTAAGAATATAACAGGGACACCCAAATGCTCTATAGAATGAAATTAGAGGGGCCAAATGATGTAATAACTCATAAGGAGTCTTCATCAACCTCTGATTCACTAATACCCTATTCTGTACATAGCAAGCTGTGTTGACAGCTTCAGCCCAAAAGGTTAGTGGCAAACCTGAGTCAGCCAACATTGTCCTTGTGGCTTCAATAAGGTTCCTGTTCTTTCTCTCCACCACTCCATTTTGCTCAGGAGTTCTTTGAATGCTATATTGTCTCTTGATTCCCTAAGACAAATAGAATTCATCAAGAGTGTGATTCCTAAACTCTGTGCCATTATCACTTCTCACACATTTGACTGGAAGTGAATGCTGCTTTTCCACATGCAGCACAAAATACATGATGATTTGAGCAGCCTCATCCTTGGAATGCAAGAAGAAAGTCCATACATATCTGGAATAATCATCCACAATTACCAGACAGTATTTTTTCTTTGCCATACTCATTACTCTAACAGGACCAAAGAGATCCATATGCAGTAATTGCAAGCAGGCAGTGGACTTGGGTTCTTCTATTGGAGGGAATGAAACTTTGTGTTGCTTCCCTTTTAAGCAAGCTGGACAGTTATCATCACATTTGAACTCCTTCAATGGCAAACCTCTCACTAAACCATGATGAATAAGCTGATTCATGTTCTTAAGATTCACATGACCAAGCCTTCTATGCCATAGTTCAGATTCTTGAGGAGAGGCTTTGGAGAACAGACATGGATGGCCATTAAGATCAATTTTCTTTGATAAATCTAAGGCATATACTCTTCCAATCCTGTTGGCCTTCAGGAGAGTATATTCATCCAATATCTTGTCAATCTTGTTCAAAACTTTGGAAGACAGAATCCGACAGTTTTGACTTGTGAAAAGTGCAACATGCCCCTTATCACACATTTGACTGACACTCAGGAGATTGTACTTGAGGTTCTCCACATGGTTAACATCATCAAACCATATTTCCCCATTTGAGACAAATCCTTTTCCTATGATGTAACCTTTAGCATCATTTCCAAAAGAAACAAATCCCTTCTTCCCTTGAGAATAATCATGAAGAAGAGAGCTGCTCCCTGTCATATGCATAGATCCTCCACTGTCTACATACCAGATGCTTCTTTGGCATGCTGAAGAACCCTGCATTTTTCACAAAAAATAGTTAGCCTTTGAGACCCAAACCTTTTTGGTTTTGGGTCTATTTTCATCAACAGATTTTAAACTAACTGATTTTGCATGATTAACAGCCTTTGAAGATGTAGATGGTGTTGAAAAGGATTCCTTTGATTTTGGCTTAGGCGTCCTTTTCAGTGGTTTAATCACAGAAACATCTAATTGGTTAACTCTCCCCAATAGATGTTGAACCATCATAACAAGTTGTGTCTGATTGGTTGTCAAAGTTTTCAACTCAGTGGACACATCAGTACTTGTTGGTGATTTGTTCTTGTGATTCACCACATTCTTCTTTTGAAAAGACACAGACTTAGTCTGAGTTTTTGATATTCCATGAGGAATATTTGCAGCTGTTGTGTGACAAACCACTTCCTTCTTTGTAACTTTTTGGAAAAACTTTGGTTTATCAGATTGAGATGATTGTGGTACAAACTTGGTTTGAAATTCATCTTTCATTTTACGCATTTTCTTCTTAATGATTTTCTCTTTGTTGAATTTTAAACCCTTGTCATACCAGCATTCATCAGTAAGATGATTAAACAAACCACATATTTCACATGGCTTTCTTTTCATCTTTTGTTGATCAACTGCTGAAGATGATGAAACTACTGAAGATTTGTTCTTCAGTACTTTCTTCCTTTCAGTACTTTTGGGAATTACTGAAGGATTTGCAACAACTGAAGATTTGTTCTTCAGAAGTTTTCTATCAGTACTTTTGAGATTCCTGACAGACCTTTCAGCAGTTGTCAAGCAATGCTTGTTTTCCTATGATTTGAAATGCTCTTCAGGTGTTGTGTTTTGCCCTTCAGTACTTTGAGTACCTTGTGGGACAGCACCTGAATTACTCAGTTTCTTCTTGATCATGTGTTTAGAAGCAGTGAGACCATCAGCAATTTGATTAGCTGAGGTAATAACACTGACTTCATCCTCTGATTTTGAATTATCACTTGAGGATGAGACACATGATGATGTGGTTTGGGAATTACAATCATCCTCAGATTTTACTTCTAGCTTGGGAGTAAAATCTATAGGAGGTATGGTATGATTATACCCAATCCCAAACTTCACATTAGAAGCTGTTTGCTTACTGAGAAGCATTTCAAATCCCTTGCATGAAGTTACCCAACGTTCACAATTAACTTGAATAGCTACAAGTGTTTCTTTGAGATTCTTGTGATTTTCCAAAATGACCTCTACCTTTACTTTTTCATCAGTGATTTGACATTTTAGTTTATAAATCTCCTCATCCTTCTCTTTTAGAACAGACTCAAACTCAGCTTTTCTTTTGGAAATTGCTTTTTCTAGGTCAAGGTTTTGATTAATTAAAGCTACATTTGCTTCACTAATTGAAACAAAAGCAGCTATGCATGACTCAGAACATAACTTGGCCTTAGCCTCAGAAGATACCTGTGGTATCTGTGATGATGAAGGATTTCCATCAGTAGACTCTAGGGCCATTAGAGCAAGATTTTCAAAAGGGTTTTCACCACCATGTTGACCAGCACCAGCAAATAATTGTTCAGAATAACCAGAGACATCATCTGGTAAGCTGCTCTAGTCAACAACCTCAGGGGTGAAAAAGCTCTGATGTGATTGAGATTAAGATTGTTAATTTGTTTGAGATGGTTGAGGATCAGGTAGAGCATGTGGTTGTTGAGCCATGGGTACAGGAACCTGACTAGACTGAGGCATGTAAAAACATGGATAAGGATATGGCATTGGACTTTGAGGAACAAAGAATGCAGGAGATGATTGATGTTGTGAATGATGATCAGAACTGGTAGAATGTTGCCCTTTGGATTGTGAGCTATTGCTTGGAAAAGTCACAAAGGGTGTAGATGAGTTAGATCCAGATGATCTACACTCTCTAGCAAAATGTCCAAGTCTATGGCACTTGTGACATCCCAACTTGCTCTTATCAAAACCAACTTTGGTTTTGCCAGAGAGACCAGGGAATTTTCTACTTGTTCTTTTGTAAAACTTTTGAGATCTGATATTGATCAATGCCATTTGGCTCAAAATATCCATCTCTTCCAGATCATCATCAGCAATTCCTTTCAAATCATCCATCAGAAAACACAAGTTATCAACACTAAAACCTGAGTTACCCTCAACTCCAACAAAAGCATGATTTCAACTGTTTGAAGAGAAATCAATATGCTCATCATAGGAACTTTCAGATAAAGCATATTCAGACTCATGACCAACCAGAGCAGTGTTTCCTGGTACAAAGTCATCAGGGAGCTTTCTAGATGAAGACAGTTTCCTTTTCTGTTCTATCTCTCTCTCAAATGTTAAGAGTTTCCCATGAAGTTGGGTGAGAGATAGAGTATCCAGATTTGCACTGGAGCGTAGGACAATGGTATAAGTGTCCCATCTCTCAGGCAGGGATCTGAGGAATCTGTTGTTCATCTGGCTGTTTGTATATTTGTGACAACCGACCTCCAGGTTGTTACCCTAACCCTAGATTACTTGCATCATTATCCATGCTATGAGTACTAATAATTGAAACTATACAACCCTAATATGAAATTGGAATCAATTCTTGCTATTTGATGTAAATTATGATTTCATGTGATTTTTACTTTTAGTTTTTAACCAATTTAGGTTTCTACTTTTTAGAAAATTCGTGCCCGGGAATATTGATTAGTCACCCTAGCTAGAATTAAGAATATCATTTGAATCAATTAAAAATATGTGTACACACCCACACACTTGAAATTTCGGTTCTAGCATGCATTATCATGCATAAGACAATTTACTAACTAACAATTTTAAATACTACACTACAAATAATTACCACCTAATACTATTTTTTTTTAAAAAGAAAAATTAAAACAAAATGCCTCACTAGAGGCCAAATTTCGGCCACCTCCCCTTGCCCAATGCAATCTCTTCTACACCACCTACACACCCACCACTCCCCTCTCATGCAATTCTCCATTTTGCAAGACACACTTCTTCTACTCCTCTTCTCTCTCTCATTTTCGAAAACCATCAGCTGAACCCATCTCTACCTCTCAAAATTCTCTCCATTTCAGCCTCCTTTCCAGCTCCAAAATCGTGAACAACAACAACAACAACCATCGGCTAGCAGCAAACCGCAAGGAAGGTGACTTTTGGTGATGTTTTGAGGTTTGGAACGTGCAATACTTGAGGTTCCAGCTTTTGTTCGAGATTCTCCAGCCTCATCCAAGGAGATTTCATCCATTCACGACCATCCACACCTTCTAAACCGTGAGATACATCAAGTGTAAGCTCACTATGTTCGGTTTTGGTCATTTCTCAAGTTTAACTTCATTGTTCACCTAAAAACCTTACTTTTTCTTGTTGTAACAGAAACCTCTCACCCTCACCTTGTTCTTGAAGAGTTCCCAACATTCTTGAAGGTATATCACATGATATAATGGTCAATCTAAGGGGTAGAACCCGATTTACCCCTTGAAAACCCTATTTTGGTGTTTTTGGCAGTATCAAACTTGTGTATCTTGTAACCCTTCAAAACAAAACGTGTAACCTGCTCAAAATGACTTTTAAGACACCCCAATAATCTGATTTTTAAGTTAGATGAAGTTTTGGCAATGAATAAACTTAAGTTACCATGAATCACACATGTGTAATGGTCGGTTATGGCATATTTTCACCTCTTGAAACCTTTGTATGTGTAGAACCTTTAGGCAACGTGTTGGGACTGTTATTTCAGTAAGTTTTAGTGCATATTAAGTTAAATAAAATGGTTTGACATCTGGAACAAAATACATAATGTGTTTAGGCCCATTTTGGTCACTTTCGGGACCCGAAAACGGGTTAAAATGACTTAAAAACAATAAATCTTGAACTATAAACTTTTTAAAAAGAATTCCAGGTTCATTAAGGATTAATAAAGTGTTCTGGTGCTAATGAGAATTTTTAGTGGTCAAATGGTATTTTAAATGGATTTTAAGTGAAACCGGGTGTAAACCGAGAGGCGTTTTTTAAGGAAAATATACGATAAATGGGTTAAATGTTACAAATTATAAAAATCATGATTTTCCAGTATGTTAAAAGATAAAATAACCTCAAAAGTAAAATGGTTGGTCAAACAAGCTTTTAAAATGGTCAAACCCGACTAAAAACGCATTTTTAACGGTTTAAACGTAAAAACGGGTCTTTAAACTACTAGGGGCAAATTTGTGATTTAAAAGGTTGGAAACTTATTAAAATGACTTTAAAAAGTTATCTACTGGTTTTAGACTCAAAAAGGCGAAAACTCATAGATAACCATTTTTAAACCGTTCGGTTTTACCGTAACCGGCAACGTTAAACGCGTAATTTACAAACCGAGTCCATAAACTGAAATTTTGGTTATAAATTCTTAAAACTAAGTTGAATTAAGGTCTTGAACCTGATTTTTAAGAATAGAGGTCACATAATGCAAGAAACTAATCTTAAGGGTAGAAAATGTCAATTTTGAAACTTCAGGGGCAAAACTGTAAATTTTGCAAAACTTCATAACCGACTCCCATGAGTCCATTTGCCCCCTTAAATGGCATAATTACTATATATTCTTGGTTTAGTAATGTAGAAACCTTTGATTTCATGAAAAACCATGACTTTCCATAAAAGGAACCTTTTATACAAACCCTAACTGAATCAAAGCCGAACCGTCCATTTAAGTCTTAGGCACTATTGTTGCTCCTTAAATAGGTTTAGAGCAGTAGCTAATCACTTAATATACTTATGTTAGGGTGCTAGACTTGAGACATTCCCGGCACGCAAAGAATTTCTTTTTGCTTGATATCTAAGGTGAGTTCTAGTGATTCCCCTTTTTACTACTGTTTTGGGATGGAACATGCTCTACTTTTATGAACTATGATTGTGCTTTATTTGATGATACTATGTGGGATTGTGGTTACCTGCTAATTCTTATATCATGATCATTAATTCTTTCGTGAACCGCTTGATTTATATGGATAGATCTATTTGGGGAATCCCCCATACACAGTGGCTTCCGTTCCAGGAAGGTTACCCCACTGAGATCCTGAGGGATCATTGTGGCATGTAACAAGTTTTGTTAAGATTCTATGGTGAACCATCCGGGCAGGTAGGGTTCACTGGTACGGGGCTCAGTTTCTTCCTTCGGGAATATCCGGTAAAACACAACTTTAGAAGAGGCTAACCGGGACTGAGTGCAGGGTTGATTATGATTTTATTTCTCCCACGATGATAAACAATGATTAGTTTTCTTTTAATCAAAGAAGGATTTATTAAGTCCTTTTGTTTTTGAACTTTAAGCACTTGAATTCACCAACTTTATAGTTGACACAATTTTCTTTTGAGCATGTTTCAGGTAATGTTTGAAGAGATCCTAGCTGTTTGAAGACCTAGACTTATCCCCGTGACATGGCATTGGCTTATTTCCTTGATGAAACATTTGAACAATTTATATTTTGTGTTAAGCAAATACAATTTCATTTTTATGGTTGATTGTAAAACTGTTTTGGGGCTTGATGTGTATCTAGTCCCGTTACCTTTTTTTAAAACTTTAATGCCATGTGATATTCTCTCCTTTGAGCTCTTATAATGGTTTGTTTCCGCTGCCATATGTTGTTGCTAGTCTGTGACGTCCCACCCTATCTGGGCCCGGGGTGTGACAATATTCATGTTGAACCATTTTTAGCTCAGATATCAAACAGGAAAATCGCTCAAACTGTTGAGTCAATGTCTCACCCTTCCTATGAGAGAATGTCTCATATTACTGGGCAAGGATTTCTCTATTGTTTGCTAAGACCTCATCAGTTCCTCCAAATTGTTCTTTCAGAGCAACCCAGAGATCATGAGCAGTTTCATGATGCATAAGCCCAGAGTAGATTTCATTAGCAAGTGCCATGGCCAGAATTCCATGGGCTTTAGCATCAATTTCAAACAGCTTTAAATCCTCATCAGAATATTGTTCCTTCTTCTTCGGAACCATCTCATTGGTTTCAGGATTACTCACCATAGGCTTATATGGTCCATGAACCACTGACTTCTAACAACCTGAACTGTTAACAGACAGGTGATGGAGCATTCGGCGTTGCAATATGTTATACTCACTCCTAACAAGCATCGGAGGCTTAGTTGAGGAGCCAGTATTATGAGGATCATTGATTGAAGTAGTCATTTTCACCAATTCAACCAAATTCAATGAGACTAAAATCAGTCTAGCTTAAAAACTCAACAACACAATTTGAATCTCAAATTAATTGACCGGAAGCGACAAAAAATCAAACTCTATAATCAATTCTTGCAAATTTGCTAATTCGATCAAACTTAGTTATCAAAAGAGCAGTTTCAATGATCATGTTAAATCGATCAATGATTAACCAGCTCTGATACCATTTGATAGGATCGGATCTAGTTTGATCAATTAGATTTGAATTTTCAGCGGAATATAACACAAATAAGATCAAATTCAAGCAAGATAAGTATGAATATGCAATCACACAATGACGATTATAGAGAGAGAACCTTTCTGTTAATGGAATATTTTCATTCACGCTAATGCTTCGGTTACAAAACAACTAGGTCAACATTCCTTTTATAAAGGAATGTGACGTCAGCTGATGTCACTTGATAGTGACATCTAACTGATTTAACAAACTACTGAAAATAACTAATCTACTGAAGATGTCCACAACAACTGAGGACACCTTCACAAAAAGTCTAAGTGTAAAACAAAATTACAACTACTGAAACTATAACATCTGAAGTGTAAGAACTTCAGATTTTTACAATAATAAAACTACTGAAAGGAAACTACTGAAAAGTAAAAACATTACAACTACTGAATGAAAAACACTTCAGCTGTTTGAGACAACTTTTGAGAACTTGGTCTTCAGACTTTGTTTTCAACATATGTCTTCAGACTTTGTCTTCAACCTTTTGTCTTCAGACTTTGTCTTCAGACTTTGTCTTCAGACTTTGTCTTCAGACTTTGTCTTCAGCTGATGTAGAAATCTTCAGTTGTTGTAATGTCTGTGGGACTTAAAGGTTTTTCTGATCTGGCTCATTGGTTCTTTTGGTCCAACAGTGGTGATGGTATAGGTGTGGGCATGAAAGGTGAGGCTATATCAGCTTCATGAACTGATGGCCCAGTGTGAAGATCACCCCCTACATCAACCTGGGGTGACACTATCCTCTATCCTTCATCCCTTTCAACAACTTGCTCATTAGTAGTTTGCTGATCATGAGCAGCTGGTTGTTCTTCTTGATTTGGCTCATCCACAGTAGCCTCTTGTTCTTCAACACATTCTTCTGGATTAATGTGTTGAAGCATCCAGGGTAACAAAGGAAAGAAGATTCTACTGTAGAAATTCCTAGGATCTCTCTTCTTGATGTACTTGTATGACTTGGCATTATAATGAGGAATATCCAGCACAGATCCTTCAGGTACAATATCAGGGAATGCTTCATTAATGAGACATTGCAAGAACCTTGGATACATTAGGAACATATGTATTCTCCCTTCCTTAATGTTTGATACCAGACCATTGAACACATAGGCAGACATGTTAAATGGCATGTTGGTGCACAAAGCACATATAGCAGATGATGTTGTCAATGGAATGTCATTCCATTCCTCGTTGGTAAAGATGAATTAGGAACCTCCATTATAAGTCAACTAATCCTTTTACAATCTGCTTGCCTTCATATCCTCCCTCATCATCCTCAAACTCTAAGGGAGTGTTGGCATCATCACCAAACTGCAGACACTGTCTCACAGTTTGTTTAGTTATGGCCAATGTGTGATCATCAAAGATTCTTCCAGACATAGTCCTTACACCATCTATCTCTATCACCTTAGCAGTGCTCTAAAAAGACCTTATGAATCTCTCATAAATAACTGGTCTAACTTTAATTGCAAGAGCAACTCTGGTAGTGGATATAAATCTGATCATGTCTCTGAGACCTTCTGCCTCGGGTACATCAGGGTCAAGATAACCGCTGACATTATGGAGCTTGCTCCACGTGAGATTTGCCATGTACCCTGCATTAGAGGCATATGAATTAGATGATTTGATAATACTTATCAGATTGTAAAGCATACATCAAGTAAACATTTTCAGTTTGACTTTTGATGGTCAAAATTGACCGTTTGTATGTTTGTTCGATAGGAATCATGCCTATGCTTGATGTTATCATGAATAATCACTGTTTTTGTTTTTCATGTTTGGAGTGATTATATTTGTTGTTTTTAACCTCTTTCAACTCTTAGATTCAAGATTTTATTTCAACATTTTCAATCTTTTGTTAGGCTCTGTTCATACGATGAACAAGGTTGTGAAAATCACTTGTTGGTTATTATCTTCTTAGTTAAAATGTTCATTGTAGTTGAAAATGATCATCATTTCTTAATCCAAGTCTGATTTTGAGTTTCCTTTCTTGACCTAGGGTTCTAAGTTCATCATTGGTTCAAAAGTCAGACATTTTAGGTCATAAAATTCAAAGATTATCACCTTTTCTTTGATACTACAATTGTAGTGAATCGAAACTGAGGACTAATCAGAGGAAATGAATCATAGAACACAGGTTTGATGATTGTGATGATGAATGAGTCTCTCAAATTTGAAAAGTATTAAATGACCTTTTGAAATGGCTTTAAATAGTCAATTAATGTTTTTTACAAAATTGTTACAATTTTCAAAACAAATGCGGTCAATTTTTAAATTCATTGTAGCAAATGTGGAAGAGTTTTGTTCATCAGCATTTGTGTACTGTTACAAATGCGGAAGAGAAAAACTTAAGAGCATTTGTTCATTGTAGCAAATGCGGTTGATAGGTTCAAATGGATCGATCTGTGATTTTTATCAAGCAATTGACAATTATATGAACAATGTAATCAAAACAAACAAATATCAGAAAAATTCATAGCATTTTCATTGATATTAGAAGGATTACAAAAGTGCAATTGAGAGAATATGAAAATATCTCCAAAAGTCTTAACCTGCACTAAAACAAGCAATCCTATTTATACTAATAACAAGAAAACAATAAGGAACATATATTTATATAATAAGTCCCTACACTATGACAAAAGCTAATCTAAAGACTAAAATGCTAATCTTTCTAGGGTTCCATCAATACTCCCCCTAAGATTTGCATTTGTCTTCAGCAAAAGAAGTCTTCTGGTTCTTCCTTGATCTTGAACATCGGATTTTCTTTATATAACTCTAGTTCTTGAAGAGCTTTCTTTATGGAAGACTTGAACTTCTCAGCTAGAGTTCCTTGCTCCGGCTTAGAGTCATTTGTCTTTACCTCCATTGCTTCCATTATCAAAAATGTTTCTTTAGATAAACCTGCAATGTCAACATTAGCATACATCTCTATTGGCTTTGGATTCTCTTTGGTGTAGATTTCCAATAATCCATTGCTTGAAATTCTCATGAATTCAATATCTTTGATGTCTTTCTTCACAATATTAGCATACGCCATCACCTTCCTCAAAGATATTCTCTCCATTGCTGCATTCATTACTTTGATTATAGTCATAAAATACTTTCTATCATTTTCAGCTTCAACAGAGGATACTTGATCAAATTTTTGATTTGACAAAAATGATATGTAACTTGGATGAAGTAACTTTGGCTCAAAAACTCCAAACAAGCTTATCATGTCGTTCTCCCAGTCATCTTCATCTCTTACAAGCTTTAAATGAAAAGTATCAGAATCATAAAACCATCTTTTGATTGGTTTTGATGTCTGAGTACCATCTATCACTTTCAGACTAGGATTGGTTACTTTCTCAAAGAATTGATCTCCAAAGGCCTCTAGATATTTATCTGCCATTTCAGATCTAGACTTACTCTACTTCTCATCGCTTCTCAAAGTATCAAAGTATGCCTATCCTCTTGATCACTTCTAGTTTTCAAAAAAGATGGCATTCTGGAGATTCCTCTATCAAGTAGGTTTACAAAATTTTCTCCTCTGGCAGCCTTTGATGGAATAATGAGAGGCAACTTATGCAATTCTTGTAGATCTTGTACTGGGAGAGTAACAATGCTAGAATAAAATGATACACATCACAAATTGCATTTACTCTCTTTATCAGAAAAGCATCAAACACCTCATCATACTTCCATGCAACTATCTTCACTTCTTTTGTCTTATCAGGCACAATCATAGCATTTAACAGCTCTGAAATAGATTGTCCTATTTGCAACATATTTCTCACTAAGTCTCCAGTAGATCTTGCTTTGTTCCATAGTTGCTTTTGATTCAAATCAACTTTGTAAGCTTGGTGCTCTATGTTGGGAAACATTTACATCAATTATTTTCTTCTTTCGTGAGTTTTTCATACTAACTCCATTGATTTTATCTCTTGAGGCTTCAAAATCTTTGTTCTCTGAGGATTATCCATGTCAAGTACAATCATCTTATTATACATCTTTTCTGTCTGTTTAAAGCTTCTCACTAACTTCCTCAATTATTCCCCTTGTAATCTTTTTAGTCTTTTCCATGGATAGTTTCTTGATTGCAACCACATACTCAAAGCAGGTATACTCATATCATCAGGATCAGGATGGTGCAATTCCTTCTCAGGAATATCATCAATATTGATACTTTCACTCATAGAGCCCATTCTCCATGTTTTTTAGACTTATCTCATTTTGATCAATAGGTGTTGTTGATTCTGCTATCATGCACTTCTCATATTCTTTATTAATTTGAGATACAGTCAGTCCATCCAAGAATACTCTATTGTACTTCTGTCTGACTAGATAATTGTATCTGTCTTCAAAATCAATAGGTATATCATCTTGAACAACAGGAGATTTAACAAAATCACATACATCTTCATCTTCTAGCATCTCGTCATACCATTCGTCTCGTAGATCAGGATCTAAATCGTCAAGTGCTTCTATTCTTTGTTGCATTTCAGTTTCTTCTAAATCTTCAGCTACATTAGCAATCTTTTGAACTTTAGAAGGAACTGATGATGGTTCAACTTCATCTATCTTTCTCTTTCCTTTTTCAGCTTCAGTGAACTTTCCATATTGAATCTCTTGATTTTCTGGTAAAGTCTCTTTCTCACCAACCTTTCCTTCATTTTGTTTCTCTGGCTCTTTCAAACTTTCTTTTAACATTTCTATCTCTTCACACATTCTTTTTACCTTTTCTTCAAGATAAATCATCATGATGTTTTTCTTTTCATCATTTGCTTTTAACAATGCATTTTCTTCTTTTAATCTTTCAATTACTTCATTTTGATCTGCAATTTTGGCTTTCAACTCATCAATTATTTCTAAGTTCTCATCGATTTCTGTTTGCACACAAACATCATTTGTTTGTTTTAATTCCTTCTCTTTCTCTCTCTTTCATAACTTCCACACTTGGTGATTGCACAGGAGAAACAACATACTCTGTGATAGGCTCCGACCATATAGACTCAAAATCAAAGGCTTGATTAAAATCAACATTATCAATAGTTTCATTTTCAACATGATCATCATTTCTTTGATCATTCACTGCAGTATCAAAACATCATTAGCATTCATTTCCTCTGCATTATCATCTCTATGATCAGACATTGTTTGATCATTATCCATTTGTTGAATGGTTTCTTCATTATTAACTTCTATTTCACCTTCTTGATCATCACCTTGATTGTCATCATCATCATCATCAGAAGAACTTTCATCATCATATTTTCCTCATCATCATTATCTTCTTCATCATCAGCATTAGAAGAACTTTCACCATCATCATTTTCTTCATCATCATTATCTTCTTCATCATCAGCATTAGAAGAACTTTCATCATCATCATCATTTTCTTCATCATCATCAGATTCTTCAATAACTTCTTCAATAACATCTTCAATAAGATCATTAGGATTCACAGGCTCATCCTCAGTCAAATGAAAATGTTTTTGATTAACATCAACAATATCATTAGCTACATTTCTCATATACTCAAACAAAGGTACATTATCAGCTCCTGTAATCACAACAAGTCTCTTATACACCACCTCAGACATATGCTCTAACTCAAGTGTATCACCTTGTATACCATAAGCATGAATGTCTGGATATTCTTCATTTATGATCAACTGGAGAAATCTAGAATACATTAAGTACTTATTTCTTTTTCCTTTCTCCAAATTGAATATGAATCCATTCATAATCCACTTAGCCATGTTGAATCTTCTATTAGTGGCTATTGCTACTATTGGAGATGCTATATCAACTGGAAATGAGTTCCATCCTGCACTTCTCTTTGACAACAGTGCTGAAAAATATAGCACAACAACTTCCAATGATTGTAAACTCTTGCCCTAATGAATTGCTTCTTTGGAATGTTATCTGGGTGACCAATATGCATGAATATCTCTCTACATTCATTAAAAGTGTATTCAGATAAATCTTGATCATCATTTTCACCCAGTCTTAAAGCACTCCTTATAGATTCTTGAGAGACTTCAATCATTCTATCATTAGAAATGAATCCTCTCAAAACTTTCCTTCTATTATCATCAAGCTCAATCTCTGCTATTCTCCAGAACTTCTTGATCAATCTTGCATATATTGCTGGTCTTGCACACATAGCAATCACATACATTGTTCTTAGAAGAAATATGATAATCTCTTCATAACCAGCAGATTCTCTAACTTCTTTATTTAGAAAAGCAGCAACATTATGCTTAGGCTCAAATTTTAAAGTATTCATCTGTCAATCAAAAAGAAACATGAATTAGTTTGAAAGATTATACTCAATTAAGTTTTATCAACCATGAACCAAGTATAATTCCTCCAATTGATTTATATTTACTTAATAATTTTATATTTTAAAATTTGATCTTTTAAAAAGTTCAAAAATATGAACTTACTGTTTTTTATGATTTAATCAAATTTTAAGATATAAAATCAATTAACTTATTTGTTTCTAGATGATTTGAGCATACAAGTTGGGTTTTAATGAAAAACAGATAAGTTTTGATTAAAATATACAAGTGTCGATTCGTTTCAGAAAAATATTATTTTATTATTATTATACTCTGATGATCATTGAATCAAAAAGAGTTTTGAGATGAAATTTTGTTTTGATGATGTCAATCTGATCGTAATCCATTGTTATTAACAAAATCATGTTTTATTTTTAACAATCAATCACAATGAATCACTAATTTCAGATTTATTCATGGTTTTAGGGTTCGAACGCCTAAATAGGGTTCAAACGTCTGATTTATTTTGATGATAATACACACTGATTTGATGATATAATCTCACAGAGTTGATCGCATTCACTGATGTTACCTTAGAGAATCAATCAATCTTAGATGTCACTAATACATTGTTCTTCCGAAGCAATCTTGGTCTTCCGAAGCAATCTTGTTCTTCCATCCTCAGAGCTGGTTGTTCATCCGCAGAAGATCATTGGATGCATTTTACTTGTAAGAAACATATCTAGTGTTCATCCGTAGATGTTTCTTACACATAGTCAATTTTAGAAATTGACTAAGTATAATGTTTGAACCTATAAACATACATAAATCAACACACATATATATGGGTTACCTATATATATATAATGCATACACAATAATGAATTACAACCATTCATTACAGATATTAATTCAAGTACTAAGCCTATACAAAATGGACTAGATCTACTGATCCTAGACCGAACATAAATTCACTCAATTGTGATTCAATTCATGTTTTTAGTGATGAAACATAACTAAATCATCAATTAATTGAACAATTGCGATTAAATCACATATTCAAGTGATTCAAAAGTGCTCAAAAGTCGAGTTTGAACTTCAAATCACTGAACCGAAAGCTCTGATACAATTTGAGAGGTTCAAATGGATCGATCTGTGATTGTTATCATGCAATTGACAATTATATGAACAATGTAATCAAAACAAACAAATATCAGAAATATTCATAGCATTTTTATTGATATTAGAAGGATTACAAAGTGCAATTGAGAGAATATGAAAATATCTCCAAAAGTCTTAACCTGCACTAAAACAAGCAATCCTATTTATACTAACAACAAGAAAACAATAAGGAACATATATTTACATAATAAGTCCCTACATTGTGACAAAAGCTAATCTAAAGACTAAAATGCTAATCTTTCTAGGGTTCCAACAGCGGTAGAACAAAGTTGCTCAGCATTTGTTCGTTGTAGCAAATGCGGTTGAATAAAGTTTGTTAAGCATTTGTTCATTGTTACAAATGCGGCTGAACAATGTTATTTCGCATTTGTTCACTATAACAAATGCGGTAGAGTAAAATTCCTTTATCCACATTTACTTCAACAAATGCGGCTGAACAATAAAGTTGTTCGTATTTCTTGACTTTCATTATCATGACAGAAGAGATTAAGCACTTGTTTATTCATTTTTGATACACACAGAAAGTGTTGGTCACTAAATTGATGAGCAATGCCTTTGGTTGTACAAAATGAAGTCATATCTTCATTCTTAAATTCTATCCCATTATCACTTCTGATTGTTTTGGCCTTATGATCATGTTGATTTTTAATTTTTGTGATAAAATCTTTTATTATTTGGGACGCTTCATTTTTATGAAGTAAAAAAAACCCCATGTAAATCTTGAAAAGTCATCAATGATCGCCAAACAATACTATTTCTTTCCAATACTCATTACATGAGTTGGGCCAAAAAGATCCATATAAAGTAGCTTCAATGGAGAATTGTTTGTGTTTACCAGCTTTGGCTTGTGGGAAGACTTATGTTGTTTCCCTTTGAGACACGCGGAACAGTGATCAATAAAGTGAAATTCCTTTTGGGGTAAACCAATGACATGGTTTCCCTTGACCTGTCTTTTCATGTTTTTGAAATTGGTGTGTCCCAAACGTCTGTGCCAAAGCTGTGACTCATCAAAAATGCTTTTGACAGAAGACATGTTTCTTCTTTTTGAATGGCAGAATTGAGGTTTAAAAAATCATATGTGTTATTCTTCCTTGGGGTCTTCAAGACAACCCATTCTTCTGGAATTTGGAATCCTGGTTTCAGAATGTAGCAATGAGTGTCAGTGAAGTGATTTGAATATTTCTTGTCATAGATTTGAGACACGCTGAGTAGATTGAAATTAAGTTGTTTACAGTAGTTCACTCTATCAAAGCTCAGCATCCCATTAGTCACAGATCCTTCACTAGTGATTCTGCCTCCTTGTGAATCTCCTCCGAATGCTACAGTAGTTCCTTGTATGTGCTTGAAGTCATGAAAGAGGGAACGATCTCCACTCATGTGTCGGGAGCATCCACTGTCCACATACCTTAAGCTGTTGGACCTGTATGAATGACCCTGCAAGCACAAATGAACTAATTAGAATGTGAAACCCAAGCCATGATAGTCTTGGGTTTACCGTTCCTATCCATAATGGTAACTTCTTGATACTATCCTCTAAACTGTGACTTAGAGAAAGGTGTTCTGGGAGATTTTTGATGATGTTTTGCATGTTTCATCTCATCAATTTCATCTTATGAGTAAGAAGAATATTGAACCCTTTGGTCCCTATTTCTTTGAAGAAATCTAACACGTTTTTTACTATCAAACATCAGTTTTGGTTTATGATGATCAGATTTTTGCCTTATGTTGTGATATTTGTTTCTTTGAATTTTCTTCAACTCCTTTAAGTTACTCAATTCATTATCTGAACTAGAAGTCCTTGATTGATTATTATGAAAATGACTTCTTATCTTGGGTTTCACAGATGATATTGGTGAGATGGGTTTGTTTTGGAGAATTCCCAACCCTTTTAGCTTGAAGAAACAATCAGATGTATTATATTTGGTCATATCACAGACTGAACAATATTCAATAAAATAGCAGTTTTTAATTGAATGATTGTTCATGTCACAGATAGAGCAGTATTGATTGAAATAGCACTTATCTGTGCTATGATTAGATATTTCACACACATCACAATGCAAGTGTTTGTCTCTTGAAGCTGACCTTGATGTTGAGGGCTCAGTGGGTTTACCTGTTTTTGACTGAGTCTCAACCTTTATCTTTGGCGAGGAAGCAAGAACAACCCTTTTAGTAGTTTGTTTCACAACACTACTAGGTTTTTCTTTTCTGGATTGTTTTTGCTTCCTTACCCTTCTTCTTACTTCTGTTTCTAATTGATTCACATGGTATTTGTTACAAATGTCAAAACCAACTCCCTGTTTTGATTATGAAGATTAGGGATCTGAATTGATTTTTGTTTTTAACACCATAAAATCTTGTTTTTCCTTGTCGGTGAAACTTTGTCTGATTTGCTTGAATTTTTTGGAGATTTAATCTCATGATCAGAACTGTTTTCAGCAGAAGGTTTCACTGAACCCACGGTTTTCTTTTTTCTCTTGAAATTGCAGGTATAAATTTCACAAATAGGACAATGGTTTTGATTGGGCTTGTTGGTTTGATGACATTCACTTTCTTGTCTGAACACTCCTTGATTTTAATTGGGTGACCTAATTTAATTTTCTCCTTATTTGTTTCAATATAAACATCTGGTTTATTTTGAGGATTAGTGACTTGTTTTACTATTGATTTTGGTTCAACAATGATAGGTTTATTTTCCTGTTTGAGTGTGACAGATTTAGGCATAACAACGTAGTTATCATTGTAAGGTAGAGGACAAGAATTATACCCAATCCCAGTCATATCCTTAGGATCCTTTTGTGAATCTAGCATCTCTTGCAGCTTGACTGAAGACATTTGAAACTTTTCAAGTTTCACTTCAGTAAGTGATTGCTCAGCTTTTGATTGAGCTAACTTTTCAATCAGTTGTTCATTCTCAGCTGCAAGAGTGTACTTTTCACCATGCAATTTTCAATGTGAGAGATGAGAGATTTGATTTTTATTTCAAAGCCTTTAGTTTCTCTTTTGAGCAACTCTGACTTGACTTTTTCTTCTTTTATTTTAGCAGCCAGCTTATGATTATGCTCAAGATAACCTTGCAGTTCAGAAATACATTTATCACTACAAAGGTTGGATTTTACCACAGATGGCATATGAATTGGACCATCATTGATGTGACCATGAGTGCATGATTCTGATATTGAGGCTTTACTTCCTCTGCATACAAACTCCAATCACACACTCCATATTGTCTAATGACAAGAGCATTTGAAGATGCCTGACTGCTTCCATGTGTTTGATTTGTCAGTTGTGGTTGATTCTGATATGGTGCAGATGTTGTTGTTGTTGGTGATGATACTGCTATTGTTGATTGTTGGAGTGAAAACTTGTGCTTGGTTGTGGAGATGACTGACCCTGAGAGTTTCTTTGGAAAGTGTTGTTGTTTCTTCTAGGAGCATTGCACTCTCTGGAGAAGTGACCAATCACACCACAGTTGAAACACTTTACATCGGATTTGTCATATTCAAGTTTGGTGTTTTCATTTAGACTAAGCTTTCTCCCTTTCCTGAAAACTTCTTGAAGATCATGTATAGGTTGGACTCACCCTAATCGTGGATCATTGTTGCAAGTTGCCTTTTTCAAGCAGTTATTACACAAAAATATCATTGTGCTTTTTGTTATTGATTGTCATTGATCATTGTCTTATCAAGTATGAGTTAGTATTGTGTTCAAATCTTCTCTATTATCATTGTTTAGCATGCTTGTTGGATATTGAGCGATTCTTCACATCATTTGCACTGTTATTCGATCACATGGACCAACAATATGGTATCAGAGCCTTAGTGCTCTTGATTTGTTGAGTTTTTGTGGTTTTTGTTCAATATCTAGTTTCAATCAATTTTCATTGAATTATAAGGCGTTTTTGATATGGAAATTGATTGAATTATGCTAGTTTTTGATTGAGGAAGATCTCATAATCATCGAATCTCAAATTCATTGAGTATTGGATGATTTCAGATTGATTTTAGGTTGAAAAAGGGTTTTGGGATCGATCAGCGAATTTACTGTTCTTTCTGCGAAACTGCGATCTTCTTTCAGCGAAACTATGGGTTATTTTGCTTCTAAAACTGTTTTCTAGTGGTTCTGTGATACCAGTCTTTTAAACGAAAGTTCATCAGTGTTTGTGAACGGTTTACAAGCGAAATTGCTGCTGAAATTGTCTTTGAACGAAAGTTCAAGCTTGTTTCGTGCGAAGTTACCAGCGAAACTAAGCCTGTGGTGACGTTGGGTTAGCGAAAGTGCTGTCGAAATTGCTAGCGAAATTAGCTTCCTCTGCGAAAGTATTAGCGAAAGTAGTTTTTCAGTGAAATTGTCTGCAAAGTCATCATTTTCTCCGAAAGTGTCAGCGAAATTATTTTCTTTGCTGCCGAAACTATAATGTCGAAGTTAACCACACTCACACTTACTGATCTTGAAAGTGTTGCACCCAATAGGCCTCCAAGACTTATTAATGGAGACAATTTTGAAGATTGGAAGAGATGTCTCAAAGCCTTCTTCTTCTACACTGATCACAACCAATGGGAATCGATTACTTCTGGTCCTCACATACCAACGGTTACTGTTGGTGATGTTGTCTCTCAAAACAAGGACCCATCTTCCTATACTGAAAGGGTTCTAAAATTGATTGATCGTGACCAAAAGGCTTTTGGTGCTCTGACCATCTGTCTAGCACCAGACATTTACAACCATTTTGCAGAGCATAAAAATGCTAAATCTCTTTATGATGCTCTATGTGAATTTTATGATGGTAATGCAGATTTGGTAAAGGATAAGAGCATTCAGGCTGAAAAGGAATTCAATTCATTTGTGGGATACAAGAATGAGAGTCTAATAGATCTCACAAATCGTTTCTTAACTGTTTCAAGCACCTTAAAGAAATATGATAAAGGCTTTCCAATAGTGAACTAGTTAACAGGCTTCTTGATTCTCTTCCACCTTAGTGGAGTCTTCAGGTGAGAATGCTTAAACAAAAAAGAGGGTTCACAGACTATAAGCTGATGGATATTATCAATAAGTTGAAATCCTTTGAGTTGGACATGAAAAGACGTGAATTTAACCAGACTATGATGCCCACATCTGGCTTTTCTCAAAATGCTGCTTTATTGTCATCCGCTGCAAACTCTCAAATACAGAATCCAATTCAAGGAGGGAGAAATACAAGTACTTTCTCGTGTGGGAACAATAATGATAGAAGAGATCTGGGTAATTCTAAGGCCAATGTTGAAACTTCAATTCCATCAGAACCAATGGCTCTTTTTGGAATGTTCGTTCAGAGCTATGAAGCACTTGTCGCTGGAGAATTGAAAGGGAAGGGAATGACTATGGAAGACATGTATCAGGTGGATCCTGATGATCTTGAAGAAACTGATATTCAATGGAAGATGGCTATGTTGACCCTTAGAGCTCGAAGATTTATGGAAAGAACTGGACGAAAGAACTTTGGTGGTCAAACATCTAATTCAAAACTGGGATTTGATAAGTCCAAATTGAGATGCTTTAATTGTAAAAAATTGGGACATTTCAAACGTGAATGTCCATTACCAATTGTCACCGATCCTAGTAATTCTGGAGTCCCAAGACTGACTGCTGAGAAAGAGAAGGAAGATGTGAATCACAAAAAGGAGACTGCCTTGATTTCTAACTTTAACTGGAGTGCCGAGGTTGAGGAAACAAAAACTGAGATAAATCATGCTTTAGTTGCTGAGTTTGTTGAAAGGAGTGAGGAGGAAGATGGTAAAGATGGATTTGATCTTTTCAAGGAATTCAAAAGAGAAGATGTGTCATCTATAAATGAGAAAGAAGAAAAAGATGATGAAATTAGGGAAGACAAAACTGCAAGTTTAAGTGAGAAAGGAAGTTCAAGAACTGGGCAAAGAAAGGATAATGATGATGATGCTGCTACTGTTGAGGAAAAGAAGTCAAGTACTCCAGTATGCCTATGTGACAAAGCCTTAGCTGCTGAAAGGATGGTAATGGGACTTCCATATGAGGTAATACAGGATATATGCTCATGTGCTTGTAAAATTAGATAATTTGGGACTTATAAGGCTAACCGTCTATTATTTGATAATGAAAAGGATTTAAAACGAATTAATGATGAACTTAAAATCAATGAATCAAAATATTTTGTTAAATTAAATGAGGCTTTAAAAGAAAATGATCACTTAAAACGAATTGTTTTGGAAAGAAATGTCGAGATTAACACTTTGACTGAAAGGGTTGCTCTTGCTGAATTTGAAGCAAGCAAACTTCAGTCAAAGTTAGATAAATGGACTATATCAGGGATGAAACATGATGATCTCTGTAAATCTCAACAGGAAGCTAAAATTAAAACTGGATTGGGTTATGAAAACGTAAAGGTTTATCCTCCGCCTAGTACATACTGTTATTCTCCTATGCCTGTTCCTCATCCTTCTAATGATTTAATCAAAACGGATACTGACAGTATGTCTGTAGGTTTAGAGGGGATTAACTCTAAGCACATTCGTGAAGACTACGACTATGGACCAACTAGTGGGCTTGGATGCACTAGTATTAGTACACCTGATTGTCAGCAGTCTGTTTTAGATCACAAGTCTAGTTTAAATTCTGTTTTTGTTTCTAGTTCGACTGTAACAAACTCTGTTGTCTCATGTTCTCATGATAGTTTTATTTCATCTTGTAATTCAGTTCATGGTAGTGATGTATTTTGTTCTAGTAATGATTATAATGCATTTGATCTTTCTTCAAAACCAACTGAGCAAATTAAAACTAATTGTTTTGAAAAGTTCTTTTCTCATCCTATTCCATCTTTCACTCCATTAAATATGACTTTATCTGATGAACGAATTTCTTCTTCATCTGACACCAGTACCAGTGGAACTAGTTCTACTGGTACGTCAGACGAATCTTCATCTATTTTTGTAAATAGTAATTCTTGTTCAAATAAACGTCAAACTCATGGCTTGTATGAGACATTCAGTGACATTGATTCTAGTTTATCTGAATGTGATGAGGAAATTATCATTGATCCTATTTTTACCCGTCACATCATAGACCTAGACTCAAACCTCATTGTTTCATGTGTGGTCAAGAGGACCATCTTGTCAAGAATTGTCCTACTTTGATTCAAGGTCCTTCTAATAGGAACTGCTTTGGAAATAAATTAACAAAATTGGTTAATAATTTCTTCTGTAAAAAATCTGTTTCATCAAAAAATAAAGTTGTTCAATCTTGGGTTCCTATTACATCTGGTTAACTGATTTATTCCTTCTTTTCAGGAGTCATCCTCTAAGATTGTAAACAGCTTATGGCATGTTGATAGTGGGTGTTCCAAACATATGACTAGACTGAAAGATTTGCTGACCAATTATCGGATTATCGATGGAGGATATGTTGCTTTTGCTGGTGACAAAAAAGGTGGAAAAATGATTGGACAAGGAGAAGTTACCAACGGTTCTCTAACTCTGGAAAAAGTCAACTATGTTCCTGAGTTGGCATTTAATCTTCTGAGTGTTTCTCAAATCTACGATAAAGACATTCCCGTTCTGTTTAAATCTGATGAATGTCTATTTTTAAAATCAGAGATTGTTATTCCAAATGATTTGATTCTTATGCATGCTCCAAGAAAACATGATACATATCTTCTTGATATGAACTCAAGCGAGTCAAAGGCTACTGCAACTTGTCTTCTTTCTAAAGCATCAACTTTTGAGTCTCTCTTATGGCATCGTCGATTAGGCCATGTTAATTTTAAGATAATTAACAAATTAGTAAAGAACAATCTCGTTAGAGGACTTCCTTCAAAAGACTTTTCTATTAATGAAAAATGTATGGCTTGTGCCAAGGGCAAACAACATAAGAAACCTCATAAGCCCAAACTTCTAAATAGCATATCATATCCTCTCGAGTTGTTACATACTGATTTGTTTGGCCCAAATAGTGTTAAATCTATTGCTAAAAAATCATTTTGTCTTGTTGTTACCAAATGATTTCTCAAGATATTCATGGGTGAGGTTTCTTGCACACAAAGGCGAGGTTGCTGAGGAATTGCAGAAATTAATTCTTTCTATCGAAACAATTAGCAAGAGAAAGGTTATGGGCCTGAGAAGTGACAACGACACTGAATTCAAAAATCAAATTCTTGATTCATTTTGTGCTCAAAAGGGGATTGTGAGACAATTTAGTGCTTTGAGAACTCCTCAACAGAATGGTATAGCAGAACGAAAGAATCGCACTCTTATTGAAGCTGCTCGTACAATGCTGATAGAATCTTCATTACCCATTATCTTTTGGGCTGAAGCTGTAAACTGTGCTTCATATGTTCTAAACTGAGTGTTGATTGTGAAAGATAAAATGAAGACTCCTTATGAACTTTTTCATAAGAGGAAACCTCTAATTGATTTCTTTCGGCCATTTGGTTTCCCTTGCACTCTTCTGAATACTCAATCTCCAAACACAAAGTTTGGTGTTGTATCTGATGAGTGTTACTTTGTTGGTTACTCTTCTTCTCAAAAGGCATATCGGGTTTATAACAAAAGAACACGTATTGTTCAAGAGTCGTTCTATGTTGATTGGCAGGAATCTAACTCTTCTGCAGTTAGATCTGAACCAGCATGGTTCTTTGACTCCGATACTGTGTTTAATTCTTTCAATCTGCCAGTTTTCGATGATGATGCGTCCATTCCAAATGCTCAAACGAATATTATTTCATCATCTCCATCACCTGTTCATTCCAACTCGTTAGTAAATGAATCTATTTCAGCTGATGTTAGTTCATCTTCTCCAATGCTTGATCCAGCACCAACATCTGATTCTTTATCTCCTACATCTTCTCTACTACTTGATCCAACAACAACACCTGATTCTCCTTCATCTAATCTTTCACCATCTATGAGTGAAATTTCTCCAAACATCTTTCCTTCAGCCAGCGACTACAAAACCTTGAAAGATCATCCTCTTGATAACGTCATTGGATCTATCACTGATGGTGTTCGAACGCGGAGTCAATCTGGTTTGATTAATGTTTGCCTTTTCTCATGCTTCATTTCTCAAACTGTCCCGAAAAATGTTCATGCTGCTCTACAGGATCCATGTTGGGTGGAGTCAATGTAATTGGAACTTCAAAAATTCAGAAAGCTTAAAGTTTGGACCTTGCTTGACTTACCTCCTAACAAATGCCCAATAGGTACAAAATGGGTGTTTAAGAACAAACCGGATGATCGAGGTGTAGTGGTGCGTAACAAGTCTAGACTCGTTGTGCAAGGTTTTGCTCAAGAAGAAGGGATTGACTATACTGAAGTCTTTGCTCTAGTCGCTCGTCTTGAAGCAATCAGAATATTTCTCGCTCATGCTGCTCATAAACAGTTCAAGGTCTATCAGATGGATGTGAAGTGTACTTTTCTCTACGGAGACATTGATGAGGAGATATATGTGTGTCAACCAACAGGTTTTGAGGATCCTGACTTTCCCGATAAAGTCTTTAAGCTTGACAAATCTCTGTATGGTCTTCATCAAGCACCTAGGATCTGGTATGAGACTCTCACACAGTATCTTTGCAGGATTGGGTTTGTCACTTAAACACTTGTATTTCTCTCAAACTCACTTATAATAACACTCAAATCAGATGAAGCAATGTCTTTTGCAAGAGTTGATAATAATATAATAAGTAATCAAAAGAACAAACAGAGATATATTTTCAAGGTACTTGTATATATTACTTCTCAACTCAAGATTACAAGATACTTACAAGCATGAAACAAGAGTTACAATGAGAAACTATATATACTAGATCCTACAGCCGGTTATACTTGATACCAGCTGGAAACCTAAGACTAAAGCATATACTACAATGCTATAGTTAAGGTATCTTAGATAAAGTATTATCTAAGATATGGTAGTCATGACATGTCCATGACTTACCTTTTGTCACCAACTAAAGATGGCAACTGTACTAACATAAAAAGGTAAACAGTGGATTAAAGTATGGTCAACTACATGGCTTTTGAGAAAACACCATGCAGTATCTCAGAGATTTGCAGCGGAGTGTCAGAGAGGCCATACTTATGTCCACTGGATAATAGAAGTGTCTTCCGAAGGTTAACTGGCTTCGGAAGAACTTGTTATTCCGAAGCCACTTATACTTCGGAAGATGCTTCTATGCTTCCGAGGCTTTGAGGACTTCTTGTACTTCGGAAGTTGACTTCAGATCTTTATCTCTAAGTCTTGATCTTCGGAAGTAGATTCTTTGTCTTCGGAAGTTGGAGTTTTCCTTCGGAAGTGTGTTTTACACTTAGTCTTTGGAAGAGCTCCTTCTTCCTTCAGAAGTTCCATACTTAGCTTCGGAAGTCCTTTGTATGTTGTACTCAAAATCTTCTAAGTGACTTGGTGTTGGTTGCAACAGCCTTTCTAGATCCAACATACTCCCCCTAGGCTGATGCTACCAAAACTTCACTTATTTCTGCTTCTCAAAGCTTTCAGCACGAGGGACAAAAGGTATTTGTCTGTCTCTTTGTTCTTCCCTGAAATAGTGCTGAAAAGCTTGTACAAGTCATTCATGGATAGGAGATCCAGTCTATCGCTTTGAATGACATGTACCCTCTGTTGTGTCCCCCTAAAGAGAGTTAGTTGACGGTAGTTATAGTCATACTCCCATCTAACTATGGTCTCAAGTTCAGGACCTTCAACCATTTGTAAAAAGGCTTTGCCTTTGGTTGCTAATCCTTTCCTTTCCTCCTCCTCTCTCAGTTTCAACTCCTCTTCAACCTTGCTTCTAGCAGTAAGCTCGGCCATATGAAAGCTGCCTAGATGATTTCTGATGTGGGCAGCTACATCGGAGTTTGAAGGGTTGGAGAATGGTTTCTCTGCTAACTCAGCAATGTCAAACCTACTTAAGTGTAGCAGAGATGAGGCACTCAGCCTGTTGAGCTCTCCATTCTCTCTCTCAACAACAATGTTGTGAGAAGAGTCTTCGAACCTCCACTAGATGATCTTCTTTCTGGGTGTAAGAGGTTGTCTTGAAACACTGTCTCCTTTCTTTGTATCCAGTAGAGTCACCAGCTTTCTCCTCAGCTTCTTTTCTTCCTCATTCAATGTATCAGAATTGAGGCCAAGGAGTTTTGCAGCTTGGTCCAAAGTTCCTCTGGGCAGATCAAGAAATTGATCTCTTGTGATGGAACTTGAGGATCCATCAACATAAGTCAAGTTGACTGAATCCTCTTCACAGAGAGATGTCGCTCAGAGTACTGCAGTTGATGAGCTTAGTCTTGACTGCCTTGAATTCCTCCATGGAGAGATGTTTAGAAGGCTGAGGGGATGGTTTGATTGGTTGTTGGGTAGGTTGAGGTGTTTGGGTTCTGGCTAAGGTTTTGGGTTGGAGGATAGGTAGTTTAGGTGGTTGAGGTGAAGAGGTTGGTAGGTGTGATGGTGTGGGCTCAGGGGTGAATGGTTCAGTAGATGGTTCGGTTTTGATTGGAAAGGGAAAGGGTATAGGTTCAGGTTGAGGTTGGGTTTGGATTTTGGGTTGAGAGGTTGCTTTGAAGGTCATCCCCTGTCCCCTTCTATACATCTCCTTCCTTTTCCCCGCGCGAATGTCAGCCTTGATGTCACTGACATGTCGCTGGAGAGTCTTTTCATACATGGGACCCACCTGCCTGCCAGAGAAGCCATGAGCTTTGAGATAACTCTTCATCCAGGCTTTCTCACCTATCTTCTTGGCAACAGTCCGTCCAGCTTCTTCTTCTTTCTTCTTCTTTTCCACAAGCTTCTCCCTTGCAGCTCTCTTTCTCTCCTTCTCCATTTGATCTTGCTCTTTGTTGAAGAGCCATAAGATCGTATCACTGTTATGTGGAGACAACTCCTCTTGAGAGAATCCTCTGGAGAGTAGGAAAGTTATCCTTTCTCTCTTGAGCTGTAGATCAGCTTCTCTTTCTTTTCTCTCCCTTTCCTCTTCTAAGGCCAACCTTGCAGCTTCTTCTTTTTGCTGTTTTAGCAGCAAGGTTGCCTTTTCCAGCTCTATCAACTCCTCTAATGGTAGCAGGAGTACATCTTCAGTTGCAGCCCCTAGAATGACAAGTCTGTCTATAACCTCTACCCTTCTTCGGTTGTTGACTGCCTCCTGGTTGGCTGCAGCTGCTTTGGTACTTGCAGCTAACAGTTTCCCAGTTAGTAGGCTGCCTCTCCTTTTAAGTTTCTCCAACCTTTCTTCCTCCTGAAGCTCTTCCGAAGTCATCTTCCTCTTACCTTTGATGTCTTCAGAAGTGCTAGACTTTGGGGGTTCTTGGATAGAAGATCCAGGTTGGGTAGTAGAGGTGGGAGTTGGAGTCAATGCTGATGTCAGAGCCAATGGTTGGGTGAGAAAATCCTCTCTATTAACCTCAGATGCAAGTTCCAGAATTGCATCTGTGACTATTAGATCATCGGATAGAGAAAATAGTCCTTCCGCAGCAGCAATCTCAGCTTCGGAAGTTTGAGCTTGTTCTTCCGAGGCTTTGAATTGTGCTTCGGAAGTCTGTGAAAATACACTTTCTGTCCCAACTGTTTCGGTTGCTGGGCCATCAGTCCTTGTTTCCCCTTCGAAGTTAATCTCAGGTTCCACTTGGACCTTAGGTTGACCAATTTCCTCGACAGTGGTAGAAGGTGCATTCAACCTCTGAAGCTCTTGAGCTCCAAAGTAAATCACAGACATATCAGGGCTGGGCTGTTCTATGAGGGATTCCAAAAGGAACTTGTTGAAGAACCTATTGAGATCCAGGAGCATCCTTTGATCCACTTGAAAAACAACTGGAGGAGGCTCAGGGAATATGACAGCTTGTTGCATTGGATACTTTGAGCTCAAAGAAGTAAGAGCTTGACTTTAGGTTTCCTGTCTTTGACTTTGTCTCTCAACACTCTCCCCCTTTTTGGTAGCATCATCCTGAGAGCTTGATGAGCTAGAGGAAGAGGTCAAGGAGACCTGAACTGGTACATGCCTAACAGATCTCTCAATCTGTTTCTCAGCTAGTTTAGCCTTGAGAGTTTCAATCTCAAGTTGCTGAGTGGCAGACCTATCCTCTAAAGTCTTAACCTTTGATTCAAGGTTTGAGACTTTAGTAAGTAGGTCTTGAATGGTGAGTTGCATACTTCCCTCATCTTCTTTTGAAGAATCACGGGGAGATGAGGTAACATTCCTGGTATGTTCATCCTCACCACCAGATGTGGTTTCTTGGCACCCTGGTTTCCCTTGCACAATGATGTCTCTTTCAGAGTCATCAAAGGGCATGGTTGCCATAGATTCAGTCTCAGTTTTGTTACCACTGTCCTGAGGATCCATTGAGGCTCCTTCAGTAGTGGCAGCTGAATCTACATGAGTCCTCTCCACATCAGTGGGACTCACCTCAGTAAGGCTTTGCTGGTGGAGGCTAGAGATAAGGGGTCTCTCTAGGCTCTGTTGATCCTTGAGAGGGTGTTGTGATCACTTCATTGCCTTTAAGAGACATAATCTCTTCACCAGCTCCGGTCAAAGGTAAGTAAAAGATAAGGAGTGAAAACCTAATGACCCGGGACTTTGATCAATGTCAAAAGGCATTGAGCTGTCCCTTTGTGGCTGCTCAGGGGAGTATAGAGACTCTCCCTGAGGGCTATCAGCTTGGGTTTCGGGCTCATGGGTCTGAGACTGAGGAGACTCAAGACCCATATTGAGGTCAATTGTGAAGGATGGTTGGACCTCAGGCTGAGTGGGAGCCCTTTGTTCCACTCTAGCCTTTTTGGATTGAAGAGGAGGGGCTTGTTCAATCAGAGTAGATTGAACAAGGGTTCGTTTGGGACGTCTCTGGTATGTAACAGTAATGGGTGGAGAAGGTAGATTTGGTATGGTGAGGGTAGTTGCTGGTGTGGGTTAATCACCTAGGGGGTGAACAGGGATGTCACCAGGAGCCATTGGCTCAATTATACCTGGAAGTAGTGCGGTATCTCTTCCAGTGTAGTTGGTAGACACTCTCTTCAAGATTTTGAAGATGGTCGGCCTCATTTGGGGAGCAGTCAGAGCAGCTGCACAGACAAGCTTGCCCTGATCCAGCTCACAGTTGATAATGTGCTGGAGAAACCTGGGATACATGAAAAATGTGTCCCTTTGAAGATTTCCCATAAGGTTAGTCAGCACAAACCTTGAATAGTTGAAGCGGAGGCTTTGTACCAACCCGTGAACTAAGCACCCAAATTCATACGGGATTTGATCCCATCCCCCAGATTTATTAGATATACAGTGAAGTTGTAGGAGAAGTTCCACATGCAGCAGGAACTTCCACTTGTAGGAGAAGTTGAATTTGTAGACCGTTGACCTGCTAACATCTCCACCGTATCCCATTTGGAGATAAGAACTGTCTAAATCTGTTTTGGGGAAATCCGTTGGAGCGCCCTCATCATGGAGCTCGAGATGCTCCCTGATGATCTGTTCAGAGATGACCAACTCTTGCCCACAAATGCTTGACCTTATAACACGAACCCCGTTTAGGGTTTCAATCCGACCATTTGCCCAAAATTCGGACATTTGGTTTGAGTAGATTGTAGGGTTTACAGTCAAAGCAGTGTAGTATGAGGATTGGGTCAGGAAAGAAATGATATCTGAGAAGTCAGCATCCCTTGAAGAATCAAGGAGTGCGACCTGGTTATGCTGAGGGTTTAGTGCCATTGAAGAAGATGACAGAAAGATAGTTCGGAGTAAGGTAAATTGGAGAAGAAGAAAGCTTTTAGGGCAGTAATTGGGTAAAAAGAGTGTAAGTGATTAACCAGAAGTATTTAAATGGGTGAAATGGCGGTTTAAAGGGTGTTTTGGATAAGATGATGTGAGGGTTCAGTGGATGATGTGACATGGGCGGTAAGGTTAGACCATTTAAATAATCCGACATCATTAACAAAATCTTTACTTTTTACAGTGTGGGGCCCAAAAGATTTCCGGTACACAGTAAAATCTTTCTTCCGAGTATAAAGCTTTTCCGAAGGTAATGTTCTTCCGAAGGCAAATTTACTTCCGAAGGTAAATTGTTTACTTCCGAGAGTATATGTTGCTTTCAGGAGGAGTGTGTTAAATACTTTGGAAGTAGATCTGTGATTAACTCAATCGCTTCTTCCGAGACTTAACACTCTTCCGAGAAGAAGATTATCCTTGGAGAAATTTGCTTCGGAAGATATACAAGATATCTTCCGAGGGTTAATTTCTCTTCGGAAGAATTCATACTTAGATAAATTTTAGAAAAAGATCTTTTGTAACAAGGCTTAGATTGTTTTGACATAAGACTTTACACATTAAAAGGTTTTCAAATGAGATTAACTAATCAATGTTTATCATCCCAATAGCTGTAATGAGATATTTAAATCTCTGTTTATCAAATGCTTTGGTGAACAAATCAGCATATTGTTCATTTGAATCAACTTTGATTAGTTTGATAAGATTTTTCTCATGAATATCTCTAATGAAATGATACCTGATATCAATGTGCTTTGTCTTGGAGTGCTTCACTGGATTTTCAGTAATGGATATAGCACTGTTGTTGTCAATGTGGATAGGAGTGCTCATGAAGTTGAATCCATAGTCTATCATCTGGTTTTGAATCCACAGCAGCTGAGCACAGCAACTAGCAGCAGCAATGTATTCAGCTTCAGCAGTTGATGTAGAGACACAGGATTGCTTCTTGCATTGCCATGAGATGATCCTTCCACCAAGAAATTGACATCCACCTGATGTTGATTTCTTGTTGATGTTGCAGCCACCATAATCGCTGTCAGAGTAACCATAGAGATTAAAATCACTATTTCTTGGATACCAGAGACCTAGTTTAGGTGCTCCTTTGAGGTATCTGAGGATTCTCTTGGCAGCAATTAGGTGAGACACCTTTGGAGCAGCCTGATATCTTGCACAAATGCAAGTTGCAAACATGATATCAGGTCTACTTGCTGTGAGATACATCAGAGAACCAATGATTGCTCTATACTGATGTTGATCAGTATCCTCCCCCTCAGAATCAGGGCAGAGATTGTGGTTTCTGGGTATAGGTGTCTTTGCTGCTTTACAATCCTTCATATCAAATCTCTCTAAGATATCATTGACATACTTAGATTGATTGATGAAGAACCCTTCCTTCAATTGCTTTACCTGAATTCCAAGGAAAAAGTCCATTTTTCCCATGGAACTCATCTCGAACTTCTTCTTCATAATGCTCTCAAAGTCTTTGCACATTTGGTCATTTGAGGAACCAAATATGATATCATCAACATAGACTTGAACAAGCAAAATGTCTTTCCCAGACTTTCTTATGAAGAGAGTCTTATCAATGGTACCTCTAGTGTAACCATTCTTCAGGAGAAATTGAGACAATGTCTCATACCACAGCCTAGGTGCTTGGTGCAGCCCATATAGAGCTTTATCCAACTTGCACACATAGTTTGGATGCTGTGGGTCTTCAAATCCTGGAGGCTGGCATACATAGACTTCCCTATCTATATCCCCATATAGAAAGGCACACTTGACATCAAGCTGGTAGACAGTGAAATTCTTGGATGCAGCATAAGCAAGGAAGATCCTAACTGCCTCAAGTCTTGCAACAGGTGCAAAGACATCAGTATAATCGATTCCTTTCTCTTGAGTGTATCCTTGTTCTTGATAATCAAGCCCCTATCATCTCTTTTGTTCCTGAATACCCATTTGGTGCCTATAGGTACTTGACCAGATGGTAGCGGACATAGGTTCCAAACCTTTTGTCTTTTAAATTGAAGCAGCTCCTCTTGCATTGATTCAACTCAGCTACTATCTTTCAAGGCATCTTCCACCTTCTTGGGTTTCATTTGGGATAAGAAGCATGAGTACAAGAAGACATTCCCATTATGAGTTTGTCCTCTTGTTCTCACACCCTTAGAGACTTCCCCTATGATGTTTTCAGCTGGATGAGTATTATGAATTCTGAGTCTTGGAATCACCTCCAGTTGCAAAGATAAGTCCAAGTTGGACATATTTTGCTCAGGAGCTTGAATACTTGGTCCAGCTGTTGTTTCAAACTCATTCAATGAGGACTGATTGAATGAAAGAGTAACATCATCATTTCTTTGCTGTGAAGCATCATTAACATTGCCTGTTCCTTCAAGATGGTGCTTCCATCAGCTTGGTGTTGTGCAGGATCACTTGAAGAGATTTGAAAATCAGCAGGTGAATCCCTTGTTAAAGTACCACTATCTCTTGAAATGGTTATGCTGTCAGATCTTTCAATAGTGGGAACTTGATTTGTTGCTGCTCTTTTAGAACTTGGAATAGGTTTGGGAAGCTCAAACAATTGATCTTCATCAGAGTTACTTTGAACACCTGTTCCAGCTGAAACATTCTCACAAGATGGTTTAGAATAGTTTGGAAACAATTCTAAATCAAAGATATGATCAGGGCCATTCCCCCTAACACAAGGAGTGTGCTCATTAACTACAATGTTGGAGGATTCCTCAAATTGTTGGTTTTTAATATTATAAACTCTGTTCTACACATAACATGCAGGGCTGACTGCCTCTGCCCAGAATGTTAGAGGCAGCTTTGAATCAGCTAACATAGTCCGAGCAGCCTCAATAAGTGTCCTATTTCTCCTCTCAGCAACATCATTTTGTTGAGGAGTTCTAGGAGCACTATATTGTCTGGCAATCCCTTTTGAGTTACAAAATTAGTCAAGAACTAGGTTCTTAAACTCAGTCCCTTGATCACTTCTAATTATTTTAACCTTGTGATCAACTTGATTTTCTATTTTAAGAATAAAAGATTTTAAAGTTTCAGCAGTTTCATCTTTAGTTCTTAAAAAGAATACCCATGTAAATCTAGTAAAATCATCAACAATCACAAGGCAATATGATTTCCTTCCAATGCTCATTATACTTGTGGGACCAAGTAGATCCATGTGCAATAAGTGTAATGGAGTGGTGATAGAGTTAAGAACTTTGGATTTGTGAGAAGACCTGTGTTGTTTCCCTTTCAGGCAAGCAACACAGTTATCTTTGCAGAAAAATTCCTTTTTAGGCAAACCATGTACCAAGTTATTTTTAGCCAATTTATTCATTGTCTTAAAATTGACATGACACATTCGTTTATGCCATAGTGTTGACTCATCACCATCAGCTTTGGAAAGAAAGCATGATACTTCTCCCATTGGGGAACATTGTTCATATCAAGCTTGTACATATCCCCTTTCCTGGGAGATCTAAGAAGCACCAATTCCTGAGGAATTGTCATCCCGGGTTTGAGGAAAATGCACTCATGTTCTGTGAAAAGCATTTGATGCTTTTGATCACAGAATTGAGAAACACTTAACAGATTATGTTCAAGCTGTTTGACAAAATTAACTTTGTCAACATTTAACTTTCCATTGGATATACTCCCTCTACCAGAAATATATCCTCCGGCCTCACCTCCAAACTGGACAGGACCTCCATCATAATGTTGAAATTGTTGAAGGAGAGATCTGTTCCCTGTCATGTGCCTGGAGCATCCACTATCTACAATCCAAATGTTGTTATTCTTGTCATATGGATGTCCCTACACATAAGGTGAGATAATTAGTTTTGATTGGAAACCCAAGCCTTATTGGTCTTGGGTTCTTCCAATGATAGTGACATAATTGAACCAAAATTTATGCATGGGGGTTCAATTGATGTCTTTGAAGAAGAGGTTTGGGCTACAGCATCTTCCTTGATCTTCCATTCCATCCCTTGGTTGATCATTGAAGATGAGCTTGTTGAAGCTTTTGTAGCTTGGCATTCTTCCGAAGCTTCTTTCTTTTCGGAAGAGACCTTCACCACCTTTTCTTCTGAAGCAGTCTTCTTCTTGGATGGTTTCAAGGGGACTCTTTTGGTTTTCAAAGTCTTTGCAGCTTTAACTTCCGAAGCCTTTTTCCTTTCGGAAGAAGAGTTTTCTTCCGAGAGAAGCCTTGCTTCGGAAACAAGCTTTCCCTTTTTCATTACTTGAACCATTTGATATGGTCCAAATGAGAAACCTTCCCTGACTCCTTCTCTTTTAACATTATTTGCATAATGTGTGCTAGCAGGATTGTAGTAACAATCTTTAGCCATGTGGTTTTGCAGACCACACATTATGCATGCAATGTTAACTTTCAGGGAATGAGAGGATTGCTGTTTCTTGTTCTTTTTCTCTTCATCAGCAACCTTTCCCTTTAATTTCTGATCCTTTGGTAGGATAGAAGTACTGGTACTGTACTCTTTTCCTGAATCAGAAGTTCCAACCACCTGGAATCCAGCTGATATGAATACATCCTTTTGCTTTGGGTCTATCTTTAGCTTGGATTCAGCCACTCTCTTGGTAGTTTTGGCTGCCTTGGCTCTGCTTCTTCTGGCTTTGGTGGTCAGGGTTTGATCATCATTGGCTGGGGAGGGCATAATTACCTGTTCCTTCCCTGTGATGGTCTCCATAGTTGCATCATTCTTTGACTCTTGAGAAGGTGGGTCAACAGATGGAACCTCTTACTCTTCAGTACCACACCTTGGTTGTCTTACAGACTCATAAGAATGTAGTGGAGCAATTTCATTGGTTCCCAACCCACCATTGTTTTGATAACAAAGTTTTGAGTGAGAGGATGACGCAAGAATGATTTGGAAGTTTTGCTCGGAAATAGCATACTTCCTGGCTTGAGTCTCAGCAGTGACAAGCTGGGCTTGAGCCTCAGTCAATTTGGATATTAAATCCTTGATTTGAGTCTTGTAGTTTGTATGTTCATGTTTTAACAGGGACACAGTTTTCTCTAACTCCTCAATTTTTCTTTGGTAGTCAGATTCAACCCTTTTAAAGTCAGATTTTAAAACATTTAAAGACTCAATATCAGATTTAATTTCCATATTGTAGTCCTGATACAGTTTAACCTTAGCAATACAAGCAGGGGTACAGAGATGTTCATATACCTTGTTTTCATCTGTTCCTGCCATGAGTGCTTGAGTAGGAGTCACATCCTGAACCATGAAGCTCCAGTCAACTTCTTGAGCCATTGCTGTAGTCTCTGTTGACTTTCCGGTGGGCTTTGGTGTAGAAGCATGTGTGGAGGCCTGTGAGATTCTCGGGTTGGACTTGGGACCCTTGCATTCCCTTGCAAAATGACCAAGTTGGTTACAGTTGTAACATTTGGCCTTGCTTTTGTCAAACCCAAATTTGCTGGTGATTGGGTTCTGAGGGAATTGCCTTCCAGTTCTTTTAAAGAACTTCTTCGCTCTGTAGGTTAGAAGAGCCATTTGTTGGACTATGTCCACATACTCTATGTCATCCGGGCTAAAACACTCTAGATCATCAAAGCAGTATTGATAGTCATTTGAGTGCCCACTCCCTGAGACAAATGCACAGCCCTCTTGAAAGGAGCTTTGCTGAGCTTGTTGAGACCTTGGAGTCTCAGGAAATGTGATGTAAGGCCCGGAGGAACAAGATGGCTGCTGGGTGTAGGTCAGGTATTGCTGAGACTGGGAGATTCCTGGGCCTTCAGCAACCATTAAAGCGTTGCTAGCAGGAAGACTCAAGGGTCTGCTTGTCTTGTGACCCCTCTTGCTTTCCATTTCCAAACGGTATCCATCAAGGATCCCATAGAGTTCGGTCATGGTGAGTGTATTCAGATTCTCTGTTCTCTTGATAGAGACACAATAGAATGTCCACTTATTGGGTAGAGCACTCATAAACTTTCTAGTAAGGTCTCTGAGTTCATGAGTGATTCCCACAGATTGAAGGGAAGAAATGAGATCCATGTACCTGAAATATTGCTGGCTAAGAGTCTCTCCAGCAACATAGGTGAAGTTCTCAAACTGCTGCTTCAGTGAGTCCTTCTTTGAATCATTCGAGCTTGAGTACATTTGAGCAAGAGCATCAAAGAGTTCTTTGTCAGACTTACAATGCTCAAACCCCACCATGATGGAGTTTGGGATTGCAGTCATAAGAACAGTCATAGCATTGCTGTCTATGTCAAGCTTCTTCCTGTCTTCATCAGAATAATCTTCAACGGCTTTCTCAATCATGGCACCGTTTCCACCAGCTACCTTTGGCTTATACGGGCCATTGACCATGGATTGCCACATCTTGCTATCCTGGTACCTGATGAAGCCTTCCATTCTTCAGCTCCAAGACCTGAAGTTTTCAGGGGCGATGATGGGAGCTTTGATCATCGTTCCCATCTCAACTTCAGATTTGTTGAGGGCCATTTTGAGTGAGGTATAAGGAGGAGTGAAAAACTGTGTGATTAGGATGGTAAGATCTCACAATCAAGAGCCTAAAAAGCTCTGATACCAATTGCAGGATCGGGTTTGTCACTTAAACACTTGTATTTCTCTCAAACTCACTTATAATAACACTCAAATCAGATGAAGCAATGTCTTTTGCAAGAGTTGATAATAATATAATAAGTAATCAAAGGAACAAGCAGAGATATATTTTCAAGATACTTGTATATATTACTTCTCAACTCAAGATTACAAGACACTTACAAGCATGAAACAAGAGTTACAATGAGAAACTATATATACTAGATCCTACAGCCGGTTATACTTAATACCTGCTGGAAACCTAAGACTAAAGCATATACTACAATGCTATAGTTAAGGTATCTTAGATAAAGTATTATCTAAGATATGGTAGTCATGACATGTCCATGACTTACCTTTTGTCACCAACTAATGATGGCAACTGTACTAACATAAAAAGGTAAACAGTGGATTAAAATATGGTCAACTACATGGCTTTTGAGAAAACGCCATGCAGTATCTCAGAGATTTGCAGCGGAGTGTCAGAGAGGCCATACTTATGTCCACTGGATAATAGAAGTGTCTTCCGAAGGTTAACTGGCTTCGGAAGAACTTATTCTTCCGAAGCCACTTATACTTCGGAAGATGCTTCTATGCTTCCGAGGCTTTGAGGACTTCTTGTACTTCGGAAGTTGACTTCAGATCTTTATCTCTAAGTCTTGATCTTCGGAAGTAGATTCTTTGTCTTCGGAAGTTGGAGTTTTCCTTCGGAAGTGTGTTTTACACTTAGTCTTCGGAAGAGCTCCTTCTTCCTTCAGAAGTTCCATACTTAGCTTCGGAAGTCCTTTGTATGTTGTACTCAAAATCTTCTAACTGACTTGGTTTTGGTTGCAACAGCCTTTCTAGATCCAACAATCTTCTAAGCAATAGTTTCTCTCGTGGTACCATCGATATGATTCTCTTCAAAAAGGAAGTGAATGGTGAAATTCTGTTTGTCCAAGTTTACGTTGATGATATTATTTTTGGATCTACCAATTCTCTATTATGTAGAGAGTTCGAAGAGGTAATGCGCCAAAGGTTTGAAATGAGTATGATAGGAGAAATGTGTTTCTTTCTTGGATTACAAGTTGAACAACAGAAAGAAGGAATTCTTATTCATCCGGAGAAGTATATTAAAGATATCTGCATTTACTGCTCAGACTTGTCTCACTCCTGATGAGAACAGGAAACAAGTTGATCCTCATCTTTTTAGATCCATGATTGGTTCTCTCATGTATCTTACCGCAAGTCATCCTGATATCACTTTTTCTGTTGGATACTGTGCTCGATATCAATCGGCTCCAAAAGAATCTCATGAGAAAGCTGTCAAGAGAATATTCGTTATCTCAAAGGATCATCTCGTTTAGGGCTATGGTATCCATATGGAGGGAATTTTGATTTACATGGCAGAATATATGGATACCTGGCAGAGCAAGAAACAGACCACTGTTTCTCTTTCTACAGGAGAAGCAGAATATATTGCTGCCTCTAGCTGTTGTTCTCAAGTTCTTTGGATACAACACCAAATGATTGATTACGGAATTAATTTTCTCCGCACGCTTTTATTTTGTGACAATGAAGCAGCCATTGGGATTGCAAAAAATCCTATTCATCATTCCCAAACCAAGCATATCGAGACACGGATTCATGCAATTCGTGATGCTCAAGAAAATGGTTTCATCGATATTATACCCATTGATACGAAACATCAAAAAGCTGATCTTTTCACAAAAACTTTTGATAAACCCCGTTTTTATGAATTGATCTCTATGCTCGGGTTAATATCCTTTTAAATTTTCTTTAAAGTCCTTAATTCATATAAAAATATATAAATAATATAATAATCATAATAAATAAATAATAAACGATTTTCATAATTTAAATAAATTTTATATCCTTTGAAAATAAATTTTTGGGGGAGTAATTTCATAACCCGAGTTCGGAATTTAAAATGACGAGAAATGACTGTATATCCTCTAGGTATGTTCTTTATACATGACTAGTACTAAAATGAGAAATGATAGTAACTGATACTGGTTTCTGTTTCACATCTTATATTTTTAAAAAAAAGAGAAAAACAAAATCCAAGAAGAATTGAACAGATTCATAACCCTAGTTCAGAATTTAAAATGACGAGAAATGATTGTATATCCTCTAGGTATGTTCTTTATACATGACTGGTACTAAAATGAGAAATGATAGTAATTGATACTGGTTTCTGTTTCACATCTTATATTTTAAAAAAAGAGAAAAACAAAAATCAAGAAGAATTGAACAGATTCTTTAACGATATGCTTGATAGACTCAGCCTGAAGAATAAAGTATACAGCAGCTATATGATTTGAATTAAAACATCATGTTTAAGGACGTCTGGATTTACTCAATCGTTTTGGCCTGCATAAAAACTGAGTCCTAACAAAAATTGGATTGAGAATGAATCTTTCACCCATCATGATCATATAAGTCATATCCTGGACCATGTCTGGTGTATTTATGTGTCTTGTGTTTGTGCTAATCTCCTCTACTGTACGGAAGTACTGACCTGGAGTGATGATCTCCTCTACTGTACGATAGTACTGACCTGGAGCTCTCATCAGCACATGATTAAATGGTCATCTCCTCTGTTATACGTGAGTATAGACCTGGAGCTCTCACCATTTTGATATAATGTTGGAGCTGGAAAAGATAGTCTATATTATCAACACAGTGAAAGTCAACAAAAGTCAACGTCACGGTCAAAGTCAACAAAAGTCAAACCGGACATGTTCGAGACGAGTAACCGAGACGACACGTTGATGATTTAGATGACTAGGAGTTTTATGGTAATAAATATATTTTGTGTGAACAAAATATATTTTACTTTCTTTGCGTCATGTTTTAGTCTAAATATATAGTCTAGGGGGTTATGTGTAAATATGGAAACTTAAACTAGACTATAAATAGCCTAATTGTAATTAGAATTAGGTTAATGGTTGAATGACCAATTGATTGAGGGATTTACTTGTAAACAATATTATTAGCAATCAAGAGAGATCAAAGGGGTTTTTATTGTGTTCATCATATTTTGATCTAATTCTTCATGATTTGATTCAAGTTTGATGTTCCTGGATTTACAATTTGGTATCAGAGCCATTTTGGATCAAATTCACTGAAGATTTGAAGATTTTTAGAGAGAAAAGTTGAGGTTTTGGTTGTTTTTGTTCAATATCATGTTTTCATCAATTTCGGATCAAATTTGAGTGTTTTTGATATGGAAATTGATTGAAATTTGCTTGTTATTGGTTGGGAAAGCTCTGTTAATCATCAGGTTTCAAATCCATTGAGATTTGGGCGTTTTCAGATTGATTTCGTGTTGAAAAAGTTTTTCAGCTTCGTTCAGCGAAATTACAAGTTCTTCCAGCGAAACTGCTTGTTCTTTCAGCGAAACTACAAGTGTTTTACACTTTGTAGTTAATTTCAGCATCTCAGCGAAAGTAGTGATCTTGAACGAAAGTTCAACAGTGCTTGTGTGCATATTACAAGCGAAATTGCTGTCGAAAGTATCTTTGAACGAAAGTTCAAGCTGGTTTTGTGCGAAATTGTCGGCGAAACTAAGCAATCTAAAGCATTTGGCTAGCGAAACTGCTGCCGAAATTGCCAGCGAAACTACTGTCAGCTCAGCGAAACTAGAGTTCTCAGCGAAACTAGCTCTGCGAAACTATAATTTCGGCGAAATTATCATTTCTTCAGCGAAATTTGAATGTTAAAGATGACTTTTTCCCTTTAGTTGGGATTAATTTAGTTCATCCCGATAAAGAAATTTTCATCAATTTTGCAAGATTTATAAAAAAAAATATATATATTTTTCCATATTACAAGCGAAATTGCTGTCGAAAGTTCAACAGTGCTTGTGTGCATATTTCAAGCGAAATTGCTGTCGAAAGTACCTTTAAGAATTGACCCCAGTTGCTAAGATTGTCTAGCGTGACATTTAAAAAGAATATATTTTTCCTGGGGGAGAATTATTCTAAATTTTTTTGGGAAAAATATTTTTGGGACGCTTAATTGTTCAAAGATTTGTACAATCATGTCATCTTCAGAAGATTTTAAATCAGATAATCTCACAACGGCACAAAGCCGGTTTGATTCTTTTGTAGCAATAAAGAAAGAAAAATTATCAGATTTGATTGATCGATTCTTAAAGGTGGCAAATAATCTAAAGAAGCATGTTCCTGATCTCAGTAATCATGAACAGATTCAAAAGCTTCTAGACTCTCTTCCGTCTGCATGGAATCATCAAGTTAAAATGCTGAAGCAAGAAAGAGGTTATGTCGACACAAAACTTATGGATATGATCAACAAGCTAAAATCTCTCGAGTTGGATATCCAAAGAAACAAATTTCAGCAAGCCGTGTTCCCACATCAAACCCACGCGCTTAATACTGATCTTGTGTCTTCTGTAACAAGCATACTTGATTACAAAACAGAGATGATTGAAAAGTTGAAGTTATTGAGAACTGATTCAGATTTAAACTCTAAATTCAGAGAAACTGTTGAAGAGAATCGTGAAGCTTTAAGAGTCGACAATGACAGTAAACCAGAGTCTATGAGAACTGATGATGATAAGGCTGGAAAAGCTGATAAAAGAGAGAAAGGGTCTGTGGTTGACAAGATGCTAAAGGTCAAAGAAGAGGAACAACAAGAAATCACATGGGCTTGCAACTGTGAAAAGAGCTTAGCTGCAGAACGAACTATCATGGGTCTTCCTTATGAGACTGTTCAGGATATGTGTTCTTCGTCATGCAAAATCCGGTTATTTGGGATTTATAAGGCAAACAGATTGTTATTGGAAAATGAAAAAGAATTAAAAACAATCAATCAGGAATTAAAGAAAAATGAAATTGCTTTTTCAAGAAAACTTAATGAAGCATTGGCTGAAAATGATCTTTTAAGAAGAAACATTTTGGAGCGTAACGTTGAAATTAATATTTTGAAAGAAAGGGCCGTTTTAGCTCAATTTAAAACAACTCAGCTTCAAACAAAGCTTGATAAATGGACCCTTTCACACATGAAAAAGGATGAGCTTATTGCTAAACAACAAGGGGTGCGGGTAAAACATGGGATTGGATATAAATCTGATGGTGAAACTGTATTTAATTCAGTTCCACCTCCTTCTACTTTATGTTATTCACCAATTCCCAGACCTCACTCAACAAATGATTTGATTGAAGCTGCAGAAACTAATCGTTTAAATGCAGGTCTAAGCAGTGTTAATCTTAAAGAGGTTAGAGATGTGCAGGATTCTCCTGTAGGTTTGGGATTCCTCAAGCAAGGGTCTGATAAGAAGATTAATGACGATTCCACTTCTGATGCTCAAACACCAATATCAGTTTCTTCTCCAACTTTCTTCAACAAATTCAAATCAGGTAACATTCCTTCGTTTGTTCCCGTCAGGTTTGTTAAAGAAGGAACAATTGTTGAATCATCAGGCAATGAGAATCCTACAAGCGAAGCTAACACGATAGGAGATGTCAATCAAGATCCGTTGGAGAATGATCTGTGTATACGAGACTGGATAAGCTCAGATGATGAATCAATCACAGAGGAGCGTGTTGGTTCCTCACAGATCAAGATATCTCCTGACATTGTCAAGTCACAAAAGCTTCCAAAAGCTGAATCAAGACCAATACGGATCTCTTCTCCAATTGCAAAGCATCCCAGTAAATCAGAAAAGATCTCATTCACTGCTCAGCACGAGAAACTACAAAACAAGCAAGAATCTGCTACAAGCTCCAAGCAATCCTCATCACCACCTCCACAACACAGGACTACAAAGAATCAAAAGCTTTTCAAGGCTTGTTTTGAGTGTGGAAAAGAAGGGCATGTGGTAAAGAAATGTCCTCAAAGGCTTGCTACGAATGGTAAAGGCAAAACAAATTGCTTCTCCGAATGTAAGTATAAAAAGAATGTTCCAGACGGTAAAGGCAACACGGGTTGCTTCTCTGGATCAAGAGGTAAAAAGCACACATCTTTGAATGGTTGGATGAAAAACCCTCCATCCAAACCTTTTCATGTCAAGCCGGTTTCACATGATCCAAAGATTAAAATGACCAAAGGTTTCAAACCAAATTCTTTTCCTTTCGGTCTTAAACAGAAAATGATTTCCAAATTTAATTCATTCAAATCCAAGTTAATTGAACCGAAGTAAATTTGGCAAATTAAAAAGAAGAATACAACAATCCCCGATCGTTTAAACGGTTGTGTGCAGAAGCTTGTTACTTATCTTGATGAAAAAGGAACTTCCAGGACTACGATGGCCTGGGTTTCCCTTTCTAACTAATTTGTTAATGAGTGCAGGAACAATTCAGGAGGACTGTTAGTAATCCGGTTTACTGACAGAGATTGTTCTTGATTCAAATTTGAGGCGGAACAAACAGGTTAAGGTCATGGTATTTTATCCACAATCTGGATATTTATATGCACAATCACCGTTCTTACTTCACAATCACTGCATATTTCTTGATAATTCATTTCTTATCTTCATATCAGTGTAGTTTGGAAGACCTTCTTTGATAAATTTTTATTTTTGTACAGTTTAAAAAAAAATTTCAAAGAAAAAAAAATAAAAAAATAAATAAAAAATCAAAAAAAAATTAAAAAAATAAAAAATAAATATAAATATAAAATAAAAAAGTTTGCAAAAATAAAAATTTAGGGGGAGAGTATATGTAAATAAAAATGAAAAGAGAACTGGGAACTTGATTTGAGATGACTGAGAAATGATTGTATATCTTCTTGCAATGCTTGTTTTTGCATGACTTGCGTTTTTAAAATGAGAAATGATAGTAACTAATGCTGTTATCTGATTTACATCTTAATTTTAATTGCAAATAATAGAAAAACAAACAGATTCTTTAATGATATGCTTGGTAGACTCAGCCTGAAGAATAAAGTAGACAGCAGCATAATGATTTAAATTAAAACATCATGCTTAAGGATGTCTGGATTTACGCAATCATTTTGGCCTGCACAAAAACTGAGTCCCGACAAAAATTGGATTGAGAATTGATCTTTCACCCACCATGATACAAATCATATATGTCATAGCTTTGAGTCATGTCTGGTGTATTTATGTGTCTTGTATTTGTGCTAATCTCCTCTGCTGTACGGAAGTACTGACCTGGAGTGATGATCTCCTCTGCTGTACGATAGTACTGACCTGGAGCTCTCATCGGCACATGATTAAATGGTCATCTCCTTTGTTATACGTGAGTATAGACCTGGAGCTCTCACCATTTTGGTCTAAGTAGTGTCAAATTATCTAAATGATGAATTAATCACAGAATGCAATATTCTGTCGATAATCACTTGCACACTAATGTACAAGCCTTGCTCTGTAAAGATCGTTACAAAATTCAAGAAATCCTGAGGTTGGGTGAGGGTTTTTGCCAAATGATTGTGGGGTCCTAGCATTCTAAAGCATTTAATCGAACCTTAACGAATCATCTTCTGCTTGTTGAAAAAGATAGGGCATGAGTTTAAGTGGACAAACATACCAGCAATCGTTATTGATCTGTTTGACAATTTCAAAAATCATTCAAAGACTGTTATTAGATTCAGTTATCAGTGTGATCTCATTGCTTGTCGATGATTAAATTCATCTTTGTGCTAAAGTATATCTTGAGGATGTGATCTCATGATCGATTCAATTCTCGGTTATAAAAAAATATATAGATTAAAAAAATGTTATAATAAATGTATATAATAAAAATAAAAAATATAATAAATTTTTAGTTCAAAATTTCTTTTAGGTCTTCCATATTATACTGATACAATTTTATCATTTTTCAAGCATTTCACAGAAATTACGTACAAACGAACACGGATTCGCTTGTTTTTCACACACAGATAAACACGGGTTTATTTTGTTAAAATGAAATGATCTAATTAGAAATGTCGAGATTGTGTTTGAGAATGTGTTTCAGATTCTTGCTGTAAGTGATGGCCGATCATCAGTTGAGCAGTGTACCTGATCAGAGAACCTGTTCCTCAAGTTTGCAGAAGATACCGAGCTAGGAATCCTCCTCCTACATTTTTTGAAGCACTCAAGATTAGAGATTGGGGAAAGCTGTTCTAATATCTTCTCAAAGGTTGCACTAAAAAAGGGGGAGCATATAAATAGGGGGAGCTTATGAGATGAATAATTTTTCTCATCAGATTCAGAAAGCTTCAATTTGAAGATCTTTCTAATGTTGACTTTTCGGTGCTGAATTCGTTTGATAACGTTGATAATGATATACTAAGGGGGAATATTGTTGGAGCTGGAAAAGATAGTCTATATTATCAACACAGTGAAAGTCAACAAAAGTCAACGTCACGGTCAAAGTCAACAAAAGTCAAACCGGACACGTTCGAGACGAGTAACCGAGACGACACGTTGATGATTTAGATGACTAGGAGTTTTATTGTAATAAATATATTTTGTGTGAACAAAATATATTTTACTTTCTTTGCGTCATGTTTTAGTCTAAATATATAGTCTAGGGGGTTATGTGTAAATATGGAAACTTAAACTAGACTATAAATAGCCTAATTGTAATTAGAATTAGGTTAATGGTTGAATGACCAATTGATTGAGGGATTTACTTGTAAACAATATTATTAGCAATCAAGAGAGATCAAAGGGGTTTTCATTGTGTTCATCATATTTTGATCTAATTCTTCATGATTTGATTCAAGTTTGATGTTCCTGGATTTACATATAATTATGTCAAATCATTTAAACGATGAGTTCTTAACAGAATGTAATATTCTGTTTATAATTACTTGCACACTAATGCACAAGCCTTGCTCCGTATAGATTGATTCAAAATTCAAGAAATCCTGAGGTTGGGTGAGGGTTTTTTGCCAAATGATTGTGGGGTCCTAACATTCTAAAGCATCTAATTGAACTTTAACAAATCTTAAGTTGTTTGTTGAAAAAGGATAAGGCATGGGTTTAAGTGGACAAATATATCAGCAGTCGTTATTGATTTGTTCTAATTTCAACTGTTCCTGTGCAGATTGTGATAAGATCTAGTAATCAGTATGATCTCATTGCCGGTCGATGATTTACGATCATCTTTGTGCTCATGAATATCTAGAGGATGTGATCTCTGATTGATTTAGATCTTAGTGTATGAAGTTATTTATTATTCTATAAAAAAAAGGGCGAAACTACTCTTTCGGTCCTTGTTTCGCTTGATGAAACTACAATTTCGCTAGGCTTTCTAATCATTTTCAACTGTTTATCTCTAGGCGAAATTGCAGATTCTCTTGGCGAAACTGTAAATTCGTCAGGCGAATCTATAGTTTCGTCGTTAGTGAAACTATTTGCTATATAAGTCGTTTTGCGAAATTATTCTCTCATTTTCGCAATATCGAACTGTGTAGCCTTCTAGGGTTTATTCGTGACTTTGTTTGGCGATTTTGCGTATTTGTGGTGTTTCTTTCTGATTGAGTGTTCTTTTCTGTTCGCCTGTGAGTTTCGATCATTTAACGTTCCTCTAATCTTGTTAATATTAACTCATTTTAAGACGATTGAATTTTGACCCTTCGGTGTCTTCGCTGTTCATCCAGCGAAACTGCAGATTATTCTGCGAAACTGAACGAAAGTTCTTAACTTCTCAGCGAAACTGTGAGGTTATGCTGTCCGTGCGAACCTAACAGTTTCGCCAACCTATTTTCAGTTTCGCCAGATTTGGACTTAAGTTTGTACAGTTTCGCCTGGTCGTATTTATCTTTTTGGGTAGCGAAACTGTTATGTTTTAGCTAGCGAAACTATGTTTTCGCTTGCCGAAACTAGCAGCGAATCTATTTTAAATAATTTTTGCCTAGTCGAAACTGTCTTTTTGGTCAGCGAAACTGATATGTTTTTAGTTAGCGAAACCAGTTTTTCGGTTGCTGAAACTGTCAGTTTATATTTTTATTTTTTATTTTTTTATTATTATTTTCTTATCTTCTTAATTTCTTATTCAACTTATCTAATTTCTTCTTCAGGTTATCATGGTTAATCTAAAGTTTGATGAGCGGAACAATATCACCGCTATTCTAGATGATACACATCCAAAGGCTGCTGGATTCAGAGATTGTATCAGATGGCTACAAAGATCACCTATAGCCCATGCTATATCTCATACGACTACCATTTATGATCTTCATATCAGAGACTTCTAAGTGTTTTGGTAGCAACATTTGAAGATCTTCTAAGTGTTTTGGTAGCATCAGCCTAGGGGGAGTTTGTAAGGATTCCTGAAGTCTGATGCAACCCAAAACAGCTTAAGTGTCTCAGCAACATGCACTAAGTATTGAAGTGAAGAATGCTTCGGAAGTTTTACACAAAGCATTAGAAAATACTCTAAGTGTAAAATCTTCCGAAGCCAAGACCAATATCTTCCGAAGCCAAATATGAAGTCTTCCGAAGCTTCAGAGACAAAGTCTTCCGAAGCCTCATCCTATGAAGACAGATTTCTTCCGAAGACTTTTAGTACACATGCTTTATCTGATGTACTGTTCCATAAAGCACCTTTTCCGCTGCATCTCTGTAAAGTCACCAACTTACATAAGTTGGTGAAAAGGGTCATGCTTTTGGTAACTGTACATTTAGGTCTTGAGTCTGTAACTTTCCACTTTATGTACTTTATCCTTTTTGTATTGTAAAAGGATGTGAGCTATGGCATGTCATAGTCACAAGGTCAAAAGGCAGATATGCCTTTTGATCCTACAATTGATTTTGTTAGTGTCTAGTCAATTGTATCCAGCTGGCTTTCAAAGTATGGCCGGCTGTAGGTTGTAGTATAAGTATTTCAAGTTCTTGTATCTTTTCTTAATGCTTTGTAACACTTGTAAAAGAACTTGAGAAAGCAATATACTGCCTCCTTGAAACCCAACTCTCTTGTTCTGTCTCATTACTTTACTTGTGTTCTTAGTATCATACTTGGTTACCCAGTTCACTGTTTGATTAGAGCTTAGTTATTCTCCTCATTGTGTGGTTGTGTTGTAATTGTAGTTAAGCCCCTTAAACGGTCCTGCAATCTTCATATCAGAGACTTCTGGCGATCTACAGAGTATGACACTCGAGGAGATTCACAGAGGATTACTGCTAAAGTCATTGATCAAGAAGTGACCATCACTGCTGAGACTGTATCAAGGATATTAAGACTAGACGAAGATTCGGGAGATGAAGTCACCATGACAGATTCCGAGGTGTTCCAGGCCTTCAGAAGTATGGGATATGAGGGACCAGCTTTTGGTTCTCGGAAGAAGATCAAGAAGTCATTTCTATCTAAGAAGTGGAGATACATTGCTCATGTTTTTATCATGTGTCTTGATCACCGTAAAGGTGGATCAGACGGTCTTAACATTGAATGGGCAAAGGCAATGGTGTTATGTTGTAAAGGAGAGAAAGCCAATATTGCCAAACTAAATTTCGCATGCATGGCTGAGAACGTGATGGCGTTAAAGAAAGACAAATGGCTGCTATATCCCCGATTTCTGCAGATGATATTTGATGATCTTATACCTAATGTACCAAAACATGGAGAGATAAAGAGGCTGGTACAAATGAATCCTTGCATCTTTGCTGATTGCTGTGCCATTCGCCACGACTTCAGTGGAAAGATCACCCATCTTTGGGAAAGAACGCTGGAGCTATATTAAACGAGTGGATGAATCTGAAAATAAACGGGCTGAAGAAACTAGAGTACAACAAGCTGAAGCCACAAAGAAAAGAAAGAGATATGCCAAAGAGAAAGACTATGACTTTGAGGGAGATATTGTTGAACAAGCTGAAGAAGTTAGAGTTAAAAAAGAAAGAAGGTCAAAGAAGAAAGCCGATTCTGCTGAACCTGAGAGACGATCCAAACATAGACATGAAGGATTCACCAAAAGAAGAGAGGATAGTGGAAACCTTGATGAGGATATGATTTGCAATTTGAATACTTCATTGGCAAATGAACTAAGTATGATCAAGACCAAACTCATAAACTAGGAAATCAGAGAAAAACAAAAGGATGAAGTGATTGAAGGTATGCAGAAGATGCTTGTTGACCAAAATCGACTACTGAAAAGGTTGTTTGAAGAGATTACCCTGCTGAAAGCTGCAGCCGGCCTACCTGATCAACTAACTCAATCTGAGTTAGATGATCTAACTGATACATCAAAGTACCCATTTCTGAATGTGGGCACTTCATCCAAGGTAGGAGAGGGCACATCTGGTGCAGCGACCACTGATGCTGGAAATCGTGAAGCTACAGGAGAGGATGTTGGAAGAGAAAATGAGGAGGATATTATAGAAGCTGGGTTTGTTAATATGCAATTTGACTTTGAAAAGGATTTGGTTGGTGAAGAAGTAATTGTAACGAAAACTGCTGAAGGAGTCTCTGAGAAAGGAAAGGGGTTGGTTGATGAGGAAGAGGATGATGAACAGCTCATAGATTATGATTCAGAACCTGAGTTCTATGAAATTGATGAGCGACCATTGATTTATGTGGCTAAAATGGGAGAGGATGCTGCAGATGTGTTTGAGATGGATAAAGACGACTGGTTTGTGAAGGAGAAGGAGGTAGAAGAAATCACTCCTCTTTTCCAACACATGGAGGGGCTGAGTAGGAAGGAGGCTGACAAGAAAATTATAAGCTGGTGTTATAACTCAAGCCTAAAGATGTTCATGATAAAGAGAAGGGGAGGTAGTATCAGTTACATGCTGAAGAGGAAGGCTTTTAAGACCTTGCCTAAATAGGATCTAAGGCGGTTGGCAACTCTACCACTTATTAATGCAAATCTGAGTGAAAGAGCCACTTTTCTTGAAAAAGAGATAAAAAACGGGCTTAATGACAACTTTGAGTCATTCGGGTATATGAAGGCAGAAAGGAGGAGGTCAAAGAAAGATAAAGACTGAGCGACGGGAAAAGGAAGAATTGTTCTAAGGGTTAAACCTCCAAAGACTGTAAACAGAGTAAGATTGCCTGATCCCCTTCCCAAACAATTACAGGACTTTGAGAAATAGTTTTATGATAACAACACTAGAGAAGTTGTGATCAGAGTAGCATGGAAAAGAGTTTAGGGTCTTTGATCCTATGGAGTTGTTCAGTTTCTGTGATGAAGATCTATTGGTATTATGTGAGAATCACATAAAGGCTGGGGCTGGAGAAGAGACTAGGAAAGAAGCCAGTTTATTTATGAATGTTGCCAACACGATTAGAGGCGTGAGGTCTGAGGTAAAGAAGTTAGCTGAAAGGGTAAGGGCTCAGGATGGTCTTAATATGGATGTTCAAGATTTGACCAAGCAATTTGAGAGGGCTAGCGGTCATCCCGAAGAAGCTAGTGATGCAGGAAAAGACCATGGAGGATCATGTGCTGAAGCTTCTGAGGAAGTAGTTGCAGGAGGTGACGAAGACAAATCAAACGCAGCAGAGGAAACCGGAGCTGACAAGACAAATCAAGAAGAGTGAAGACGGTGAGATCCAACCTAGGGGGAGTATTGAAAATCATGTATAGGTTGGACTCACCTTAGTTTAGATTGCTTACTTTACTTGTAATAGGACTTTTGTTAGTTTCCTTTTGTATGTACTTAGATTTGTGTAGTTTAGCAGTCTTGCGAAATTGTGAGCGAAACTGTAAGTTCTCTCACAGTTTTCTGTTTTTGTTTACCTGGCGAATTTAAGTTCTGCCGGGCGAAACTATAGTTTCAGCAGGACAGTTTTGCTGACAGCTAAACTGTCTGCAAAACTAAGACTGCTATATATACTCATGTTAATTTTCATTGTAGGGTAAGCTTGCAAAACCCTAATCGTGGATCATTGTTGCAAGTTGCCTTTTTCAAGCAGTTATTACACAGAAATATCATTGTGCTTTTTGTTATTGATTGTCATTGATCATTGTCTTATCAAGTATGAGTTAGTATTGTGTTCAAATCTTCTCTGTTATCATTGTTTAGCATGCTTGTTGGATATTGAGTGATTCTTCACATCATTTGCACTGTTATTCGATCACATGGACCAACACTTTTTGGCTCTCATTGCTATCATAGCCATTTGCCATTACAAATCCATTTCTTCCACATCATCTGGATCCATTTCTTCTAAATCTTCTTGGATCAAATGAGCAGAAGTGAGTCTGCCTCCCAGGTAAGCTTCAAAACTAGCAACAAATGCATTGTAAGTTGCCTTTTGCTCTTCTGATCTTGGGTCTTCATGAGTAGTTGAGGGAGTGGCAGTAAACCTTGTTGGTTGAGATGATGTTGATGGCTTGTTTGGTATTGGTGCTGCAATGAAACCAGTGGTCTTCACTTGATCTCTTGAGGAGAGAAAATCATCATCCTCAGTGATGAATGCATTTTCCACAGAGTGAGTGTCTGATGGAAATTTGTTAGCTTCAATAACTCGAGGTCCACCAAGGTTCTTGCTCCTTTCATCCAGTTCAAGAGCTTCTATTTTGGCAATCATTATGTCCAAGGTGGTACTCTCTAGATCAAGAGTGTTTTTTAGGATTGTAACATTTTGTTTCCAACTTTCTGGAAAGCTATGAAGCATCTTCTTAATTAGTTCTTTGACTTTGTATGTTACTCCCATGATCTCTAAATCATTCACCAGTTGCACAAATCTATACAGCTGTTTAGAGATGGACTCCCCCTTGAGTGATGAAAGGTTTCATATTGATTAACAAGCTTGTCCTTGTTAATTTCAGCAACTTCACTGCTTCCTTCACACATTATCAGCAGTGCATCCCAAACGGCATTAGCAGTTCCATACTTTTCAAGCCTTTTTAGCACATCCATTTTTAGTGCGTGAGTGAGTATAGAGTAAGCTTTGAGATCAACTTTTATCTTCTTGTAGTCATGATCATCAAGAGTGAGATCCTCAATGGGTAGTCTTAAGGTTTTGTACAGTGCAGCCTGATCAACAGAAAGTGTCAAAGGAATGTGAGGCAGTATACATATTGAAATCCAATAGTCCAGATCTACACCTGTAATATAATTCATGAATCTGATTTTCCATTGCTTAAAATCAGATTTATGTTTAAGCATAGGAGGTTTTGCAGTATGACCAAGATCAGAGATTAGAAAATTAGTGGAATGTCAATAATAAGCTGTTTTTAACTTGTTTTGAATAATGATTAGATTGATTTTTAAGTCCAATTAGTCCAAATAGTCCAGAACAGGCTTAAGAAATCGGATCTGCTTTTTTGTGAGTTTCTGTTGAAATTTTAGGGTTTTAGCAACCGTTCACAGCTTTGTTCTTGAAGATGAGTACGGATGAACAGTAACTGTTGAAGAGTTTTCTGTAGTTTTTCAACTTGTATGCTAAGTAGAGGTAGTCAAACACTCTATCAGCAACTCAATCACCAGTTCAATCGAGTTCAGATTAGATCTAGGCAGATCTTAAGAAGAACCGAGAGCCAAAGCTCTTATACCAGTTGACTGGGTGTGAGATTGATATTCTCACTAGGACCGAATATAATGATTGAGTCAGTGATTGTATGGCGGAATCAAACAATCAAGGAACATTGAATGCAAGAAATACTCATAAATGCTTTTTTGTATTAATGAAGGTGATCGGTTACAATAAATGCTAGGGTTTGAGCATTAAACAGTAACAATACACCTTGAGAACATAAGACTAAACAAAATATTATGATTGTCTATAATGTCTATCAACAGTCACCTCACATACGAGGTTTTCTATTCTATTTATAGGCTGACAAGTTGCCTTTAACAAAAAGACTAAAATACCCCTGACCTATACATCAGAGAACTAGTCTTAGTACAAAAGTCTTCATCAGCATTTATTTTGTTCATCCGTATTGACTAATGCAGATGTGTTGATGTTCATCAGCATTGGTATTTGGTCATCAGCATTAACAAATGCAGATGAGAAAACACTTGGTGCATTTG